>NHQK01000010.1:680000-1059835 GCA_016864655.1 Phytophthora cactorum
CACTGTCGGCCGACCCGCACCGTTACCTCATCGGTGACGACGAGCACGGCTGGGACGACGAAGGTATCTTCAACTTTGAGGGTGGCTGCTACGCCAAGACCATCAACCTGAGCGCCGAGAACGAGCCGGACATCTACAACGCCATCAAGCGTGATGCTCTGCTGGAGAACACGTTCGTGGATGCTGAGACCAAGGAGCCGGACTTCTACAACACGTCCAAGACGGAGAACGGCCGTGTGTCCTACCCGATCTACCACATCCCGAACCACGAGCCTACCTCGAGCGGCGGCCACCCGTCCAACATTGTGTTCCTCACGTGCGACGCCTACGGTGTGCTCCCGCCTGTGTCCAAGCTGAGCGACGGCCAGGCCATGTACCACTTCCTGTCCGGTTACACGGCCAAGGTTGCCGGCACGGAGCGTGGCGTGACGGAGCCCACCGCCACGTTCAGCGCCTGCTTCGGTGCTGCCTTCCTGCCGCTGCACCCGACCAAGTACGCTGACCTGCTGCAGCAGAAGCTGCAGAAGCACAACACGTCGGTGTACCTTGTCAACACGGGCTGGACCAGCGGCGGCTACGGCGTGGGCAAGCGCATGAGCATCAAGGACACGCGCGCCTGCATTGACGCCATCTTGGACGGCTCCATCAAGAACTCGGAGTTCTCGGAGGACCCCAACTTCGGCTTCTCGGTGCCCAAGAAGCTCGGCGACATCCCGGAGAACGTGCTGAACCCGCGTGAGGCCTGGAGCGACAAGGCCGCCTACGACGTCACGGCCAAGAAGCTGGCCGGTATGTTCCAGGAGAACTTCAAGAAGTACGTGTCCCCCGGAGTCACGGACTACTCCACGTTCGGCCCCAAGCTGTAAGTTAGTATCGGGAAGGTGACTAGACGTGCTGGTGCGATGATACAGTGCTACAACACGATCTAGTTCTTTTTAACGAGCAAAAGTAAACAAGAAAAAGTGTGAAACAGTTCTTTAGTTTTGGTTTGTCAGTAGGACGGATGAATGGAGGCTCCTCTTACAATTCTGTGGCAACAATACCGACGTTTTAAGCTCACGCGGTGGTCTTGGCATCACTAGGATGGCCCTTAAGCCCACGGGTCTTCTGATGCGGTGGTCTTGGCACCACTAAGATGGCGCTAGCGGCATTTTGAGCAGGAAACACCAGCTCAACTGTGAATGGTGGTGAACTCCGAGGCTGACTTTCGCGTCGTGATTGACTTCCTTTCACTTGACAACCATTGCGAATGCTCGGCCTATTAATAACCTGATACACTGTTTGCTCATGTGGTACATTATGTAATACGTTGTTAGAGCTCACCAATAACGCCTGAGAATTCTCAGATGTATAATCAGATCCAGTCTGAGACTGATCCCTTTGCGACCACCGAAGGCATAATCAGATCAGGTCTGAGTCTGAGAAAAAGCCGATCTTTCAGATAAACTCTGAGAATTCTCAGACTCAGACTGGATCTGATTATACCTTCGGTAGTCGCAAAAGTCTGAGAATTCTCATATCTTCCAGATACAAGCTGAGAATTCTCAGACCGGATCTTATCTACACCTTCGGTGGTCGAAAAAGTGCCCATTCTGTAAAAATGGTCACCATTTCGGTCATGTGTTTCTAAAAAGCTAGCATTTCTAAGTCTCTCATCGAAACATTCGTGGTCCACACCAACAGATACTTTTTCGAACCGGTTCAAGTACCGAAAGTCATTTTTTTTTCCGACGGCGTATCCGAAGTCGTAGGCCGCCGTCGGCCATGCTGGTCTTCCCGAGAGAGTTTTTCCTCATTTGCATTTGCTCAGTATACGCGTTGGCCTTCGCGTCCATCCGAACACAAGTGCGCGGCCTCTATGGCGAGTACGTGAACTCTTCGCTCTCTGCTAGCACCTTCCCGGTTGGATGCGCTTGCTCATGTGTCTTCCCACAGAAATGGTATTGAGCCCGTGGACGTCTATCTGCGCAGCGTCAAGCTCAACTACGCACCAGAATCTCACGACGCATCGACTTTTGCGTGGATCGTCGACATATTCCCGACGCTCGTGTGGCTACACAAAGCACTGCAATGGACCCCTTGCTTCTGCATGGAAGTGATCTGTCTGGCGGGTGTCACTGTGGCAGTGCTGGGCATGATACAGCCAGCGTGGCGTACTGCAGGACCCCTGACGCTCTTGTGGATATTCTACTTGTCCATCGTGAAGTGCGGCCAGACGTTCATGCAATTCCAATGGGACTCGTTCCTGCTGGAAGTTGGCGTATTGGCATTGCTGCTGGCTCCGTGGTGGCATCGCAGCAATACAGATGAGATCTTCGAGACACCAGCAGCCGCCGTGTGGACGCTGCGCTTCCTGTTCTTCAAGTTCATGCTCATGTCCGGCGCAGTCAAGATACAATCGCGCTGCCCCACGTGGCTTGAACTCACTGCGCTGGACTTCCACTTCGCGACGCAGCCTCTGCCTTTACCTCTCAGTTGGTACGCGTTACAGGCTCCGGTGAGTGGCCTCAGCATGAACGCACTGACGACAATATCATCTGACAACAGTTTATGGTGTATTCGTTCTAGCCAATTATCAACCGTCTCGCTGTAGCGGTCACGCTGCTGATCGAAGGACCCTGGACATTCTTCTTAATCGCACCTCACCCCACGCTACGGAGAATTGGTGCCATTCAGCAGATCGCGCTGCAAATTTCCATCCTCCTCACGGGAAACTACAACTTCTTCAATCTGCTGACCATCATTTTAGCAGCTGCTCTTCTGGATATCGACAGCGGAGCAACAGATTGCGACATCGATCCAACATCAAGTCAACGAGTGTCGTGGATTTCTCGAGTGGAGTCGGTGTGGCACACATTTCAGACACATCGATTGGTCATGAAAGGTATGCTGGCGTGCGCTGTCTGCTTCTGTGTCTACACGTGGCTGGAAGTCTTTGAAATGACAACCCAGGACGATAAACGGAGGAATAGCTTTCTGGAACTACTGCTAGCTACGAGGATCCGACTACTACCAACTGTGGAAGCTACTCAGGCATGGCTTACGTTGATCCTTCCCCGTTGCATAATGTTTTCCGCCGTCTTGGTGGTTTTTTCAAGCTGCTGGCAAGTCCTGCGTTCCTTCGCGCACTCGGGACAAAGTTATACGGCCAGGAAACGACTCGTATTGCGGCTTATTTATCTCCTCACAGCATCAGCTGCCAGTGTGTGGGTATTTACGAGCAGTGTCGTCACTCTTTCGGTGTTGGATCAGTCTTTCCAGCAGTCGTTGCCTTCGTTTGTCATCTCTACGTACTATTCGACCGAGAAGTACCGAATCACCAGTGCTTACGGCTTGTTCCGCACAATGACTGGCGTGGGAACGGTGCAGCTGGGCAATGGACAGCATGTTTCCGTCGTTGCCCGACCGGAGATCATTTTGGAGGGTACAAAAGACGGCGGATTGACGTGGAAAACCTATCATTTCAAGTACAAGCCCGACGACGTGGGCTCCGCCCCGCGTTTAGTAGCTCCATTCCATCCGCGACTGGACTGGCAGATGTGGTTTGCCGCTCTGGGCGACTACCACAGCGCTCCGTGGCTCGTACACCTCGTGGCCAGACTCCTGGAAGGCTCCCATGATGTAAAGGGACTCCTCGATACGACACACGACCCGTTTCCTGATTCGCCACCGCACGCTATTCGTGCGCAACTCTACTACTACGACTTCACGCGGCTGAACACATCGTGGAACCAAGCGTTGCCCGCGGCCAAGATCCTGGACAACAGCAGCGACCCGCAGTGGTGGACGAGAACCTTTGTAAGGGAATACTTGCCAGCTCTGGAGCGCGAGAATCCGTCCCTCACTGCGTTCGTGGAGCATCACTGGCCGTCTTCCGTTTCCAAGCTCACACCAGAGACCAGCGAGGTCTCCGCCTCGGAGCTGCGCCAATGGATCAATCAAGTGCTGGAATGGCTTTGCAGCGAGCTGTGGTCGCCCGTGGGTCTCGCTGTGGGCTTCATCCTGGCTCAGTCCGGTGTTGCAGCCTGCTGGATGCTTCGTCGTGCAATGTTGACCAAGTTGAAGCTCCATTGATCCGCTGTTGGATTGGCTGGAAATTGTCGGGGATTGTGACCAATGGAGGGATAAAACCTCGGGCTCCAAAGGCCGCGCGAGGAGGGACGACATCTTGGTTTCCCATTCGGTGCCGTTTCTTTGACCCTACTGGTGCCGCGAAGATCGCTATCGTCTCGGAGCCTACACTACAGGGAGCTGAGCACCAGCGCTAGCAGCTCGACTAGGCCAAGTGTGAGAAACAAGCCGTGCAGGAAGATGCTGACTCATCGACAGTAGCGTCCAAGCGCCGGCGCCCAGCACCAGTCGGAACAATGGAACAATGGTGCTCCGGTATCCGGCATGTCATCCCTCCTTGAGGTCCGCCGTATTATCCCCCAATCCGTGGCCGTTTCACGGCATAAAACCTCGGGCCCCAGCGACCAATCGCGTGGGCGGACGTGGAGGACTCTTGGCTCGACCTGGAGCTCTTCGCGTGTCATTTCTGCGGAAGAATCGGAGACAAGAGGTGAGCTTGGAGGACGTGTGATGGGGATGTGAAGGTGGCCTGGCAGGCGGCGGCGGTGCCGGCCTTGAAGCGGCCGGATCGCTAGCCATGCTGCTGCTATGCTGGACTAGCGACTGACCGGGATACGGCGTATCTTTTGTTATATATAGAGACAAACATGGACACGACTTCTGACCAGCGCAAGTGCCACAACTGCGGCCAGGGGGGCCACCTCCGCCGCGACTGCCCCGAGGCCCCGTCGCAGGAGGGCGGCTTCGGCAGCTACAACAGCGGTGCTGCCTGCTTCGGCTGTGGCAAGGTCGGCCACCTCAAGCGCGACTGCCCCACGAGCGCCGGCGGCCGCGCCTGCCACAACTGCGGCCAGGTGGGCCACATCCGTCGCGACTGCCCCGAGGAGGCGCAGCCGCCCAAGTGCCACAACTGCGGTGAGTCTGGCCACCTGCGCCGCGACTGCCCACAGGAGCTGCGCGAGTCGCGCAAGTGCCACCACTGCGGCCAGTCGGGCCACCTGCGTCGCGACTGCCCTGACGACAGCGGCCCGAGCGAGGACAAGTGCTATCAGTGCGGAGAGACCGGCCACTGGGCCCGGAACTGCCCTGGCGCCAAGGCGTAAGCACCCGCTGCCGTGAAGGATCCAACTGCGAGAGAGGAGGGAAGGGAGCGAGCGAGAAAGGAGAGGGTATAGATGTGTGACGACGCGCGGAACTGCCCGCTTTGTACTAGTATTTTCCCGATGAGATCTTCGGCCTTTCGTGGTGGCGAGACACGTAGTGAAGGTGCGAGAGAGAGAAGGAGCTCCTGCGCGCGGGGCCGCGTCGTGGCTTCAACTAGTGGAGTCCCCGCGCGGGCCGCGGCAGTGCTCGGATTTCTTATTAACTAAACTAACATGTCGACAAAAACACAAAACCACCCTGACCTCGCAGGCTTCAAACTGGACGCCACTGCATGAAGCAATGCGATCTTTCTATTAGTATGAGTTGTGCCAGGTCGATCGGGATGACCGTCTCAACGTGACGTCCAGCATACTGTCGCCGAGCGTTCATCGCATGGCTGGGTGCCAACTTGGCATCACTCATGCAACTTGGCATTGCCATTGGCAAGTGTCAAGTGTCTTGCATGAGTGAACAGATGAAGCAGAGAGGCCAAAGACCAGCGTATGGAATCTGAGCAGGCAAACCTGCTTACCGTATGCGTCAACAGCGCAGTAAACCGGTAGCTACATGTAGTACATGGTCTATGTCACACATCACGAGTTCAAAGCCATGAAGCAAAATCTGAAGACCATCGCACAAGCTGTTGAACGAATACAACTCGAACTCATCGAGTGCGCTGCCTCTCTGTTTGCTGCTTACATTTTTCCTGTTTGGTTCACGTAGTTCACTTTTCCTCCCCAGAGCGTCAAAGATAGTAGAGTACTCGAGTCGCAGACCAAGACAGACAGCTCAATTACCAAGAGGAAGTATTGTTCCTGGCCGGAGAGCATCAGCACCTGTCTGTCCTCTGCGACGATCCTTTAACACTGTCGCGATCGCTCCTCACACGGCGCCATTCTGCTATTGTTTCGCATTGAATGCCGCCGCTCTGGCCGCCAGTTTCCGGTCGCGTTCGTCCATCATGCGGTCCCAGTCCGTCAGCAGCTCCAGCTTGCTCTATACCCCAGAGACCACAGAATAATGATTAAACATACGCTACACTTGTAAGAGCGTGGAAGGCGGAAGACGCACCTGCATGTTGTTACGGGCCTGCCACTTGTTGACGGCGCCGAAGCCCACGCCCATGAGCGAGAAGGCGACGGAGATAACCACGAGGCCGGGCAGCACTTGGTACGGCATATTGGACTCCACAGTCTGCTGTAATGAGCGGCCCTCCACCGCCGAAATCTTCGCGCAACATTCGTCAAATTGGGTCAACATTCAATCTACGTAGTGTGCCGCACACATTATGATGTGGCTTACGCAAATCCACTTCAACTTGCCTTTCATTTGCCATTTCTGACATACGTGGCTACCGCGCTGTATTTGTAGACATCCTACTAAGCTGGTGGCGCGCGCTGGGACCGTGGGGTCAGTTGTAGCGGTAGCCCTCCGTCCATGAAAAGTCCCGACTTCAGCACGTAGCCGCGATCGAGCTTCTCGCCAGGTGCAATCGCAACGTGAAACCGGCGCAGCGTGGTGGCGAGGAAGAGCTTGGCTTCCAGCACGGCCATGTTCATACCCAGACATATACGCGGACCAGCTTGAAAGGCTGGAAACTCGTACGCGCTGGGGCGCTTGGACATTTCTAACCAGCGTTCGGGGCGGAATTCCAAGGGATCGTCACCCCAAAGCGCGCCATTGCGACCCATAAACCACGGGCTGTAGACAACGTCAACACCTGCAGGCACGAAAGTGCCATCAGGCAGATAGTCGTCCTTGACTGCGTTTTTGACGTTATATGGGAGTGCTGGATACAATCGCACAGCTTCATAAACCACAGCTTCGAGATATTTCATGTGTTTCACATCTTCGAACGTGAATTTTGTTGAGGTGCTTGGTTTTGCAGTCTCGAGCTCCTCGACAATTCGTTTCTGAACTCTCGGGTGTCTAGCGATGGCGTAGAAGCTGTATGTGAGGCACTCTGCAGTCGTATCTCGACCAGCAAAGACGAACGTTAAGATGATGGACCGAAGCGTCCCGGGTCCCAACATAGCAGAAGCGTCAGGTTCTCCGCATTGATTCTTGACAGCAAGCTCTCGAGACTTGCAAATAAACAATGACAGTAGATCTGATCGAGCGTCGATTTCTTCTTCGGATTCTTCCAGACGTCGGAGCAAAACAGTGTCAGCTACGGCTCGAATCTCGCGCGTTCGCCACCGGAGTTCTCGCTCACTTGGCATAATCCAACGAAGCACTTTGTAGTATTGCTTCACAAACAACCGCTCTGCGCAGTGTTCGTTGACAAAACTCATGTGCTTAGCAAAATCGTCTGCAACCGCGACGTCGCTCAGTGGCAGACCAAACGCAACGTCGAAGATGGACTGCAGCGTGTATCTCGCACTGATCTCCTGCATATCGCAGCAGAAGCTTTCGTCACTGGATTGGATTCCATCTCGTGCTGCAGCCTTGATCGCCTCAGCTTGTGCAGCTGTAAGCATTTCCTCTGCATGGCGTGCAAAAACTTGCTCGGTAAACACACGGAAGTTGGCAGTAGTGAACACCTTGGCGGCCACCTTGCGCTGCAGACGCCAGCTAGCACCTTTATCAGGTGCTTGCAAGTGGTGATTCATAGCGAAAAACGAATTCGCAAAGATTTCCTGAAATGCGTCCAGGAATCCTTGTGGCTTCACGTAGTTGCTGACGTTCGTCGATAGAATGTGCTGAACGTCCTTCGGATCCGTGATCTGTACACAAACGAACCGCATCGTTAGGATCTTTAAGATTAATCCAACATTTCTAACAATGGTTTGCTTACGTAGATGGCCCCGTCGAAGAAAAGGTGCCACGGCATCTTCATCCTACCCCCATGCTGCTTCAGCAGATTCTCCTATCACGATAAAAATAATGAACAGAGAGCGTTGGGGATAAGAAGAGAATTGGCTGCATTCTTACCAAGAAGTGGTAGATGCGACGACGGTTCTTGATGTATGCCGGCATATTTCCCAATAACCAAACGCCCGGTGGTCCGCTTAGCGGTGCCAGACCACGAGCGATCCGCAGCTTGCGGTGCAATGTCGTCGATAGCTTCGCCAACAGCAGCGCGGCGGTGACAGTTAGCAGAAGCTTCATCACTTTGTCTATGCTAGCGAAAAGGCAAATGTGTCCCATTGATCCAAGATGACGGTGGGTGCGTGTTGAACAGCAGATGAAGATTGGTGGAAATCTGGAAAATGCGCTTGAATTGACGTACGGTCAGCTTGCGATAATCGAACAAGCGAATTTGAGTTTGGGTTTAATAGTTTCTTAAAAGAAACTCTGTCATACAATGTATAAATCGGTGGCACAGCAATTTTCACACTACGTAGTATTTTTCGAAGCGAATACCATTGTTTTGGTATTGGAAAAGGGACGTTCAGTTCACTGCGAAACACTTCTTAGAGCAACTTAAGTTGGTCTTAAGACCTCTCAATCATTGATGAAGCAGGCAATCGAAACAATAAGAAGATAAACAATTAAAAAAAACATTAGTAAATTACAGCAGAGCGGATCTGAACACTGGAGTTTGCTTCAGCTGGCATGTCGTGGCCTGGCATAAAATTTTGTGTTTGTTGCCAGTACAAATAAGAAACAAGTAAAACTCTGATAGTCGGAAAGAACGAGTGTTACAACACGCGACTCACGGGCCATCTCGTCGCTTGGAAACGTGGCTGCCCAGTTCTACGTTGCACCCGCCACCCAGGCCTCAAGCTCGCGAAGGCACCTTCAGACGGACATGGTGGATCTCCTTCCTCGCCAAGCAAGAGAAAGCGTGAAGCCGCGGTGGATCAGGTGCCTGACTTCCCCCATTTCATAAGTCCCTGTGTTCGAGAGAAAGTCAGCGCGGCTGTATTTCGCATTGTTGACGAAGAAACCGAACGCCCTATTGGAATGGGTGTATTCTTCGAAGAGCTGGTAGCAGTGACAGCCGATCACAATTTCATCAGCACAGATATAGACGAGGGGAGCACGGTTCCCATTATCACCAAAGATGGAGATGGAGAACTTGTAGTGACCTGTCGTAATCGTGTCTGGATTTCGCGCTACTGAGATCAGCAAAGCCAAGTGTATTCCTTTCTCCATGGAACGGACCTCCTGACCGTCTACTGGGACTTGATGATCTAGTCTTGGCAACTTTTCGAATTGGTATCGCCAAGGCGAGTTCAAAAATCAGCTGGGGTACATGAAAACGTCGTGTATCACAATAATACCAGAAGAGCATCATGTACTTGAACCCGACGTACAAGGGTGATTCTGGCGCTCCAATCATCCTCTGAAGTGGGCATCCTGTTGGAATTCACCTGGATGCAATCAATGCACTGCGAGAAGTTGTGGAGGAACGCTTGGCTGAGGTTGAAAACTCCATTGATGAAATTGTGGATCTTGGACTAGCACAAGTATGCGAAGGCCTGCTGATGCATGTACTTAAGGAGCGCATCGTGGAGCTTCCATGAAGACGACCAGCGACTAGCACTACCTCACCATTTGTGAGTAGCTGATTTCTCTGGAAACTAAGCGTTCAGATGAGGGGTTTAGTTTTAGCTTAGCAAGACAACCCGATCGGGTCGAGATAAAACCTGCAAAGAGTAGGATGATAGAGTTTTGAATTTACTAAACTTAGTACAGTTCAGCATCAAGCGTTAAGTTTCACTGAAATTTACACGATCTTTCCGTAGTACAGTATGCAATTCTGCAACGTTTCCTTTTTAACTTCCTCCGTTCGTGCAATCCTTTATTCCATCGAGTAGATGTGAACGAAGTCGGACCATCAACTCATGTAATCCGAGTCAGTGACTGTTCTGAGGTTCACATGGTGGCTTTGTGGACTTCTCACATCATTGCCCCCGACTTAACATAGGATTTGCTACCAGAATTCCTCGCGGACAAAACTTCTAACTGTCTCTGTTCTCGCAATTTGAAGTGCTTCCGTGAGAAATGGTGACGGGCCAGTCTCCGATTTTGCTTTCATTCAGTAGATACAGCACATCTCATTCTCCAAACTTGACTGCGTTCAGCACCACTTTGTTCCTGAGATCTTGATCACCCTCACAAACAAGATTTAGAAGAAATTTCACGTTGGCCCTCTTGCGAGAAAGATAAGCTTGCTTAAATGCAACCCAAATCGTGTCCGAGCAAAAGCTTTCTCGGAACAACGACTCCATCAAACCTTCTGTTTGACATGCAGCAGCAGCCTTAAAAGCTTCACACCTGCTTTCTTCGGAAATGCGAGTATCGTCTTGCATCAATTCGACGAGTTGAGCTTGGTCGTAGCGGGCTGCAATGACGAACGCTTCGCTGATCACCTTGGCCGGGATACACGTGTCTTTGTGCAGCATTTTCACGATGTCAAGCTTATCATCATTGTATCGAAAATAAGCTCTCTTCCTAAGAACCACGCCGGCTGCTTCCTCAAAAACAGCGATGATCGACCGTTTCGATACGCTAGTGAGTTCGTATAGAAGTTTCATCATTTCAACACAGTGTGTGGTCTCGAACATGTCGTTAACTGCAACAGGAGGCGGTCGACCCTTGCTAAAAAGAAACCTCACTGCGTCAAGGCTCTTCGTTCCTCGTGATTTCATTGCAGCCTCGAAAGCTGCCTTAAAAGTGCTGGGTTAAACACGTGTGGTATTGAGAAGAAATGTCATCGTGCCAATATGACCCCGTTCCGCTGAGCAGATAAAAGCCTCGCCGATTAGCCTTGCGTTATTCTGTCCATTCCCGTACAAATATTTGATGGCGTTTGTACAGCCATCTCGATATGCCAGCCGAAGCAACAGTTCTTTCTCCGGGGCAGTATCGAGGTAAAGTTTGAAAATCCGATCCGCCAGGGTGTTGTTCTTCTTATCGATTGCCGCGACAAATGCCTCAACCAAATTCCACATCGAGCCACCAAAACTTAACAGATACTCCACCACGGCTGTGTGCTCACCAGAAATCGCCCGGGTCACGGCGGCTGACTGTTTGATCGTTTTTGAATAGTTTCTTCTAATTGCGTGCTGTATGATGGACTTGACAGCGCCATGATGACCATTTCCAGCTGCAGCGTTCAAAATCTGTTCGCCTATTATAATGGTATGAACCCCTCTGCAAGCATCTCCAGAATTGAATATCTCTGGCAGCAAAGAGTTCAATATGCTTGCATGACCGTTGGCTCTGGCTGATTCGACTGCTTGCTCCATTATCCTCCACAAAGAATTTGAAAGCTTATCGTCTCCACGATCGAAAAACTTCGCCTGTAGAATCGTCACGCACTCCAATCGACCATTACTGGCGGCTTCCACAAGAGACTTCGGTGCTTCTTCGGAGTTGTATGCACTCAAGAGTTGCTTCAGCCATGCCGCTTGACCAGATCTTGCCGCCTCCACGATAGCCTCGTCAACTGTCAGCAAAAGAGTATCAATTTGCTCCAAACATGAGGCAGCGCCAGGATTTGAGTGGGGAAGTGTGCGTCCTTGAGACGCTCATAGCAGCAACAAGGGTTAACTGCATGATCCACATGCGTCCGAGCATGCTTGCTGGTCAAGGTCGGACTTGGTGTTTCGCTTCCCTGGCATGTTTCTCTCAATTGAATCTAACGTTACCTTGTTCTTCACAACGCGAGATGCTCAGTGACATAAAGCGAAATCTGGCTTCTTTTCTCGGAAAAAACGTCCATATTAAGAAAGAAGAAAATGGATTCAAGAAATACGCGTATGCTTTCCATTCTACGAGTATGAGCATTTCAAAAATGGATTACCATTCTTTCACAACGATCTAGCGGTCCAAACTCGGTCGAAAGCTCCCTGGAACACCAAACAACAACATAATCAGTTTTTGACTCAAACAACGGCATGTATGATGGCGAAGATGCAGGTTAGATATTGAGAAGATAAATGACCAAGAACAACATGCATGTAGGCGGTTGTTTGGTCTATAGGATGATAAGGATTTCCTCCTGGTCTTTTTAGTAAAAGTTTTTACATGCAGATCACTCCTTACAAATGTCTATATAAATCTTAACCTTGATCGTACGAGTAACTCGATCATCATACCGGTATGAAATCGACCTGTCCCAGGTCCTGGGGGATAAAGATTGGGAATTTGACAAGAGTAGAATATTTTATTCAATCTTAGGCCGGTTCCTAACGGGATCATCTTCGGAGCATGACCCGATTACTCGAGAGCTTATTGGCTGCTAAAAATACATGTACATATGGTAGAAATAGAACGCTCCAGTGATCCCAAGCTAGGATCATCCGTCACTTTAGGATCACGGGTCACATCCGATAATCAAGGCACAAGAAATGAAGGTCTCTAGTATCATCGTGTGTGTCGCTGCTGTGGTAGTTGCAAACCAGTTCCGACGATATAGGCGATCGAAGGTTGTATCTCGCAAACGCCTCGACTGGGAATCGCACCGTGATCGTTTAGTTCTTGAAGGGCAGTTTGAGCGCTATTACGAAGTGACAAGATCAGTATAAGCGGATTGTGACAGAGATTATCGAATGCGGAATTAAAGCAACAGTACTCGCCAGTATCAGTATAAATTGTCTTGGCAAACAGATTTAGCAATGTGCTCCGCTTACGTCAGCAACAAGTAAACATTTCTATGTATATGGCCTCACACTCAGTTTTAAATGTAGTTGGATCGGCATGAGGTTCATAAAACAGAGCAGCTCAAGCCGCTACTTTAAGCGGCCCGCAAGTGAGACTGCGCTGATAGCTGCCTTAGACAAGGGCAAGCAGTTGAATCTTGGTTGATTCAACCTTTCTCCAGCACTCGTTCCGCAGCAGAATCCGACTACGTAACATGAGCCAATGGACAATAGCGCGGCGCTCCGTATAACGGTCCTTCAATCCCACTGTAGAACTCAACCTCGACTTAAAAGTTGCTTGTCAGCATCTTTGTTGAAGGTCGAGGAGATATGACGTGCTTCTGAAGCATGCCGCGTATACTGTGGTAAGCGCACCTTAGCCCATTGTCCTCTTTCCTTACCCTTGTTTCCGTCGACTTTCCGATGTTCATCGGAAAGTCTATTGTTGTTCATGCACACTTTTTCTATTCGAATGCAACAAATACACGAAGAAAGTGATGCCTGAAGTGGTGCAAGTAGTGATGAATCACCAGTGGTGATGCACTGCTCGTACAACTCGTAGTATTCAGCTTGACAGGTACTTAAGTATGTAGACTGACCTAGGCTGACCTAGGCTGACCTAGCTGCACCCACGCGGTGTCTAAATTTTCAACACACTAACGAGTAGCTTTGCAACGTAGTGTTACTGTAGCTGTAAAGCCAGAGATCGTATGAGTAAGCGTTACAATTACTTGTACGCATTTTCGAGTGTAGAGCGCTTTCCTTAGTGAGGGCCCGCTCACAGGTCGGTCACAACTGTAATGATGCGTAGCTTTACCTGACTAATGTGCTACTGTTTCTGTCACGCTGAACCATTTCTATATACATGTACTTGTGTTGGCGAGACAAATTACTGCCGGACAGGCGGGATTACCGACGGGGATATTACTAGTCTTGTCAATTAAGATTGAATCTATACTACTCTTGTCATTTCCCGATAAAGATTAAAGATCAGTATAAGTCGCGCTACTACTGGGTCCATGATATCGAGGAGCCTGTTTTTAACGGGCTCTGGTAGAAGCTGGACTCGAAATTGTGACCGTTAGCTATTGAAATGCAAAATAGTATAACGTTTGGCGTCGAGCATTTTTTTTATCGGCAATTGCTGGTTTCCACTTCGAATTCTGGTGCAGGGAATCTCTACCCGACTGTCGTATAAATCTTTGCTGGATTTCTTCGGCGTTCATGTAGTTAAGGTGTGTCATCGGGCGCAATGAGTAGCTATGACGAGACAGAATCAATTGCTTCCTTAATCTAACCAGCTTTCAATTTACATGGAGTTTTATGGTAAAGAGTAACGCAAAAGCCCCGCGTTGTTCACAATGAAAATGTTACATGTATCTAGTTCACGTGAGACTCTCCAAATCTAAAAGAGTGAGAGCAATACGCTGGAGCTGTTAAGATTTTTTTTCCAAATGGTTTACAATGGTCACTTAGACGACTTCTACGCCACAAAAGCTACCGCCGCCCGTTTTCGGCGCTGGTGATACGTGTTCCTTTGGGCGAACTTGAACAATACAACAACAAAAAACTGCACGTATCCTATTACGTGTATATAATAGCGCGCAACTTAGCGAGCTTAGGATGAGTTCTCAAGCTTTAATCTTTTTTTCTCCCCCGTGGTTTTGTTGCTGTAAATATCTGTGCCTGAGTTGACGAATTTGATGGCTTTCGCGAAACAAAGTTCTAGCTTGACGTCATGCATATCACTCAACCTTTCGTTCACCAAATGCACGCAGCAACGCGACTTGCTTGCAAACATTGATCCACTGCAATAGACTCCTTAGAGGTAACTCTTGTGAACTAGACCACTTCAACTTGGAAGTCTTCATGTCGAGACATAAAGTTTTAAAAATCCGGACTAACAGTATATACGTCAATCATTTCTGTCCATGCACATACATTAATCAAATACGCCGTCCCCTACGTGTGACACGCCATATTTGGGTTGCATCGTCGTCACTTTATCAGACGCCAACGGCGTAAGCAGAGAGAAGGAGCGCGTCATTCCCTGCGTGTGCGTTCCGCCCCCTGCATCGTCGCGCTTGTGGCCATCCACCAGCCTTTTCCCCCTTCACCTTTTGATCCCGGCCAGCCTCCTCGCGTCGTCTAACTCCCGGTACACGTGCCGCAAATGTCTTCAAACCCGAGTGCCCGCCTGAATGGCATCTTCCAGGACACCTCGGCCTCCGGTGGCGGCAATGACGCTCTACGCTATACAGCGCCTCGAGAGCCGTCGCACAAGCAGCAGCAGCAGCAGTCACAACAGGCGACACCCCCCGCGGCCACCTCGTCGACTGCTTCGGCCGTCGTGTACTCCAGCATGGTCTCGCTGTATCAATACGACGCCACGGCCCGCAAATACGTGCAACTTGGTGGTAGCACCGCCGGCTCTAAAGCGGCAGTGGGCTGCGTCCTTGTGGGGGCCGAGACGGCCTACAATCTGCTCTTCTACAATGCGGCCAAGCAGCATTTGTGTGCTGTGCCCATCAAGTTCGGGACCTTTAAGCCCACGCTCCAAGCTAAAAGTTACGTGAACTTTTACGACGAACAAGGGGCCAATTGGTCGGTGAAATTCCCCAGTGATGCTCAGGTGGCTGAGTTTATGAGGCAAGTGTTCCTGGCCAAGATCCACGTCGAGATCTGGGGCAATGACAAGACCGTGACCAAGACGAACCCAAATGCACTGATTCAGGACGATCTAGTGTTCGTCAAGCCCGAGACGCAGCAAGTGAGTAACGGAGACACTGTTGCTGTTGCATTTAGTGCCTGGAGAGTCGTGGGCAATGCCAATTCGGCCCCGGCCGACGTGGTGACCAAGTATGCGCCGTTCGAGAAGGCAAATGAGGCTGATCTACGTAAAATTCGCCTTGGAGACGGTAGTGAACGGATTAAGGCGCTAGAAGAGGCCATTGTGGGCATGAGGAAAGGCGGTAAGCGGATGGTATTGGCCCCGCCTGGCAAGACCAACGGACAGGACTGGTATCTACTGGAGATCGAGCTGTTCAAGACCAAGACAGGCCAAAATGCTACTCAACGGAAGTCTGTGCCGGCTGTAAACACATCCGCAGTGACAGAGGAAGCCCCTAAAGCTTCATCTACAGAAAGAAAGGCGGCGCGACGGCGTTCGAGCCCCAGTTCCGCTAACAGCAACGCTGCTACGTCTTCCCGGTCTAACAGCACACGCAGTGATAGGAACGAAGCCAGGAATGGAGATCTCGTACCGTACGAAGAAGACACTGCAGCGAAAAACGAGATGGAGCTCAAGGAGCTGCGGTTGCTGCAACGTGAGCAACAGTTAGAGCTTCAAGCGCGTGCCCTAGAGCGCGAACGGATGGGTGTCACTGGAAGTGGCTTCGGATCTATGGGCTTCGGTTTGTCCGGTGGCTTGAACAGCAGCTTTCCGAGTTCTTCATCGATTTTTAACAATAATTCGCTAGGCGGAGGACGCCCTGTGGATGCGATGCTGTCGGAGTTGAACGCCAAAGTGGATTATCTTATCCGGATGGCGCCTGGTACATCAAATTCGGGATCTGGTGTCGGTGCTGGCCCGAGCGACGTGGCTGCAGTTATCCGCGGTGTTGAACGTCTAGCTAGCGAGAATGACAGACTTCTGACGCAGATCAACTCGCAGCATCAACAGCAGTCGTCGTACGAGAAGCGCTGCGAGGAGCTTTTGGACCAGAACCGGCGTCTTCAGGAAGAGAAGCGGTCGCTACAGGAACGGTATCAGTCGGCCGCGAGCTCTCAGCTCAATGCCACGTCCGAGTTGAGTGCTTTAGCTAGTGCACGGGACGCTGCAGTGACGCAGACAAACCGTCTGCATGCGGAGTATCAACAGCTACTGACGGCCTACTACCAGCTGCAACAACATGGAGCTAGCAACGAGGCCGAGGAGCACAAACAAGCGCTGACTTTCGAGCGAGAAGCCCGCTCTCGAGCGGAGAAACAGCTTGCCAAGGAAACGCAGGCCCGTTCTCTGGCCGAACAGGAGCTGGCGCTTACCAAGAAGCAGCACGACGTGGCTCTACAGGTCAAGACGTCGGAGCTCTCCACTGCGACGGCGCAACTGGAGCAACAAGTGCGTTCGCTTCAGACGCAACTGCAGCAGGTAAACGACGATCGACTGCGACTTCAGGCCTATGCGGAGGAGCAGACGAAGCAGTTAGCAACGCAGAGTGAGACCAAGGGGCGAGACGCGCAACAGGTGACTCAACTGCAGAGAGAAAACCAGGACTTGACTGGCAAACTGGACGTGTCCTCAGCACGCGTTCGTGAGCTAGAGACGGAGCTGGAGTCGAAGGCTGCGGCTCCTGAGACGAATGCTGAGGTGGCAGCTGAGGAGAAGCGCATTTTCGTGGAGCAGATCGAGTTATTGCAGCAACAGATCAAAGATCTGGAGCAAGAGAAGTACGAGCAGGTGCTCGCGTCTGGCCGCTTGTCCTTGTCTGGGGAATGCGAGAACTGTGCGGCTGTCAAGGAGCGTGAGCAAGCGGTCGAACGTGCGCTGGCCGCTGCCGAGGCGATCAAGCGCGAGGCGCAGGATATGCTGGCCGTGGCCGCTCACACTGGAGGCGGCCCAGAGGAGCGTGAACGACTGGTGGCTCTCTTCAAAGAAGCTGTGAACGAGATGTTCTTCCGCTTCCAGGACTTGTTCGAAGAGGAGACAGCCATCGATGGCAAGCAGGTGCTTAATGCTATTCGGAAGGTCCTGAAATCCAGCACGAAGAGTATCATCCAACAGCTACAGGAGCCGACGACGCAGACTGAAGCTGAAAGTGACGGCAACGTGAGTGATGGTCCGCCAGCGCCGCCACCTCAGGAGGCCGTCGCTCAAGCTGCAACTGTCGAAGCTGTCGCCGAAGCTGTGGCGGCTGTAGAGGCAGAGGCTTCTATTGAGAACGAGCAGCATGCTGGCGATGGCCACGATGCTGAAGAGAAGTCGCCAGTTCCCGGTAATGCTGTCGAGGCCTCTGCTGCTGATGAAGAAGAGAAGCCGAGCGCTTCCGTCGCTGAAGCGAAAGTGGGAAGTGCAAATACACCAGCAGAAGCGCAAGTTCCGGCCACTGCTGCAACTGCACCCGCTCTCCATGTAGCACAGTATCCGTCCAGTGACGAGAGCGACAATGATTCGGAGTTCCATGGGTAAATAACTACAGGGAAGGCACACAGCAGCAGGACGATCGAAGACTTGACGCGCAACGTATGTCGCCAATATATACACACACCGCTCGTTTTTGAGACTGGAGAGACTAAACTGCTTAAGAAAACTATGAGAACAAAACAATGCGTGACAAGTAGCCGACACCTTCCAGCATTGTATTGAGCATTTGCCCACTTGACAATTAGACCTGAAAGCGCATTATCGGCTTGGAAGAGACGGACTATAACGATGCCCGCAGGAAGCTCTACGCCCAAGAAGACACCCGTGCGTATGGGCAAGATCTTCTCGCAGATGCTGGCCGAGTGCCCCCTGGACGTACGTCGGCACTAGTGGCTCTGTCGAAGGATATCGGAGACTTTTGTTCTTGACCGCACATCACATTTTGACAAATCTGTTTCTTTCTCATGTCGCCAGGTCCAAGTGTACGGCAAGTGCGTGGCCAACATCCATGGCGGCGTGAACCGTCAGGCCTGTGAGAAGGAGTTCCAGAAGCTGCGGGCCTGCTTCGAGCGCGTGGCGCGCCAGCGTCGCGCCTAGAGCGACAAGCCGTCCTACCCCATAATTGCTGTGAGAAAAGTACCATCTTTTGACCCTTTTCCGCCCAGTTCGCGCCATCTTATCATCATTTCGGAATTTTACGCACGTGGGTCACATCTCGGCGATGGATGTGGCGGCCTGCGTCTCGCAGAGCGATTCAGCGCCTGATAATAGGCTCATAAACTGCGTTATGATCTCTTCTAGTAGCTGTGGAAGTGGCCAGGACGGAGACGCGCTGGATCGCGAGACATCCTACGAAAGCGACGACACCTTCGGCGCGGACGCAATGCCCAGAGATCGGGAGAGTCTGGAGCACGAACTGGCGCGACTAGACGAAGTAGAACGCAGGCTACAGCTCGAGACAGCAACGGACTTTGTGCTGGGCTGCAAACTGCTGCGGGCCACGCGCCAGGAGCGGGTGGCCAGGGCCCACGCGGCTTTAAAGCGCCGGCACACGGCGGCACAAAGAGTCTGTGAATATGCGGGCGAGAAGGCCCGAAAGACGTACGCCAGCCGCTGTGCCGAGCTCCAGAGAGAGATGAGCGCTGATGTTGACCGGGAGCTACGCAGACTGCAGACGGCCAAGGACGGCGTGAGCGTGACCAGTCGCCGTCGCCGAGCTGTGCGGGACGAAACGCGCGGAAGCTTCTCCACGCCGGCCAAGAGCTCGGCCAATGGCATGCGGAGACGACGCGCCATGTACAACAGTGACGGATATGACAACAGACCGGAGGACGTGTTCTTGGCCTCGGCCTCGCCTGAGGAGAGAGCGCACAGGGTTCAGTTCCAGGAGAAGAAGCGGCTGGAGCGACTGCTGGGCCGCGCGTCGGTCTTTAAGCCGGCCGTCAAGCAGGTGACACCCAAAGAGATCGCTGAAGACCTGGAGGCTATACGAAGCGCTGTACCGTGTAACGTGGAGGCTCCAGTGACCAAAGCTGCTAAGAAACACAAGAAGAAGAAGCATCAGCGCAAGCAACAGAAGCCGAAACGACGGAGACCCATGATCATCACTCCTCGATGGATACCACACGCATCAGGGCCGAACTTACCTGCATCTGCGACACCGCCGAACATCATGGCAGCGAAGAACCGACGGCCCAGATTGCACTACAACCCGCGCATGTTACAGGAGGGACAGGAAGTGGACGTGTTCAAACGCCAGCAGACCGAATCAGTGGCTAGAAATGACGATAGAAGTCAGGACGAGTGTGTGCTGTCGGGCATTATCACGGCCGCCACGGCCACGCAGGTGTACGTGCTCACAGCTAGTGGGCGCTTCGAGTCCTTCGACGTCCGCGACTGCGTTCTCGGCTCCCTGTACGTGCGAGCACTGGAGACCAACAATAGCCCGGCAAATAGCGTCAGACACGATGTGAATCCCATCGACGCATAGCAATAGATAATACAGACAGATGAAATGCACCAAACCTGCGACGGCAACAGCTAATCGGCTATACAGCATCACACGTGGAGTCTATTGGCAGCTCGACTTCTCTGTAATGGTCTGTCTTGCTAGGGGCTTTTGCCTTACTCAGAGCGGCGAATGATCTCCTGGCCACCCATGTACGGCCTGAGCACCTCGGGGATAACGATGGAGCCGTCTTCCTGTTGGTAAGTTTCCCACAGACTGATTAGCAGACGAGGGACCGCACAGGCGGTGCCGTTGAGCGTATGCACGAACGAAGTGCCAGTCTCCTCGGCCTTTGGGTCCTTGTGACGAATGTTGAGACGGCGAGCTTGGTAGTCCGTGCACATGGACATACTGGAGACCTCGCCGTACTCTTCGCGGCCAGGCATCCAAGCCAACAGATCGAACTTACGGTAAGCGGGCGCGCCCAGATCCCCTGTGGCCATGTCCATGAGCTCATAGTGCAGGCCCAACTCGGCGTACATGCTCGTCTGGATTTCTACCATCTCGTCGAAGAACTCCTGGGCCTGGGTCTCGTTAGCACAGAAGGCGAACATCTCGACCTTGCTGAACTGGTGGATGCGGTATATGCCGCGCGTCAGGCGGCCACCGTGGCCAATCTCCGTGCGGAAGCAGTGGCTAAAGCCTGCGTACTTTAGCGGCAGCGTAGGCGTCGACAGGATCTCGTTGCTTTTGGCCGCAGCGAGCGTAATCTCCGACGTAGCGGTCAAACACAAGTCCGAGTTGGCAATGGAGTAGATCTGCGTTGCCTCTCCACGCGGTTGGAAGCCGCAGCCTTCCACGAGTTTGTAGTGGGCCACATCGGGTGGGAACATGACCTTAAATCCACGTGCACGCAGCTTGCTCAACGTCCAATGCACTAGCGCGATCTCCATCATTGCACCTTCGTTACACAAGTACGTAAACTTCGACCCGGCCACCTTCGCTGCGGTCTGAGTATCCAGCAAGTCCAAGGCCGTGGCCAGGTCATAATGGTCCTTGGGCTTAAAGTTGAACACGGGCTTCTCTCCGTGCTTCTTGATCACGCGGGATTCCTCTTCGCCTCCCACAGGGACATCTGGATGGGTATCATTGGGGATCTTGAGTGCTTCAAGCTCCAGCTCGGCCGACACCTGGGCCAGCTCGGCCTCGACGTCTGCGATCTCGCGCTTGATCTCCTGACCACGAAGCCGCAGCGTCTCGAAGGCCTGCTCCGCCTCTTTGCCCTGCTTCTTCTTGGCAGCGGCCGCCTGGCCGAGCTGCTTGGCGTGTGAGTTGCGCTCGGCGCGCAGCAGATTAACAGTGTGGCGCAGCTTGGCCTGACGCTGATAAAGATCAGCCACCAGCTGCGGATTGCCATCGCTGCAGCGCTTCTTGCCGTTCTCGATGGCCGCGTCGACGTTGTCCACGAGCTTCTTGTAGTCGAGTCGGGCCTTGACATGGCCATGCTGATTCGACAACTCGGCCACATCCGAGCCCGAGGTAGCCGTGGTGGCGATGGATCCGGAGGTTGAAGAAGAGAAGAACGACACCTGGGCCAAGCGAGATGTGGTGATGGCCCGAGGCGCGCAGGAGCGACAGACACGCGCGAGCGCGTGCATCTTGCTCTAGTTGAGATGTGTGACGTGTGGTTCAAAAATGCTGGATAATGTATGATGTGTGGTACACCAAATACATGTGGTGCACATGATCTGAAGTTGAAGTTGTATATGTTTTTGGTTGTCATTTGGCTGAATACCGTATCCTACCCGTTGCTCTATCAAATCAAAATCACAACCGAATGCTGGCTGCCACTGGGCATGTCTAGCTGTGGTTCTCACTATCTAAAATACAGTCATTCCCGAAATGCATCTCCCTCGATGACAGGAAACTTACCACCCTTCGGTGAAGCGGCCGAAGTTGTTGCGGCCCTTGGAGAAGGACGAGTCAAAGTCGCGGCCGCCATTGCGGCGGTTGCCACCATCGCGGTCGTTGCGTTTCCAGTTGTTGCCGCCCTTGTTACCTCCGAAGCGGTTGTTGCCGTCCTTGTTGCCTCCGAAGCGGTTGTTGCTACCCTCGCGTCTGGTGTTGCCGAAGCGGTTGTTAGAGAAGCCGCGCGAGTTGTTGCGGCCACCACGCGAGCCGAAGCGGCCGCCATTGTTGGTGTTGTTGCGGCCTGCCCGGTCGATCAGCAGACGCGGGAATTCCACAGCGGTAGCCACCGTCACTTCATCACCGGGTGACGAAGCCGTCAGGTGCTCCTGAAGTGCTTCCAGCTTGCCCTGCGGGATGTCAAACACAAGCTTGCCGCCGTCCATCGGGTAGATGTCCACACGGTCCTCCATGAAGGACGCCAGCAGACGGTTGAGCTCGCGCGCGTTCTGCACACCCTCCACCTCCACCGTCTGCGTGCGGTAGCGGCCCGTCAGCATGGAAAGCGACGTCAGCTTCTTCGCGTCGAAGCCGCACAGCAGCGCAAGCGCAGCGCTCATCGCGCCCGGTCCCTGCTCCTCAATCATGGCCTGAGCAGCTTCATCGAACAGCTGCGCGTTCGCCTTCGGCAGTGACGCAAGCTGCTTGTTCACATCCTCGAGCGCTCCAGTCATCATCTGCTCGGGGCGAGGTGGGGACGCATGTGCGAACTTGAACTTGTACCGGCGCTCAAAGTCCAGCACGTCGCCCGAGTCGTTGCGGTCGAAGAACACGATGTTGGTGCCCGAGCGTCCAGCACGACCGGTACGTCCAGCGCGGTGCACGAAGCTCTCCTTGTCGCTCGGAAGACGGTACTGCACCACAAGCTCCACGTTGGCAATGTCCAGGCCACGTGCAGCAATGTCCGTGCACACCAGCGTCTTGACATGGCCGCTGCGGAAGCCCTTCATCGTGGACGTGCGCATACCCTGCGAGAGGTCACCGTGCAGCGCACGCGCGTCCTGGCCAGGCAGCGAGTTGGCAATCTCGTCCGCCTCCTGCTTTGTCTCTGTGAACACCAGCGTCTGGCCGTCGTGCGCGTGCAGACGCAGCACGTTCTCGAGCACCTGGATACGGTCGCGCAGTGGCGCATTGATGGCCTTGTGGGCCACGGTGGCCGGAACCTGGTTGTCATTTTCACCCACAAGATCAATGTTCACCGGGTCCTTAAGGAACTTGTTGGCCATCGAGCTGACCCACTTGGGGAAGGTGGCCGACCACATGACGGTCTGGCCGCCTTCGGGCACCCAGCCCAGAATGGTCTCGACGGCCTCCTGGAAGCCGAACTTAAGCATCATGTCGGCCTCATCCAGGACCGACACGTCGACGTCTTCGAGCGAGAGCGATCCCTTGTCCACCAGGTCCATGATGCGGCCGGGCGTGCCGACAAGAATGTCCACGCCGCGACGCAGGTGATTCTCCTGCACTGTGTAGGACACGCCACCCACGACGTTGACTGTGCGCAGCTGCGGGGCCACGCGCTGCACCTGTTCGTGCACCTGCTGTGCCAGCTCGCGCGTGGGCAGCAACACGAGCGCCTGCGGGTTGCGCGTGTTCTTGCGGTTGGCCAGAATGGTCTCGATGATGGGCAACGCGAAGGCCAGCGTCTTGCCCGATCCGGTCTTGGAGCGGCCCATGATGTCCGATCCCTTCATCATCACGTCGAACGACTGCGTCTGTACCGGGAACAGGTGCGTCACACCGGCGCGGTGGAGGTTGCTCTGTGTCTCCTGCGACAGATCGAAGTCCTCGATGGGCTTCTGGTCCACGAAGCCCTGCAGTGGCTCCAGCACCACGTCTTCGTCGTCCTCCAGCTCTACGACGGCAGCTCCGTCCGTGCCAAAGTCCAGCGGCGCCGAAGAGTACCAGGCAGTAGATGCATGGCCCGGCAAGGCGGCGAACACGCGTAGAGAAGAACGGGACGCCGTTGGGACGGAGCGGCGCAAGGCCATTGCGGCCGAGCGGCCGGCCAGGCGGCGGAGGGAGACGGCGAGCGGCAGCATCTCAAACAACAGAGCGAGCTGAGCCGACGATGAAGAGTGAGCTCGAGTGCAGTACAATAGACCTGGAATCGGGTGGCTGTCGCTTCTCTTGATTTCACTATGGCTGTTGCTTGTGGCCCCGTGGTCACTGTTTATGGCAAAACGGTCGATGTTTATGGCATTCGTGCCCCTTTTTGCCACAGCCACCGAAAACACCGGTATGTCAGTGGTAGAATACCGGTAGTCTCACAGTAAAATCAATGGAAATACCGGTTAAAATAGGTATTTTCAGAAACTACCAGCAACCTGTCTATCGCTCGCAGTTTTGTGGAAGTTGAAAGTATCGATGCACTACGTGAGCACCGACGCGCTCCAGCAAAAATCGCGTGAGCTGGAGCACCTCCATCAAAAGCATTTTCCCGATCTTTCGTTGCGACCACCTGTGCATTGACTGTGTCAATGAGCAACTCTCGACCGTCCAAGCAAAAATTAAACTCAGTGCGATCTTGGCCAAAGGGTCAATCCTTTGCAACCACTGGTACATGTATGCGATCCTCCAAAGATTTCTCGAGCTGTCTCCGCTAGTCATTCTTGAATCTCCTCTCAAGCTAACAAAGATCACCACGCCATGAAGCTCTCTCTATTTGTCGCTGCCTTCCTGTGCGTTGCGATCCAAGCCGCCGAAGCCTCCATGCATCTGCGTGTGCATATCCTGACCGAGTTGGCGAGTGCGGGCCAACAGTGCGAGTGGGAGAACAAGGCCGTCAAGTGCGACGCTAGTACGTTCTGCCAGAAGTCTGATAAGCACACCGGATTTTGCATGAAGAAGAAACCAGGACTCAACGACCAGTGCGGCGGCAAAGGCGTGAACGGCCCGTGGGCTGTGCCCTGCAACTCTTCGGACCTCAAGTGCGTGATCCAATCGAATACGATGAGCAAGTGCCAGAAGTAGACGGACCGCGAGTAAGTCAAGGTGCTCTCACATGACCACAAAGCAGGCTGTAGAAAGCCATTTATAAGGTTCGATTGCCCGTGCCTAAGGCAGTCATTGCTCAGATACCCATTCCTTCGTAGTGATAGTTGCAGTGTATTTCACGTCCATGATGGCGGTCTGTTGCAGAATACGTATAAAGCCGTAATATGAACACATTTCCTGGGTTCATTTCTTGATAACACGCCCAGGCTGACCTTTGCATGAGCCACAAAAAAGACCATTTTACCAGGAATACACCATCAATACCTTGGTCTTGAAAGAAATTTATGACATCCGAAAGCTTCCGATTATTCGATAGTCCGTTGCCGTCTGTTGCAATTGCCCTTCCATACGAGGTAGGTGTATCCCAGTCGTCTTGCATAATGTAGATACGAAAGACAGGGTCAGTAAAGTCGCTGACAGGAGAGAATCCACAAGACACTCGAGAAAGGCAGACTTTTTTTTTATTGTTTATTTCACTTCGCAATTTTGCTGATCTGCAGAACTCTCATTTGAGACAAATCAAGGTGAATGAAGAAGATCATTTCGCTCAGAAGTGGGAACTTTGGCGTCGAAACGCAACGTGTAGTTTTCACGATGCTGCTGCTTTCTATCCTGCTGATTGCAGTCACGAGCACAAGCTACACGAGGCCGGTGTTGGCGACTTCATCGCTGGCAGCGAAGCCTAACGGTACACGGTTGAATGCCACTGACTACTGGGTCCAAGACGAACCGTACAAGTTCCAGCCGCGCTGGACTCGCCTTTCGGATGGAAAAGTTGTGGCGAGCAACGACTCAAACTTCAGCAACTTTGCTGAATATCGTGGTGCGATTGAAGCCAAAACACCGTGGATTTCCAAGTGGGTGCTCTCGACTGAAGGTCGCCGCACCCTCAAGAAAGATATCCCACGGTTGCTAATGTACAACCTCGTGTCTCCTATGGACTATGGAAAATCTGTGCGGTCTGGCAACGTGCGTCGCCGTCGCAACAAAGCGATCGGGATGTTTCTCACTGACAATTTGGCGCTCCCACTTGTGAAGTCTCTTGGTCGAGTTGCCTGGAACCTCATCCAGAGTCATTATGTTGGATATTTTGAAGACGAGATGTTCGCGCAGCATCTGAAGATGATGAACGCCAGCGAAATGATAAAGGAATTCAACCTTACTCTGCCGATAGATGCGATTGAAAATGCACAGGAGGAATCTCGACCGAATGCGACACTATCATACGTGTATGATGGAGAGAGCAAGCGATCTGTGCTGTATGCGCGCTATACTGCAGCTTTTGTGCCGTACAAAGGCTACCCGGACCGGTATTACACCCGCGACGACAATTTACCGCTTCCAACATTTCCAGCCGACAGTTATCCCTGGCTTTGGTCTCCACGCATTAACGAGACGAGGACAATAGCGTCACAGCTTCTTGAATCACTCAGCTCGGGCGATAGAGAGCTAGATGTCATCAACAGTGGTGAATCAAAGCTTGGTTCTTGTTCACCGCGTTGTGTTGAACCCGAGAGTGTCAGAAAGCTCGCACATCAAGCACCAAACGACAGCATTCTGGCAAATCAGAGCATTCCTAGAGACAAAACTGCGATGAATGCACATGATATTAAAGCCCTCGACCAAATTCAAGTGCAGCTTCAGGAGTTTTACTTCGATAGTGGCATCCCTCGGTTCACAACTCGCTCAAATTCGTCGCGCTCGGCTTTTCCGTTGCTGACAGAATTTCTCCAGGAAACACCAATCAATGATACCGACACCAACAATTCTGAAAGCAGCGGTACGGGGAGCTTCGCTAACTCAAACGAAGCTGGAATGCTTTCAGCTTTTTCAATGCACAACACCAGCGACGATGTGGATAAAGTGACGGATTTTTCAACAAGAAGTGGCGTTTACGCTGCACTTACTCACTTCTACTCCTACCCTTCCGTTGACAAATGGATGGTTGAAAAGTTCTCCAAGGTAAACGCATCGGAAGCCAATTGCTCAGTAGATCGACCGTGTTTGGTACAATCCGGAGTGACAGTGTATACACCGTCATTGACAACGACGTCATTGTTTCAAACATTTGCTGACATGAACGTGGATCCATCGATAAAACGAGCAGTACGTCTGAAGGCATTGCAGGATATGACCGAAATCGCATTTGAAGCTGAGCGGAGAGTACTTAATCACGGTTTGCAAGGACCTTCCACTGTTTGGTACTCCAATCACGACCTTGATGTGGACGAGTTTGCCGACGCTGTACTGGGCACAGTCAATATGTCAATTAGTGGAGATTCATCCCCTCTTCACGTGTTCGAAAAGCACATGAATGAACGAGTACCGATACTGGACGAGGTGGTATCGTACTATGCAGATACGAACCACGACACTAAAATCTCCATGGAACTCAACCGCAGCATTCCGATGCTCGACAAATTCGAAGAAAGCGAACTGGTCCAGCTAACTAATTCGGTGGAGAGCCAAATGAAGATCTTAGATCGGTCGATTGTCTCCTACGTGCAGACTCGAGCTACGAACCCGCTGTATCAGGAAGTTGTGAACGCTACGAAACGAGGAGATTTCTACAACGGAAGTGAGTACACATTGGTGGGCTTTGGCTTCGTCGTACCAGCTACCAACGACAAGAATGTACTGTATCGCGACATGAAGCTGCCAGTCCCGTTCCACCTTGTTCTCCGTTTAATCGTGCGGTTCCAAGAGAGTCGTTTGTTGCTACCACAAGAATCCCGCCAGCTTTTAGTCTGCCTAGCGATGGCATTCTACAATTTGTCGTTTTACCGTTGCCGACCTGCTTTGACGCAGTAATTCAGACAAACATCATCCAGTAAACCGTCGTATCATCTACGATAGAGAATAAGAAGAACGATTCCGATCTTAAACTCTTGTGTTTCTCTCTGATTTAGTTGCTCATGAACTTTTTGTTCTCCGCAAAGCCTTCGATCGAGGCCTTGCCCAGTGGCGACGTGAGGCAGTACTCCTGTAGCCTCTTCATCATGGGCGTGTCCAGTCTTTGTGGGACATCGCTCTTGCCGGAGATGTAGTTGAAGATGTCGATGGTCTCTTCGTTCAGAATGTCCTCGTACTGTTGCAGCTCGTCGCTCGAGAGTTGCATGACGTTTTGACTGGCCCAGCGCCCCAATAGCAGGTCCACCTCCAACCAGCCGCGCTGCTTACTACGGTAGATGATGCGTTTGCGATTAGCCTCTTCCAAGTCCACCAGGTGGTCGCCCTGGCTGCTCGATGGGAAGTCGCCCTTGGTTGCAAAGTGGTCGGCGCGGATGGCCGCACTGCGCTCCAGCGCGCGCTTGGCTTGCTCCTGGGAGATGCTCTTCACAAATGCCTTGTCGTCCACGTCCGGGTTCGTGGACATCGCACGTAGCGCCGACATTCTCGAGCTACGGCGCACGGCGCCAAACGCCTGCGTTACCTTGATGCGCAACATTGTCCTTGGCAGTTGCCAGTTGCGAGTTTTGCCACTGACAATTTTATCCGTCAGTTTGTCAGTGAATAACGAGATTCTATTGGTCATTATTCGACATTCCCTTTAAGTGCGAAATGAAGAAGATCTCTTCACTGTCTTCAAAGCCAAAAGCAGCGGAAGAGCGAGCGACTTGCTGGTCGCCTGTGTGTGTAGAGTGTAGAGAAGCCAAGAGAACACGAAAGCAACCATGAACGCGTCCGACGCCGACCGACAGATCAAGCAGATGGTCAACTTCATCCTGCAGGAGGCGCAGGAGAAGGCCAACGAGATCCGCATCAAGGTAAAGAGAAGCGCTTTTTTTTTTTATAAAACTAGAGCACAATGATACACAGAGCGAAGGGGAGAACGTTACTGAAAGCTCATACATTTTTTATTAGACGGAGCACGACTTTAATTTGGAGAAGCAAATGCTGGTGCACAACGCCAAGATCAAGATCCAGGAGGAATATACGCGCAAGGAGAAGGAGCGTGAGATCAATAAGCGCATGTGAGAGAGCGGTGCTGTTTTTTTTTGCCACTCTAGGGTAGTTATTAACGTTTTATCGTTTGGAATGCTAGTGCTCGCTCGGCTGAGATCGGTGCCTCGCGGCGACAGAAGATGATTGCGCGTGACGAGCTCCTGAAGACGCTCATTGTGGAGGGTCAGGCCCAGTTGAAGAACTACACGACTGCCGATGAGAAGAACAAGGCGCTGCTGCGCGACCTCATTGTTCAAGGACTGATCAAGCTGTTCGAGACCGAAGTGGTGGTCGCTGTGCGTGCCAAGGACGTGCGTCTCGCCGAGATGGTGCTGAAGGAGGCCACGGACAAGTACGTTGCCACCATGAAGAAGGAGGCCAACCTGGACGTGAGCAAGGTCAAGGTGACGCTCAATAAGGTGGCGGATGGCATGCTACCGGAAGCCAAGGCTGGCGGCGTCGTGCTGTACGCCAAGCAGGGCAAGATTGTGTGCGACAACACCCTGGACACGCGTCTGGACACAATCTACTACGACCTCAAGCCCACGGTGCGCAAGATGTTGTTCCCGAATCCGTAAAGCAAGACTCTGGCTATGCAGCTTTCGCTGCTTGGATTCAATGTCGCGTTGCCGTGTTGTGTAGATAGTATCTTCCAACACCGCGGCAATGTGATCGAATCGAAACGAGCACCAAGGCCTAGCTAGGTTTTTGTGTCTATCGCTTGAACTTTTACATGCAGCACAACTTGAAACTGTGTTAAGATGGTGCTGGCTAGAGCGATAACCTTGCTGTAGCACCGAAAACTAACCAAAACTAGTTACTGAAGCTGCGTTTTACCGAAGCAAATCCTGCAATCTCCATTCTTGCCATGATGTACTCTCTTCGGTTTTAGTTGCGTTGTGGACGTCAGGAAACTTATCAGCGTGAAATATAGAGCTTGTTTCGGGTTTCCACATCGCCGAGAACGGTCCGTACGCAACGCTTACCAAATGATCAGCATCAACCTGAGTGGATGTAAAACGCCAGTCGCTAGACAGCTCTCCATCCAAAAGTAGGTTCCATTGTTCTTCCCCGATCAAATTCACGCGAACGAACTCGGCTCGTAGTAACGAGAATCCCAGTCCGATCCCCACCGCCTTAATGTACGCTTCCTTTAATGACCACAGTCTATAGAAGTGGACATATTGGCCATCTTCGTCATCTGCCCCGCGGATATATTCCCACTCTCCAGCATTGAAGTGACCTGCAAATGCTCGGAAGAATTCCTCGATCGACGTCTTGCGGTGGGGTCGATCTGTTAGTCGAACGACGTCCACGCCTACTAAAGCACGAGAATCACTGGCAATTGCTACGATGGTGCCATGATGCGAAACATTATAGTTCCACGAGGAGGGAGCGAGGTTTCCTGGTGGCCGATTCCAATACGGTTTATTCTGTCAACATTAGTGGTGTACTTGTTAACGTGAGCAACCTATCCACTGTGTTATTGCACTGGTAGAAACGCACCTCAGGCGTGCGTACAATGTCAATGGTATCGTATTTTACCCCGAAAAGTTCGTGGATCAGCTGTCGCTGCAGCAAGCGACTGGAGAGCGCCAGCTTTTGGTCTTTCGCGAACATGAAGCGCGTCACCTGCTTCTGCTCGTGGTCTGGCAGCTGAAGCAGCAGCCGATGCCATTCTATGGAGGATGAATCCCACGCAGCGACGTCGACGAACCGCAGGCAATGCGTGGGATGTAGCGCCATGAAATCGTAAATTTGTTGCGATGATTGGTTCAAAATACGGAGCAACAACCAACTTTTTTTTTTTTAAGAAAAAAGTGTTTCACCTTCGTCACTGAAGTTCCACTGGGGTTGGCCAATAATTAGCAATTATTGCCTCAGCAACGACAAATAGTTTACACACAACGTTTTAGTTGATAATTTTCAACTTTAATTGACGTTACCGGTAGCAATCTCACTACTACACTCTCGTTCCAGCTGTCACTTTGCACACCGATTAAGATGCCAGTTGTTTTAAGGCTCTAAGAGCGAAGATTACGCGCGGCTGCCAATGGGCGAGTAGTGGCGACGCACACGGTTCTGGCGCCAGCGCACGACGGCAAAGATCGCAGCGGCGACCACAGCCAGGGCGAGGGCAATGAAGCCCAAGATGGCAGCAAAGCTCCACTTGGCCACCGACACGAGCAAGTGGCCGGGCTTCTCGTGCTTGATCGTCGCATGGGTCGGAACAGGCACGACCGCAGGAAGCTTCGTGGGGGCAGCGCCCGGCACAGTGAGAAGGTGGCCAGCACCACCGAAATCGCAGGTCGCGCCCTTCTCGCGGTTGAGGTGCCAGTACTGGTTGAAGGCCCAGTCGCACTGCTCCTCCAGAGTGAGGAACCGCTTCTTGATGTCCGAGCAGTCGATGTCCGGGAAGTTGCACGCAAACGCGAGGCCGCTCTTGAGCTCGAACTCCTTGACACCGCGCTTGGCACGGCAGACAAACTCACCTCTGTCTTCTTTCACGCACGCTCTCTCCACTCCGTCGCTCTCGTGGTAGTCCGACACGTTCTTGGGGAACGCGCCCAGACGCACCAGGTCCAGGAAGCTCCACTTGGTAGCAAACTCCGTCTTGAAGTTCCAGAAGTACCAGCCGTGGCCATTTGCGAAACCATTGAGCTTCTTCAGAGTCAGCGACTTGGTCAACGCAGCGTCGTCCTCCTGGTTGAAAGAGTCCTGACTGGTAACGGGACACTTGCCGAAGGACGGACCAGACATACCAGTGCCGTACGGGCCCTGGATCGGCTTGGTCTTGTCCAGAGGAGTGCCCGGGAAGCCCTCACCCAAGTACGTGCTGTTGATCGGGCAGTCCACCATGTGGCACTGCACCTTGGGGAAGCCCGGCAGGTTGTCGTTGAAGCCGTTGAGCCACATGGCGCAGTTGTCCGTGCCAATGGACCACTCACCCACAATGACAGGCATCATGGCGTTCTCCATGTCACTGATGACGTATTTCTGCTGGCAAGCGTTGGAGAAGAAGTCCGCAATGGTTCCAGGAGGGTTCCAGGCCTGGTAGATGTGTGTGTCCAGAGCGATATCAGGGCAGCCCTTGAGGAACGCAGCCCAGAAGGACAGACCGAAACGGAACGAGTCGTGGATGACGAACTTCCACGACGGGGCGAGAACCTTCACGCGCTTGTACGACTTCCAGTAGTACTGCTTCAACACCTTAATAGGCGTGAGCTCCCACGGTTCGTTCACAGGTTCGAGACCCATGATAGCCTTGTGGCCTTTGTAGCGGTTGATGATGGCCTCCACAGCCACAATGGAGTGGTTGAGGTTGGAATAGTTGATGCTCGAGTAGTTGTGGTTCTCCACATCAAAAGTACCAGCCCACTCGGCCTGACGGATAGGCCAGTGCTCAAACGTCGTGGTGCCCACAGGCTGCGTGCTGGCAATGGACGTCCACTTGACTGACGAGGACTTGCCACTGTTGTCGAAGCCGTTCTGTGAGCCGATCAAGCCGTGAATGTCCAGAAGAATATCAAGGTCGTACTTGAGAGCCAAGTCTGCCACGCGGTCCAGCGCCTCCACAGCGCCGTCCGTGCAGCCAGCGAAAGGCTCGTACGGGTTGAACATCCAGTCACCGACCGGCACACGCAGCGAGTTGATGCCTGCAGCCGCCAGCTCGGCGATGTCCTTCTCCGTGACCCAGTTGTCGTAATGGATACGCAGCTGGCGGTTGGCTTCCTCCTTGTCCAGCGCCGTGCAGAATGTGTACATGTCCATTGCCGTCTTTGCCGGAGCCTTGTCACCGAATCTCTGCTGCGTGTTGAGGAACTGGTAGAAGAGCGTGGGCGTGATCCACGGCTCCAACACGAGCCAGCCACCCAGATTGACACCGCGCACCTGCTTGTTGAAGGGCGTGGCGTGCGTGTCCAAAGAGCACGTCTGGTCCGTGTCGTTAGGCGTGAATGACTTGAAAATGCCGCTGTCCTGCGAGAACATGGAGGCCTCGCCGTGCTTCCAGTACCACTCGTAGTCCGGCAGGTCTTCCGTGTCGTGCGGGCCCGAATCGGCCGTAGGCTCGGGTGTCGGCGCGTCCGTAGGCGCCTCGGGAGCAGGAGGCGCGGGCGGGGCGTCCGTGGTCTCGTCGTGCGAGTCGTCATCGCCCTGCGGCACGTCCATGGAGATGATGGACTGTCGGAAATTGGGCTCAACACCCGCGATGGCCCCGCTGGAGACGCTCGGCTGCAGCGACACGGCCAACAGCGCGCACAGCACCGCCGCCGTCTTCAAGCTCGACCCAACCAACATTCTGCCACTGGATTCGAAGATGGCAACTGGAAAGGAAGCCTAGTGCGCACCACGAAGCAAATGCGGAAATGAAGAAATGAGAGAAGATCTTTTTGCCTGATTCGACTGCACCCTTTAACGAAGATACGACGGTCGAAAATTGCAAAAATAGCCATTTCGTAGACTTGGCTTTTTTATCGTTTGTGTAGGTGATGACCGAGAAATGAGATGAGGATAAGAAAAATTACATGATAGCATGACCATGTTGCGATCTTCGGTGTTGAAGTACATATGTGGCTGCCAACCAATTTGGAGCTGGCGATATCTTCTGAAGGAAACGCCTGTGAGTGCCACCAAGACCATGTGCCTGATCTCACTGCGGAAGCCCAGCGCTGGTGAGGCCCGCAGTGGTGCTCACAGATGGTGAGTAAAGGCTGGCGTGCGCTGCAGGCGCTGAGGCAAACGGGTCGGAAAAGAGAGAATACTTGCGTGGTGGACCCGAATCTGTCCATGACTCATGAGACACCTTCGATGGTGATCGATGGCTGGCGCCATCAACCGGCAATTTAGCACCGACGCCGTTTCGAAAATGGCGATCATCGTCATTGTCCAGCGTCACCAAACGCAGTCTTGATGATCTTCATTATCGTGCACTCTCCAGTAGGTTTCTTGCTAAAGCAAGTCTTGCTTAGCAATGCTTACTTGCTAAGGATCTCAAAGCGAGGTCCTGGATCGCTCAACTCTATCAACGCCCACTATATGGCATCGCACCCAGCAATGGCGTCCATGATCCTCTGTTCCAACCGTTGGCCCCAACGTGGGGCTGTTGCCAAGAATTCTCCAGGTACACGCATCAGTCATCGCAAATTTGAGATCCAGAAATGAATAGTGAGTCTACGAATCAGGCTGCCTGATTGCAGGGAACTTCTGTCTTCTGGAAGGACGACAATTTCCTTCGCCGCGATTCGGAAAGCTTCCGCCATCGAGGTGTTAAATTGCGGTTTGTATATATTACCTTGTAGTTTCACGATTGCCTACACACAAGTCAAGGTGGTCGGGGTTTAGACGTTCACGACGTGTCCGATCAAAGGGGAATATTCCAGTCGCCTCCTGTGGCGCGCAACGACCATGACGACAGCCAGCCCACTGAAGCCCACCGCAACGCACACAAGGGTCCAGATGAGGATCTCCTTACTGATGGAGGTGACCAGGAACTCCTGGCGCTCGACGCTAGACGGATTTGGGATAGCCAGCAGATGTGCCGCGCCACCAAAATCACACGTAGCGCCTTCCTCGCGGTGGGCATGCCAATACTCGTTGAACGCCCAGTCGCAGCGCTCCTCGATCGTGTTGAAGCGCTTGTCGATATCGTTACAGTCCACCGTGCCGTTGTTGCCGCCGCAGGCGAAATCCAAGCCGCTCTCGAGATCGGAGTGATGTACGCCACGCTTGGCCGCGCAGATGAATGCGCCTTTGTCCTCTACCAAGCAGGCCGTGAACACTTCATCGTCGGCGCGATAGTTCGATACATTTTTCGGAAACGCACCCTTGCGAACCAGATCCAGGAAGCTCCAACGTGAGCCAAATTCCGTCTTGAAATTCCAGAAGTACCAGCCGTGGCCCACCGCAAACGCGTTCAGCTTCTTCATGTTCAGATTGCGTGTGAATTCGCGCTCGTCGTAGTCGTCCTGCTGGCCAAATGACGTGCTGCTGGTGATCGGGCACTTGCCGAACGACGGCCCGGACTGACCCGTGCCGTACGGTCCTTGGATCGGCCTAGTGATGTCTAACGGAGTGCCCGGGAAGCCCTCACCGAGGTAGGTGCTGTGCACGGGGCACTTTGTCATACGGCACTGGATGTTGGGGAAGCCCGGCAGGTTGTCATTGAAGCCGTTCAGCCACATTGCGCAGTTGTCGGTGCCCAGCGACCACTCGCCGACGATAACAGGCATCATGGCGTTCTCCATGTCGGCAATCATGTACTTTTGCTGGCAGGCGTTGGAGAAGTAGTCCGAGCGCGTGCCGGGGGCGTTCCAGGCCTGGTAGATGTGGGTGTCCAGGGCGATGTCGGGGCAACCACGCATGAATTGCGACCAGTACTGGACGCCGAACCGGAACGAGTCGTGCAACACAAACTTCCAGTGTGGTGCACGGGCCTTGACACGCTTGTATGATTTCCAGTAGTAGTCTTTCAGGAGGTCAATTGGTGTGAGTTCCCACGGCTCATTGACGGGCTCCAGGCCGATGATGGCTGGGTGGTTGGCGTAGCGGTCGACTATGACCGCCACCGTGGCGAGCGAGTGATTCAGGTGCTCATAGTTGATGGACTTGTACATGTTCGTGGCAAGGTCAAACTCACCGGCCCACCCGGCCGAGCGTAGCGGCCAGTGCTCGAACGTGGTGGTACCAATTGGACGAGTGCTGGCAATCGACGTCCACTTGACAGACGAGGACCTACCACTGTTGTCAAAGCCATTTTGTGAACCGATGAGGCCGTGGATGTCCAGCAACAAGTCGATGTTGTACTTGTAGGCGAGGTTGGCAACGCGATCGAGTTCATTGACGGCACCGTCTGTGCAGCCGATGTAGGGCTCGTACGGATTGAACATCCAGTCGCCTACTGGCACACGGAGCGAGTTCACGCCAGCTTCAGCCATCTCTTTCAGGTCAGCCTCGGTCACCCAAGTAGTCCAGTGAATGCGAAGTTGCCGGTTGGCTTCTTCCTTGCCCAGTGCCGTGCAGAATGTGTACATATCCATCGCCGTCTTCTCCGGAGCCTTGTCACCAAATCGCTCCTGGGTGCTCAGGAATTGGTAGAAGAGCGTGGGTGTGATCCACGGCTCCAGCACGAGCCAGCCGCCGAGATTGGCGCCGCGCACCTGCTTGTTAAACGGAGTGGCGTGTCGGTCGCTGGAGCACGTTTGGTTCTCGTTGTTGGGCTTGAAGTTCTCAAAGAAGTCGAGGTTCTCGGAGGTGAAGACGTCGTCGTTCTCCCAATACCACTTGGCGTCCTTGACCACTGGTACGCTGTCGTTGTTGCCGCCCAACGTGGTGTCCAGCACGTGCTCGACGGGCTTGGCAGAGGCTGCTGCCAGCGACAGCGTCGAAAGCGCTGCGGCCACTAGTAGCAAAATCTTCATGGGGATGATGCAAAACACCAGAGACTTGTGCGGTGGTGGGGTGCGCTGCTTGCGTCCGAATTGGAAATGAGCCAGAGAGAAAATCGCTCGTCGAGAAGAGCAATGCCCATGCGCCATGGCCTGGCCATCATTGGCCTAACGGACACGATATTCGATCATATCGCTTGCTCGCCTCGAGCGGCTGTGTGCTGACGCAGAAAAGGCAACAAGTCACCACTGAAAACTTCAACGCCGCATAAACCGACAGTACCGCAAACTTTTGGCCGTTTTCTCATAGACTTCGGTAGCATGACCTCGGAGAAAATCGGGGGGGTCTCTGCGGCTGAGGATGCAATTGCTCTCATTGCGGTACATCACGAGCAGATGCCTTTGAAGGAGAGTCTGCGATGGTGTTTGTAGAACAGGTGATCAGGTAGTGTCTCGCCGTGGTGTGTGTTTTTTTGCTTTAATGGAGGCGCCTCTACAGGGAGAGTGTAGCAAATAGACGTCACCCAACTAAAACTTCGGGTACTTTGCAAAACTAATTTGCCAGTTTGTCGGCTGTGCATGTAAATTGATTGCACTTGCACTGCACCCACGGCAGACTGTCTGCTCTCGCACCCTGCATCAGCTGCTGGCTCCAACACCAAAGTCGGCCACAGCGTTCCCTACTCGTCAATGCTGCCTCGGCAATGCCCAGCCCCGCCCGACTCTTACGTTTGAGCTCCGATGTTCCGACGTACCCATCCCTAGGTTTTGCGTACGGCATCAAGCGCTCCTAGGGTGGAAGTTCTGGCGTTCTCGTAAACTATGCGCGCCAACGAAACTCGAGCAACTTGACCGGCTGCATCAAAATGCGATGCAATGCCACCCGCAAGTTGCGGCCCTAACAACACTATTTTGTTTTGCGGCGATCTTCGCTAGCTCGCGCGTTGAAGTTCAGAACAGATGGCGCAAATTGAAGTGTCTTTTTGCCAAGTGGCCTGTCCATCGCGACACCAAAGCTCGCGTCCTCAGCCGGCCGCGCGAAACGCGTGGTTGTGTGCGAGCCTGCAACCTTGTCGGAGGAATGACAGCAGAGCCTTGGAGCTTGCTATGCACGAACCGTAGAGGACGGAGATTCCCCATGCGGGCTGGAGTGGACAAGAAGCGAGACGAGAAGCGAGATGATACGCATATCCTCGCGGATTATGCACCCCCACTTTTCATTCTCGTGGCAGAAGCGCTGCACTGGTGAGGAGCATTATGGACAAGCAATTGCTTGGTGAACGCAGGACGATGCGCATCTTCTGGTCGGCTTCCCGTCACGGGCCGTCACCGAGAGACTCTCTTGGACTCAAGGTTGGAGAGAGAGCTGTTCAGATGGCTACGGCTGCGCCGCCGGCTGAGCGCGTTTTTTTTTGTCAAGAAGGCAGTCACTGCCTATTATTGGCTAGATCGCAGCGATGACGTCTAGCCGATCACCACCTTTTCATTTGTCGATGCCGCCGATCGAGATTTGTATCGATTGCCAAGCATCAAACGCTTTTTTTACCCCAACACCTTGAATTTTTAAATTATCCTTGAAAGGAGAAATCCTTAGAAGGAGAGCATCTCCACCGGTAGTGTAAATTTACATAAGTGATATTGTCAATTCCGTCCAAATTTACACTTTCTGGCCTACTGGCCGAACCGCACATCAAACCCACGGGGTGTGCTGATTGGCCAAAATTGCAACTAAGCAAATCCGCAACAGCAAGTTGCCACCCCGCGCTGCTGCAGCGGCGTATAGCCTGGCTGAGGTGTGTAGTACAAGGGTGCCATATCAGTGTCGTTATGTTAACGCTGTTGTTTGCGATGTTGGACAGGAAGCGCCTAGTCTCAACTCTCTCGTGTTAATGGAGGAAGCAGTAACAAGCCAGTATGCCCACCCCAACACTGTGTTCCATTGCCTCTATGGCTTTTATTGCCTCGGATATTCGAGTAAGGAGCTTGCTCGAATTTATCACAAGTCGATAAAGACGATTGGGAACTGGATCAATGTCTACGAGAGAACTGGGACCTATCAGCGGGCTGAAGCAAGCTCAACTCGAGCATTTACAAAGGCTCACCGAAAGTGGTTATGTGAGTTCTACACCGAGCAGCCGCTGGCTTATTTAGATGAGGCCCAAGAGGCTTTCCTCAAGGCCCATCAAATGAGCATTTCGAAGTCGTCTGTGTGGCGAATACTGCATGATTGCGGTTTTACTCGCAAGGTGCTTGAGCGAAGAGCGATGCATATCAAAGAGAAGGACGTGTTTCGATCTGTGGAAGAGCTCAATTCTATCGACTGGTGTCATCGACACATTGTTTTTTTAGATGAAGTTACCTTTGATAATCGTGGCATGATCCGCAAGCGGGGTTATTCGCTAAGGGGACACAAGATTGCAATTCGTGGCGATTTCCAGCGAAAACCACGCGTTTCAGTGCTGGTTTTAATGGAGGTTGATGGGATCATTAACAACTATGACACTGACGGAACCTTCGACCGTGTCGAGTTTTTCAAGTGCTGCAAAGAATTCGCCTATTCGACGCGTGGAAACTTTCGTCAGTATCCTGGCACCAATTCGGTATGGATTTTGGATGGCGCCTCGATTCACCGGGACCCAGAAATAATTCATTTTCTCCGAAGTATTGGAGTGATTCCTATTTTCCTGCTTGCCTACTGTCCATTCTTCAATCCGATTGAGTTTATGTTCGGCTATATCAAACAGTCATTTCAGAAGCATTATGTTGAGTCAAGCGGTAGCGATCTGCTGCCGTTTGTGGTGGAAACGTTTACACGTTTTGAAAAATTCAATATGGCTAACGTCTTTCAGCACTGCGGCTGGTCAGTGCAGGGTCATTTCGATCCGTCTGGCCCCTTGTCAAGAGAGAATCGACAAGATGCAAGACTGGAGAACTTGGAAGCTCAAGGCATCTATAGCAATAACCATTTAGATTTATTTTACGAGACAAACGCACGAATCTGAAAGCTAATAAACGCATTGCTGAAGCACTACTCTTACTGTTCAGTGTCCTCTATGTTCTCCATTGTTGCTAGTGGATCAATCACAGTAGAAAGAGGTGGTAGAGGTATTCCTGCGCGGATACCTTCAAGTGTCCTCTTGCCCGCTGCCAGTGCGTCCTTCTGATTTGCTAAACGCATTCCAAACATCTCCCAATGATGATGTAGCTGTTCGTTGTCTTTAATCGATGCGTCGACAATATCGAGAGCCAAATCCGCCGATTTAGTGACGTCTGCCAGGTGTTGCTCAACTCGGGCATCAGCTGCCTGAAGCATCGGCAATATCCTAACTGTCGGAGGGTCCAAAACAGCAACTTCCCATGTTGAGCGATCCAGATTACGCATGATTTCGTTCGCCCACATTCGCCATGCTGCTGCGCCGGCTTGAAACGTTGCCCCCCAAATTTCGCGAAGTCGTTCCACCACCTCGCGAATTGAAGCCTCTGGAACGGTCTGTGTGTTCTGGTCGGATACACGCCACCTTGAACTCGTCGAGGATCCGTGCATTTGATATACCAAGACCGTAAGTGTAAATCATCAAGGTGACCGTTTTGCCATGTAGTGAAGCAATCCAACGGTTCGATGATTCTTCAGACTTTGTTGTCAGAATTATGCGCCCATTCACCTTAAATTGCATCTCTTTGTTCCACGTTGACTCTGCCGGCGTTACACAAGTCCATGCATCACCATATTTAACGGCCTGGCCCTTAATATGGCATCTGAATTTCTCCCAGAGCTTGTGCATGATAGCATCAAACGTGGCTCCATTTGCAGCAAAAGTATCTAGCATCTTGCCCGATGAATCACGCATCTCAACAGTATCTTTGACGACGCCTTGCACAACCAGTTGTAGTCGATGTTGCTCTGGATTATCTGGTGAAGTGCTCAGTGATACACGGGCTCGCTGACGCGCTGGATTTGCTGAGGATGGAAACGATTGAGGTGGAGTTCGTTCCCGCAAAGGGTACGGTGATACACACAAGGCTGACGACGTTGAAGGTGGCGTCCCTCGCGCGGACGTTGGGACGGCGTCTCGACGCACAAGGCTCAGCACTTCTGCCTTGTTGTGCATCCGTGGCTGCTGATCCTGGAGTCTCCTGTCCTGCAGCTTCATCGGACATGCTGCCGCCGCTCCCAACCAGGCTTTATTGGCAATGCTGCAGCGGCTACTGGTGCTCGCCCGGCGCGCTGTACACCGACCACGACGGGCGAGTTCGACTGGAGTGCCGGGAAATTGGGTCGGGCGCACGCCGTGGCCTTCGGATGCTCCGTGGGTCGTGACCTGCACTCGGTCGTGGCTAGAGGCACAACGCGAACCGTGAACGTGGCCTCGGACGAGCGTTCGCGGTGTCTGGAGTCCAAGCCGGGTGAGATTCCGTTCTGTGTCAGACCGTCCTCTTTCCAAATGCATATTTATGCTGTTAGAGAGTCCTGCGCGATTCGGCGTGCTGTTGGTTTGAAGAACCGGACAGGGAAATTTTGAGTAGAACTCACAATAGGACATAGTGAATAAGCTGCAAGATGCATAGATAGGGCAATTACTCGTGCAATAGTGCTGTGACCCCAATGGTATGGCAGAAGTGGCGAAGTGAACGCTACGAAAGCAGCCTCCTAAAGAGAAAATACGAGGTTGTTTGCATGCTATACTATTTGTAGGGCTCACTGAAGGTGTTGGGGGCTGGTTGAGGGTCTACAGAAGGCAGTACTGCGAGGTTTGACCCGCCAAAGTATACGCCTACAGCCTATAGAAAACTAGCACCCTTTTACGGCCTAGAAATGAATAATCGGCCTCTATTCACTACGATTCTCCCGTAGTGCACAACCACTTTTTCCGTGCTACTTTAGGGCTACTTTTTGGTCCCAATCATTATACCTTTGCCACTTCAAAGTGGCCACACTACAATGCAAGTGGAGTGAAGTAGCTGAAGTACCAGCAGAGGTTTTAGATATTATTTTTAGAATTTCGACTTTAGATCAAGTGGCTGTAGTCCAATTCAAAGTGGTTGGCCGTGGCACTCCAGAGCTCAACACACAGTGGTGGCTGTGATGGCACTCCAGAACTCACCTTGCTTGCAGCATGCCAAGTGAACCGAGGCACACGCTGGCAGCGCGCACGCGCGTGTTGGACGCGTTCAAGCAAGGTCAGGACTGGCTTCTGGTGACCCATCACAACGCCATCCCTGCCACCACCGCCCGCCGCATTGTCGACAGTGGTTCGCCAGAGGTTAAGGCGAGGGGAGGGGCTCGCGCTTCCAATGTCAAGTGCACTCTAGAGATGGAGGTGGCGCTGGTAGACTACGGCGAGGAGAACTGTCTCTACACGCTGGTGCAGCTGCAGCAGATGATCGCGTTCGACTTCGGCGTCAGCCTGTGCACGTCGCTGACCAGCCAGAAGTTGTGTGGCAAGCTGTACACAATGAAGAAGGTAACCTTTCCTAACCTGTTATCGCTATTGCTCTTACTAACTGCTTCTGCATGGCATGGGTATATGCAGGTTAGAATTGAGCCGGTTACATGTAACAGTAAAAAAAAACATCGAAAAGCGGCACGTGTTTGCCGAAGCTCTCCTCAAGTATGAGCGTGAGGGCGCTTTTACTGTGTAGTACGATGAAACGAACTTTAATCTGTACTGCAAGCGACTGCAAGGGAGGGCGCTGCAAGGTGAACGCGCTGTGATAAAACTACCGTCGTCCAAGGGCAAGATTCTGCAAGTGCAGTGCGCTGTGTCGACGGAAATTGGTCTCGTCCACTACGCTACACAACGTGGAACCATCAAGATGGAGGCTAATGCAGCTTTTGTTGATATCTACGACGCTGTAAAAGGGCATGAGACCTACCAAAGTGACTTCTCTGGTATGCCGATTGTGATTGTACTGGATAATGCGCCAGCGCAGCGACTTGGTGCTGCTGGGCCTAGGTCTCTACTCGCCAATGTGCAACCCGATTGAAGGTAAGACCTGGGCTAGTGCGTGCTGCTGTTGTTTACTTACTCTCTATGATGTGCTGTGCCTAGGCTGCTTTAGTGTCTTAAAGGCCAAAATTAAGAGCTACTTAGCTCTCAGACATGACGAGATGTTGGATGTACCGCGCGGACAGATGCAAGATCTGCGCATGCAGCTTCTTGAGAAGGCAGCTGAGCATTGCATGAGCCTGAGGCTTGTCAACAGGATGGCTCACCACTGCGCGCACGCAGTCGCTGCAGCTAAACGCTTCGAGCCAATGGAGTACGGAAAGTAGCCATTTGATCTGGATACCATTTGAGCCGGACAAAATCCACTTTGCTCTGGATAAAAATTCACAATAGACGTTTTGTGAAATTGGGTTTTTGAGATTTTGACAATAACCACTTTGCATTGTAGTGTGGCCACTTTGAAGTGGCAAAGGTGTAGACCGGTGGGGGTCATTTTATTGAATAGTGTAATTTCTTGTCATTTATGCGTATTTTGAACTACCGTTGGAGATGCTCAGCACCTCCACCGGTAGTGACACATATTTTTTCACTTGACTTCAGTATACTTCACGGTACTTTTGCCCTTAAATCCTTTCTGTAGGACAAAAGTACCGTGAAGTAAACTGAAGTCAAGTGAAAAAAAATGTCCCTAAAAATGTTCTTTAATTCAAGGTGTTGGGGCTAGGCGCTACCCAAAAATATGAAGAGTTTTACTGTAAACTATTCGGCAAAACAATGTACTTCAAACATTTGTTTTTCCAAGTAGATTTCTTACGGCTTGCTCAAGTAAGCGGCGTTCTATTTTGATTTAGTACGCCGACTTGATGAAACCAAGCTGGTTTTTCCTGGTTTAGCTCCGTATTTTAAGCCAATCGTCGCAACGAATATACGATTTTATTTATGCTTGTATTACCTGCCGCGCAGCAAGCTAAGTACGATTAATGAGAGCCGCTCGTTGTCGAAGAGGGTAGATTCGAACGGCGAGGGAGGCAGTGACAGCACCGACGGTGGAAAAGTCGCCACTCCCATCGGGAGGCAGGGGGAATAACGCAGACAATCGTGGTGAAAAGGGCAGCGGAGGTGACAGCGGAGGTGACGGTGACACTGCTGCCGCTGGTGGTGCTTATGTGGAAAGTGGGGCACGCAGCGACGACTATGGGTTAACGTTGTTTGCTGTCGTTTGGCAACTTTAATCTAACCTTGTTTGCTGTATTCTGCCGGTTTTGATGTCACGTTTCTATTGTATGTGTGTTTCTTAGATCCAATGGAGCCAGTGCAACAGCCAGCTGACAACGCGGTTGGTGGATGTGATGCGGGTGGATGTAGTGGCGGGGACCATACCACTGGTGCGCGCAAGGATGATAACATTGCGTTGAAGTATGAAGCAACGCTAATCTAATGCTGATTTTGTTGATACCGTATTTGAGATCTCATACAGTCGTGCCTCCCGTATTCGCCCCCACCAACGACTAATAAACTGCAATAATTTATTCGAGGGGTCTATTGATGACGGCACCTGAATTGCGCAATGGGTACGCATCTCCATTCCCACCAAGTTTTTTCTAAGGTTTTCCCTCCTTTGGGAGGGATGACACGCCATCCGATCTCTTTTCAAAATTAGGCGCGAAGCTGGTGTACTATACCCAGCCCCTCATTATTAAATTTGAAACCGATAGCAATGGTCCGTCGCCCCTCCTCCTACGCAAGGCTTACACTATCGCAAAAGCACAAGCTGTGTGCCAAAGCAGCCGCTGAGGTGGCGTGGAACCCAAGTGACCTCGCCACATGGACAACACAAGAGTTTAAGACGGCTACTTCAGTGGGCAGATCGACGGTGCGCGGCATTCTCAAGCGCAAGCACAAGTTTGACGAGGTGCCAGAGACTCAATCAAACCGGAAACGACGGCGCTCCGCCGACCTGTGCGCGTCAGACAAGCTACTACTCGATCGCATCAATGGATACAAAGACTGACACGGTAACGGCACTGTTACCGGAGCCAGAGTGCTTTCTCTGGCCAAGATCACGGGCGGCGTCCGCGAAGGAACCAGTCGCGGGTGGCTCTACAAGTTCCAGCAGCGCACCGGCCTATGGTTCTCGCTCTGTCACGGTGAGAGCGGATCGCTCGACGAGGCCATCGTGACTAGCGGGAAGCAGGAGCTAACGAAAGTTGTCGGTCAGTACCATCCCCGCGACGTATACAATATGGACGATTCCTCGTTTTTCTATCGCCGGGAGCCTAGGGGCACGTTGACTACGGACAAGGGCGATAAAGGAAAGAAGCAGTCGAAAGTGCGTGTCACGGTGTGCGTTGGCAGCAACGCGGACGGCTCGGACAGGCTGCCCGTGCATTTTATAGGCAAGTCTATAGTACCCAGACCACTAAAAGATCGCAATGTCTTCGCTGAACTTGATGATACCTACACAAACTCTGCCAAGGCCTGGATGACAAAAGCAAAGTTCTGTGAATGGCTACTGGACCTCAACGCGACAATGAAAGAACAAGAACGGCACATCTTGCTTCTTGTCGACACCGTTTCCTCTCACAATGAAAGCTCGCTTGTGCTCTCGAACGTACGAGTGTACAAGCTGCCACCTAACACGACTGCTGCCCTGCAGCCCATGGGTCAAGGGATTATTAAAAGGCTTAAGGACATGTACCAAGACAAAAAGGTGATGCAGAGCTCAAGAAGTTCGTTAATGGGGAGAAGTACGAGCCTGTGGACCTCTACAATGCGATGAAATGGTGTGCGGAAGGATGGAAAAGCGTATCGGGCGAAACTATTCGTAACTCTTGGTGTCACACAGGATTCATTTCGAAGATGGATGTTCGTTATCTACTTAATTAGTTTAAATTTTATCAGTAAATTTGTTTTGTCTCTTTAAGTTTTATCGCTTTCGATTTTTGAAAGGGTCCACCCTGGCTAATACGGTGGGCACGACTGTACTTCATACCCATATTCTTGAAGTTGTAGTGTTGTAAATCGAACACGAGATGTACATGTACCGACGACTCTATGTACACTCCAAATGTATTTCAAACTACGAAAAAAAGGTGGAAAACACTTTTATTAGCGCCATCTTATTACCTATATCTCACTCTTCAACAGCTAACGTGTCAATGGCTCGGCTTGAGTCCACTAAATGACGCACCACAGGGATTTACTCGAGAAGCTGTTTGATCAGCTCCCAATCCCGTTCTGTGTCGAGCAGTGCAATGGGCCAACTCTTTGCCCACTACTTCGGCTTACACGTTAGCGTAGTTTGCTTAAACTTAGATTAACTATACTTTCGTCCGAAAGTATATATTTACTAAAATAAGATAAGCTAAAAGCCGTTTTGGGTTAAAATGAGAACTGTTATTTATGATTTATGTCTGGACTGGGTTTCCTCCTAAAACTGATATCCTATATGAAAGGTATTCTGCCATCCGATGGCTGTCAGAACACTTCTAATCTAATTGGTAGAAAGAAATGCTTATCTACCAATAGGAAGCCTAAATGCATACAGACCAGTGGTCTCCAAAGTGTAACCATTGGTGTGTCTTACACCAACGTGCGAGAACCCTCCATGTAACTACTTATAGCCATTTTGTGTATCCACGTTACACCATCCCCCCGTTAAGATAGGACGTGCTAGTCTTAACACATCAATCAAAGAATTGACGAGACCGTCAACTCTCCGGGAAATTCGAGCTCATTCCGCAATGAGCTCGCTAACGAAGACGCCAGCGCAAGAGTCTGCTTCTGCAGACTCTGCTACGTCCGTGCCTGCATCAGCAGGCACCACCATCTCGGTGCCTGCGCAAGCAAGCACCTCCACGACAGAGTCTACACTTTCTGTCGACGAATACCTTGCGCTACAGTACAAGAAGCGCGTGGAGGATAAGGCTGCTGCCCCCGAGACGATCCTCGAGGGTTCGTCGGTGTTTCACACCGACGGTAGCATGCCTACCGACTATGGGTCGGACATCAGTGATGTCCCCATGGAGGACGGGGAAGTCCCATCCTCAGCAGCCGACTCCGAGTCGGCCGCAGTCGCACATGAGCCGGTCACAGGGTCGCGTCGACCCCGTGAAGATGATCCGAGGGCTTCAAGTTCGAAGCGCTCGCGTAATGATGAAGAAGAGAAGGCACCAACGCCGGTTACGCTTTCTTCTCCGCGTTCTGTCCCTACAGAACGCGCTCCGTGGATGCCAAGTGCAGCCGAGATTGCTTCCAGGTTAGATGCAACTTTGCCACCGAACCCGACCCCGCTGTACGTGTGCAGCGCCATCATTGATGACGCTGCAGCGCAGCGCGTTGATCCGATGACGAATCAAAGGCGCGACTACTTCATCGGACTCTTCCATGAGCTCCGATGGCATGCGTCGAAGAGAACTTCGCGCAAACGCAAAGTGCCCGAGTGGATGGCACTTTGTCAATCTTGGAACGCCTTTGTTGAAAACTTCAACAAAGACGCGAAAGCTTACCGCGCCCGCATCACTGCGGCGCAACTGCGCTTCAAGACTTTCTCGGGGCGTCATATGATCGATCGCCTCCATAATGAAGCTATGGAGGCGGGTATCCCGTGCGCAGTTCCCTTTGGAGCTGCGTGTTTGCACTGTCACCCTGGGGCAGAGCATCTCTCCGAGCGAGACCTTACCGGGTACACGACATGTTCAGCTGCGTGATCTCCGCGTTCAACTTGAACGCCGTGATGAACGTCGTGACACTCCGAGTGTCAGCGGTGATCGCAGCGCTCGTGCCGACGTTACGCCTGTACTCCGTTCTGGGCTTTGTACGCCCTCACCATTTCCGGAACGTCCTCCATCAGAACGTTCTGCGGTTCCCATGTATCTCGGTCGGGAGGAAATCCTCTCCAACGAATACGAAGACGAGCCTGATCTCGGTTCGTCTTCGGGGGTTCATAGCCCACGATTTGCTCGACTATCCACCGAGTCGAGCCGCGCGCATCGCGCAGTGGTGGCGGTGGGGGCGGAAAGATACCCCTCGTATGGTCAACGCCAGGTTGACCGTGACTCCCGCGCTCTGTATGACCGTGTAGCCGCTCTAGAGCAGTTCCAGAGCGTGGAGTTCGCCCAGTTGCAGCAGGAGCTGCGCTATCAAAAGGCGCAGGTTGCACAGGCTGCTCAGACGCGTCGAACATCCAAGTGGAACTTGGAACGCAGGTCGTGAGGCTCCACGACCGTGTTGTTGCCCTCGAGAAGCTGGCTTACGCCGCTTCGTCGTCCTCTGCGAGCCATCAAGGTTAGGTGGCTCGTGTTGCGTGTACGGCTTCAGACACCCGACGTAAAATGTCGGGTGGAGCCGCATGCTGGACGGTATGTCCGACGTGTACGCGTTGCCATGCCGTCCAAGCACTGTGAACGGACCGATGAAGCGCGGAGCAAGCTTACTTGCTCCGAAATCCGAAACGGCATGTCGTGGCAGGTTCTGAGTAGCTAACAGAACTAATGAACCCTTTTCGAATTCATTTGTGTTGCCCCTGCCAACATTCAGCTTTCAGCTTCTGTCTATCCACAGAAGCTGCTATCGCGTCCTGGACAAACCGTATTACGGCTTGTCGGCGCTGGACAAAGTCCATTGCTTGCGTGCTGAATGATTTGTTTAGCACGGCGTTCTTCCCCGCAGCAGGCCTGGCCTGTGCGCTGTCTGTGCCCTGCACAGACCCATAGTTCTTGTTCGCCATCTTGTTCCCGGAACGAGACGCAGCTTGTCTTCGTGTCGTCATCGCTGATACTGTGTCGGTATCAGCGCTCTTCTGCGGTTGTTCGGTGCAACCATAGATCCTCCCCCACTTAAGGAGGAAGCCACCATTCCGAGCATGCTCGGAAGGCGTGGATGCCGCATTGCATTCACGTAGAACGGTCTATGCCCCGTCGAGGCATGCACCGAGTTGTTGATGGCAAACTCTGTCATCGGCAGACAGTCGCTCCATTGCTGGAACGAGTGTGCGTAGCTCTTCAACAGGTCGCCGAGCACGCGATTCACGCGCTCGGTCTGACCGTCCGTCTGCGGATGGTCCGCAGTCGACATCGACAACTGTGTACCAAGAAGTGTGAACACTTCTTGCCAGAACCGCGCTGTGAAGCGTGGATCATGGTCCGACACAATGTCGAGCGGCATGCCATGGTGTTTGAACACCATGTCTACAAACAGTCGTGCTGTCTGTACGGCTTCACTTCAGCCGGCACTGCAGCAAGATGCACCATCTTGCTGAATCGGTCTACAAAGACCACGACACCAGTCCTCCGCTTACTGTCAGGCGGAAGACCAAAAACAAAGTTTATAGAGATGGACTACCAACACTCCGACGGTGGCGGAAGTGATTGAAGCGGAGCCTGCGAAAACGCAGCAGGCTTCACCTCGCAAGCACGTACGTACTTGCGCACCCACTTGTACTGGTGATTCCAGTAGAAGTCACGCGTGAGAAGCACGTATGTCTTCTCACGACCAGGATGCCCTGCCGTAGGGGCATCGTGATATTCGTACATGATCCGCATCCGCAGATCATAGTCGTTCGGCACGACGATGCGAATCACATCGCCGTCCACTGCGCTGTATAGCAGTAGTCCTTCGTGCACACGATAACGATGTGCACGAGCACGAAGGTGTGGTGCCAACTTCCGACGCGCCTCGTCAGAAGGTGCAGAGGCCTAGCTCAGCAACTGCTTTACGTCTGCGTCACTCGCATACGCGGCCTTCATGTTGTCGATCAACGACGACGACGGAGCCCTCACACGCTCGATGCCAATCCGATTGACATCGGCTGTCTTCACAGCATAATCGGGCCGACGTGACAACGCGTCGGCCACGACGTTCAACCTTCTGGGTTTGTACTCAACCCGGAAGTCGTGCTCTGCGAAGAACGACAACCATCTCGCTATCCGTTGCGAGATGTGTGGCGACTTCACTGCAGTTCGCAGTGAAGCGTGGTCGGTGTAGACCACGAACGGTCCACTCCCAAGTAGATGCACGCGGAACTTCGCGAGTGCATAATTCATGGCCAGGAGCTCCTTGTCATATATGGGATAGTTGTGCTCAGCTGGCTTCAGCTGACGCGACTGATAGTAGACCGCACGATCACGACCCTCGTGGTCGTGTTGCATCAACGCGCATCCGATCGCAAAGTCGGATGCGTCACACACGACGTGGAACTGACGATCTTGGTCAGCCACTGCCAAGATCGGCGCTTCAGTCAAGCCCTGCTTGACTGCATCGAGCCTGCTGACACTCAGCAGTCCACTTCCACTCAGCTTCCTTCTTTAGAAGCTGCGACAGCGGGCGAATCTTGCCCGCATAGTTCTCAACATACTTGCACAGGTACGTTGCGAGCCCAAGGAACTGCCTCAGTTCCTTGATATTGGATAGCGTAGGTCATTCACTTATCACTCTGACCTTCTCTGGGTCAGGCCGTACGCCGTTCTTCCCGACGAGACACCCGAGAATGGGTATCTCGCTCGCCCCGAAGATACACTTCTTCAGGTTCGCATAGAGCTTATGCTTACGCATGAGCCCTAGCAGCTTACGGAGGTGCTCCTTGTGCACCTCAACGTCAGTCTTTCTGTTCACAGCCCGGCTGTGGACGAACACATCGTCGAAGTAACTCGGTGCGAAATCGCGCACCGAGCGCAATAGATGCGTCACGCATCTATTGAAGGTAGCAGGGGCGTTCTTCAGTCCCTGTGGCATTACGAGCCACTCCCAAAGCATACGGCTTGGAGTGCTCGCCGCCGTGAGAGGGATATCTCTCTAACGCATCAGGATCTGATAGAACTCGTCGCGCAGATCAAGAGCTCTGTCGATGGTGCTTCTGGCCATTGAATCGATGAACACATCTTTTCGTGGTATCGGCGTCTGCACCGGTATCGTCGCATCGTTCAGCTTTTTGTACGCATAAACGATATGCCATCCGCCATGTGGCGTTTTACAAAGAACGTTGGTGCACTGTGCGGGGACTTCGATTCGCGCACTTGCCCTGCCGACGACGACTCTCGAAGAAGTCGTCGATCGCCTCTACTTGATCCCGCGACAGTGGCTACTGCGGTGTCACACAGTACTTCGTGCCCGGTACGAGATCAATCTCGTTCTGTATGCCCTTGTCCTGTGGAAGCTCCGCAGGAATCTCATCCCACAGAACATCGTAGAATGGACTTGCCTTCAGCGAATCCCAGCTCTCCTCGTCGAAGCGTTCCTTCTTCGTCTTCGCACTGAGAGTGTCCTCACTCTCAGTGGTACTCGCAGCGTGGAGTTGCTTCAACTCCTCCGCTTCGCTCTTCATCCTTTCGAGATCCGGAAGGATGCATATCTGTTCGATGCGTCCATCGTACATGTCCTTCGCGAAGCGCATCCAGCTCATGACTGGAAGCAACGTCAACTCCGACGCACTCGTCAGAGGATTCTTCAATTGCATTGACCGGTACTGAAGATCAGTACGGGTCCGTGTCAAGACGTTCAACGTCTCGACACTCGACGTCGTGTCCGCTGTCTGCCCGGCAGACGTCTCTTGTAGCGTCTCGGTCCCGGACCGAGACTTGCGCAGCTTGTGTTGCTTGCGCTGTCGTTTCTTTTTGTGGAACCCGGCTCCACTTGTTCCTCGTCCAGGCTCGGCCTTGGACGGGTTTCCGTTTTCATAACCGTCGGCGTGTTCTGCGCATAATCAAGCCCGGCTTGAATGCATTCCGCTTCGTCGTGCAGCCCGGCTGCACGCGAGTACGCAAGATTTTCCGGTGTTGGACGTTTGCAACCGCCAACACTGCTTGCCGCGTCATCAACTCCCGGAGTTGATGCGCTCTTGACACGTCGACGCCTTGCGGAGGAGACTTCCGTGATTTTTGAACCAATCACTGCTGTGTCAACTCCCGGGGATGACACGCCGACTTATAGCTACTGTTTGTAGCTGAAGTCTCTTGCATACTTGATACATCAGTTCCGGGGACCGGGAACTGATGTACTGTCGTCACAGACACGGTCTGTGGCTGCAAGGTCTTCCATACTTAATCGATCAACCCCCCGAGTTGATACGCGCATTGAAGTAGGAATACATCTCAAATCTGATTTCTGATTCGAGACTAATTCAACGACTGCCTCAGTCGTTGTGACTTGTGCATGGGCACCGGAGGCTGCAACACACGGTGCTGCCTCAACGGTGTGATCGGATGCATCTTGCGGTGAATGCGCGACACTGACAGGGCCATCGCTCTCTGTCGCGTTGCGTCCGAAGCGTACAAGCGTACGCTTCTCCCAGTTGATCACTGGATCATGCCGTGCAAGCCACGGCATGCCCAACACTAAGTCAAACTTATCGTCTAAATCCAAGACGATAAGGTTCTCCACAAACACCCGGTGTTTGTACGAGAAGCGCACGCGTACGACGCGCTTCTCAGTTCTCACGGTGACACCCGTTGCCAACCGTACTTCTAACACACTTCGAGGTGTGTCTACATCCTCGAAATTTAGCTTCGGTAGACTTTGCTGTCGAACAAAGTTGTTCGACGCACCCGAGTCTACCAGCGCACGAAGAGGGTCCTCTCTCTTCGACCTTATTTTCAGGATGACAAGATTTGGCTTGTCATCTTGCTTCTTGCAGTGAGAGTCTCTCTCACTGGGGGCTGCAGTCTTCAATGCCGCGTGTCCGTTGTAGACACGCGTGACTGCACTACCAGTAGGGCGCCCCGCGCGTACTGGTTCCGCGCGTTTTTTTATTGATCGCGGCGATGCTCGGCATCACCACGTCGGCCCCCAGTCTTGTGCACAGCCGCTGTGCACTCACGCGCATAGTGTCCGGTGTATCCGCATCGGAAACACCGCACGCTACCGTTGTTCCGCTGCTGGTGACCAGCAGCCGTAGCGTTCGAGAGGTCCATAGGTTCCGGGCCTCCCGTTCTCATCACCGGACGTGCCATCCTCGGCACGTTCACATGCAATTTAGCCTGCCGCAGGCTAAATTCCTCTTGCATGGCAAGGGTGATCGCAGCTTCGAGAGTACTTGGGTACTCTCGGAAGAGGTAGGTCTTGACGGGTCCATCCCTCAAGCCCTTCATGAACGTGACGACCTTGGTTGCCTCGTCCATCGGGTTAGTCACGATGTTCGAGACCAAGTACCGTGCAAGTTGGGCGTAAGCATGAACGTCATGCTTACCTTGCTGCCGGTCGAGGAACTCAGCCCTCGACCGGAACTCGTTATTAGGAGGCTCAAACGCTTGTCTGAGCTTCTCCTGGAACTCCGCATACGTGCCGAAGCACGTAGCGTCCGCGAGCCGGCGTCCATACGCCCAGCTCCTCGCTCGCTCGTCCGCCAAGACATGATATGGCGAACGCAACCTTCGACGGATCGTCGAAGATGCGTCGAGCTGCAATGGCAGTGTCGACCTCGACAAGCCATCGGAGAAGAGGTTCCCCCTCTTTTCGCACATAGTTACTCACGTGCAGTTTCAATGACTGCACGCGCGGTGTCATCCCGGACGACGCCGTCGTAGCCGTAGCGGCAGCAGCATCTTGCTGCTCCTTGACTATGAAGCCCAGAGCAACACGGTGTTGCTCTGTCGGTGACAACGTCCGTAGCATCGTCGCTACGGCCGCCTCCCCAATGACTGTTGTCAGTCTTTGGAGAGCTTCCCACTCTGGATCCGACAGGTGGGGGCAGTCTGCACGCACAATGTGCGTTGCAGACTCGCCTGGACCACGCATGGGTGGATTACCGTCCATGGGTTGGTTCTCGGCCCCATGTTCGTATTCCATATACGAACAAGTCAGGTAGTGGGTCGTTGGACGGACTACAAAGTGCTACCAGGTGTAATGGGCCAACTCTGTGCCCACTACTTCGGCTTACACGTTAGCGCACGTGTACGAGGAAGCGTAGTTTGCTTAAACTTAGATTAACTATACTTTCGTCCGAAAGTATAGATTTACTAAAATAAGAAAAGCTAAAAGCCGTTTTGGGTTAAAATGAGAACTGTTATTTATGATTTATGTCTGGACTGGGTTTCTTCCTAAAACTGATATCCTATATGAAAGGTATTCTGCCATCCGATGGCTGTCAGAACACTTCTAATCTAATTGGTAGAAAGAAATGCTTATCTACCAATGAGAAGCCTAAATGCATACAGACCAGTGGTCTCCAAAGTGTAACCATTGGTGTGTCTTACACCAACGTTCGAGAACCCTCCATGTCACCAAGTGGCTACGTGTAGCAACTTGTGTTTAACCCCGCTACAAGCAGTGTCTGTTCGGTACCACTAATATGTGTCGAAACCTGTTGCTTAAGAATGATTTTGGCCTTGCAAAACCCAGTCGCAACGACAGGTAGGGGAAGTGATTTCCATGCTGCTTTCGTTCATATTATCATCTCATGTCTGCTAGGTGGCTTAAGCTTGAACGGAATCGAAGTCCAGCTGCTTCTCAGCTGCAGCAACGTAAAATTAACCCAATTCTTTCGCATCATGTCCTTCAGTGGCTTGTTCCACGAGCATCGTAGAACTCGATCACGTCGAGCTTGTGGCGATACGAAACCGCCACCCTTTTAAACTGCTTAGGTAGCTTTCCGGTCCCAGTCGTTCGCGTCCTCCCTTGTTGCTGACCTGGCGTCCGCGCCGTAACTTTTTTCGTGCTTGGAGTGCGCGCCATGGCGATTTTCTTGCAATGAATGGCTCCCCACGCATGCACTCGCTGTATTTATACGCTACGTCTTATGAGATCTCAGCTGATGAGCTGTAAGATTATCGAATTGTGATTGGCCAAAGCAAGGTATGTAGTAAGAAATCTATCTGTAGTATGAGATCTCAACTACGGTAGATATGCTGCGTCCAGTTGGGCTGTGCGGTGCAACTACGATTGTTGTCCGTACTACCGCTGCTCATGGAGGGGGCAGGAGTGCCGCGAAAGGCAATACAAAAGGCGGGTGAAAAGGAAAATTAAGCGCGCAAGCCCACAAGATGTTCGTTCTACGGCGAAGAAGCGTAAAAAGCTTTGGCCTTCTTTTCCTCATCAACGTGATAGCAGCATATCCTCTGAGTTGGGCGACAACAAAGCGGACCAAGAGGTTGAAAAAATCACGAGTGATGATGAAGACCTTCCACACCACTTTCGCTTTATGGAGGAGAAGGCACCCCGAGATCGCGACAGTCAGACGAAGGCCGAGCGTGACGCCATGATTGCTGCCCACGTTATCGTGGACAACTATTATCCTCCAGTTTCGCGAAAGGGGTATGCCAGCTGGAGCAGTTGGATTGCTGCCTACGATGAGTATTGCATGTCTCACCACGGTGGTTTCCGGAAATGCGCGTCCAGATCCGTCGACATATATAACCGGTACGATATTAAGTGTTTTTATGCGTATCAGCTAATTATTAGATTTGTAAATGTTTACAGGGAATTCAACGCCCATGTGACCTAGGCTAAGTTCAATCGAAGCTTCATTTGCTATCGCTGCAAGTATGGCGTTCATCAGGAGCAACGCGGTCAAGAAAAGAGGAATGCAAACGTCAACTTTACAGGATGCCGTGCTCGTTTAGACCTTGCCCTAATGAACGTGGTGTCACCTGGGGAGTGGCCGCGACATCGTTTCGTTATCATGAACGAATGTCGCATGCATAATCATGCTACGGAGAGTGCGGGTAAGAAAACAGGGGTAAAGAACATTCCCAATGATGGCCCCGTTGCTCATATGGTAGCGACTCCTCACGACTGCAATGTTTCATCCGAGAAAATTGGTGGATTCATGAGCGAAGAACTCGGTAAGTAGGTCTGGCTACTGTTGTAAAATTGGCTGTCGTTTTTGTAGGGTTGCTTATTGCTTTGTAGGAAATTGGTCTAATGCACTCCTGTAAGCTAACAATTAGTTTAGGTTGTTCAATTAGCTATAAACTCACCCTCAATTTCATCAGAAAGCTCCAAAATGGAGGCAGAGCTCAATCTCGCCCCCAAACCTTCGCAAACGGCATCCTGGCAAAGAACGCGTCGAGCATGAAGCACCGCGGAAGTCGTGCCTCTAACGAAGAGGGAGTGCCCGTGCCATCATCGGTACCCCGCCTCACAGAACTACTTGCTCATTCACGAGTTTAGGATTGAGCAGCAATCCGGGGGAAGTTAGTGGGGATGGAAGAGTATGCTCACAAGCTGGCTGCTGTTCAAGGTGAGCTGCAAGATCTTCTTGACCAAGATCACGAATCAGCTAGCGGGCTGTCCTCTGGGCTGTTCAACCCGACTCCCGACGACAATAACTTCGTGTCCGCACGGTCGGGCAAGGCGCTGCATGATAAGTGAATCGTGCGCTCTCAGCACAATTATCGTTGCCCATGGATAAAATCGCTTACATAACTTTGTTAATTATCACCAGCGCTGACAATTAATGTTGCATCTTGTTTGTTTGAGTGCCTCAACGTTGTCCAGCAATGGGGCTCCTAAAATCCCATACGGATGAAATAGATCGCTGTCGGCTCATGCCGCAATGCCGAGCAGGGCGCAGACAATGACATCCCCATTAGAGTTCGACGGCACATTGGAGCAACCACGCGATAGTGATGTAGATCAACTAAGGTGAGCGAGGGTAGCCGCAGCAAACCCGCGCGGTATTAGCAGAAGGGGGCCCAGCGTCGAGCCGCGCATTACACTCTCGAGTACATCCTATCGTTATATCACGAGCGAAGCAGACCGCACGGTAGTGGCAGCCAAGCGAAGCGCGGCAGGATATTGATATGCAAATGTATTGGCCGTGCTCGGCGGCGTGATTTTAAACCAAAGACTAGTATGGTAAGATACAAAAGATAATTTTAAATATTGGTTATTTATTTAACTTTGGACAGATTTTGGACACTTATAGTAAAATATCGTCCAGTTTTTTGATAATTCGAATAGAATCGAACTCTTTAGACAGGAAAGCCAATATCTGTCGCAGGCGTCCCCAACGTCCATAAACGCCAGCTCAATGTGCCCATCTTCAATTCTACTCGTCTAAAGTTTTTACTGCAGTCGTCATTGGCATGACGGTGGTGACGTAATATTAAGTTTGGAAAACTTTGTTTGTCCAGTGTTCCCAAGAGACACACAGCTAATTTGTGGACCACATAACTTGGGGAAACGTTAGGGTGGACCACAACATGTTAATAAGCCTCGTCAGAAATCGTCAGGAACGGTTTCGTAGCGTGCCTGTCAAACGCAAACACTCTTCGGTAAGAAATAACATGAATGGTTGTGATATGCTGCTGAGATGTGAAACAACGATTGAACGCGTTAGTCTATGAGCGACGTATTGCCGCCAGTGACGAGATGCGATACGAGCGAAATGGTAAGCTGTAAAAATCCGCTTCGCATCCACACTTTATCATGGTGCAGCCTGGACTGACTAACATGTATTTTGTTAATGTTCGTTTAATTTGGTGCAGCCTGGACTCACTAGCGAAGAAACGCTTATACCGACCTACCCACAACATGCGAAGATCTCAAAGCGCAAGAACCAACGTAAGAACCCATACTACCAGCGCCGGTACCGTAAGCATCCCTACCAAGCCAGCCCCCCCCAGTTCTTGAGTAGTTTGTACAGCTTCGTCAGATGTTTCATTGGGATTCGTCGGGCACGCTGTTTAATGGGTGCGTGCTCCTGAACATCTATGTTACAAAACACGCCACAAGCGGGTGGTGATATAGTGTTACCACTCGGAATCATGATTTTCTCATGCTTCCACCAGGCCTCCCTGACATTTCGACGACAGCTTTGGGCTCTGAACGTTTGCAGCTGAGTAGTCGAGTTCAGTGACCGAAGCCTCAGACAGATCTGGCAGGAAAGCCAATTCTTGAGCGTAATCCTTGAGGACACATCCACGATCAGCGCCATCACCCCTGTGAGGTCGGCTTTCGCTCCGGGCATAGGTGCCGTTCGCGGCCGTACATCTCTCGTTTTCATTTGCGCTTTCGAGGTATCGGTCACCCCCGTCGATGGAATAGGTCTCATTTTGGCCGTCACTGAAGTACTGGGAGTCTTTGGAGCCATAACCTCATTCTCTGTCGCTGTCTTCGTAGCGCTGCTGGCGTAAACCGGAGTGGCTACCACTGGTATTACGGGCTTCCCGAGTTTGCAGCTCCATGTATACGTCGGCATCGACTGTCTCGGCCAAAGGCACGCGTGGCAGGTTTAGTCATCACCACGGCGTCCGGAGTTTCGTTCGCGTCGTTCTCGACGTCCGCAATAATCACGTGGGTTTTCGTGGCGGCGCTCTACACGACGGCGTGGTTGATCTCGGTTTCGCGAACTCGATTAAGTTGACTCACGTGGCGCTGTGCGCTCCTCGATCTTCAAGATATCCATGATTATCTCTTCTAACTCATGGATGCCCGTAACCCGGATGTGGCACAAGCGCTTCTCAAGGCCACGGCCACCACACGTCTCCGAGAACCGTTTGATATGGTCGCAAGGCTTGCGACCGCTATTCTCGAACTTGATTCCAGCGTTGCGAGCATAGCCGTTGAGTCGGTTCAGGTAGTCATACACGTGCTCTTTGTCTCCTCGCTTCGCAAATCGTACCGTGAATGAGTAGATTGGGTAAACTGCGAGCAATAGTACTTGATGAAGCTTCGCTCAGAAGACTCCACGTCTTCTTGGTCTTCCTCGGAAGTTGTCGGTACCCGTCTAGCGCGCCGTCTTTGAAACTCAGCTCGTCTGGGACGCACTAGTCGTTGGGCGACGCCCAAGTCCCTTTCATCTCGTAGACGAATCCTCAGAACCACTGCATTGAGTTTTCGCTTTTGTTCCGGAGCCCAGAGAAACTCGTGAAATATCCTAGTGGTCGATGCGTCGCCACTTCAAGCCTTGGAGCCACGTTCACTGCTTCAGGCTCCGACACTTCGCGAATTCGCCGATCACCATGTGAGAGTCCTGGAAGTACGGTGAGCGCTCGCCGGTCGCAGCGACCACTGTCTTCGCCGTATTCGACTTGGGCTTCGTCGGTGTCTTCGCGGGATGTGCGATGGATCAACCGGCCCGTGAACTTCACGACGACTTCCAAATCATAGTCAGCCACTCCGAACGCTCGACGCAGTTTCTCCTTCCACTTACAAAGCTCCACCACAGCTTCGGCAGGAAGCCAGACTTCCATCATCGACGGTGCAGGCGGCTCCATCACCTTTAAATCCAGGGTCTTCAGAAACAGCGTAGTTTCCTTCGCCACTTGCTCCAACGTTGTCGACGCCACTGGGCAAGCCAAGTCGTGGCTCAAGTCGTTCCAGACCGATTGTCGGACAGGTCACGATTCGGTCAACTGGATCCTGTTGCTCGGCTCATTTTCTCATAACGACGACCAAGAACTTTGTTTACCGCTGTATCAACATTGACAGGCGGTCGGTTGCCCGGCGTTTGGTCAGTTACTTAAGCCATCTTCACCGGAGACGTCGAGGCTTCGGCATCATCTTTATAGTGATCGTAGGCTGGTTCTGGACCAGCTACGGCTTTCAGTTCACCCGCGAGATTCCGTGACAGCGAAACCGTTCCTCCACTGGGTCCCGCTTACAAAATCGCGCCTTCTATGGCATCCGGCGTAGCACCCGTGAGGTCGTCCGCCTTCTCGTGTCATCGTCAAAGTCGACGTTCACGTTCTCCTCCTTGGCGTCAGATGCGTCTACCGGTATATCAAAGCAAACGGAGCTCTCGGCGATCGCGTCCAGTCGCGGAGTGAACAGGTCTGCGTCCAAGTCCTCGCCCCGTGACCCGCCGGTCTTCATCGGTGTTGCTGGTACCGCTGAATCATTCGCCATAATTGACTTGTTCTTCTTGTTTGCTGCTCGTAAATGTCAGCTAACCTGCAGTAGCACGACGCACAAAAGTCACGGACTAACCCCGGATCGCGGCACCAGTTGTCGTGTAGTAACACGCCAAGAATCTAATTGCACACTTCCGCACCAATAACGCCCACTACGTCACGAAGACTCAATAGGCTTTATGTGGGCGATCGCTCTCAAGACCCAGAAACCACCTTCCAGGTTGACTATTTCCTCTGTGTACCGTGGGCCCCGCTGGCAAGTCACCCAAAACTCAACACTACTAGCCACGAGCTAAGGCTAGAGTGACCTCTCTCACGAAATATACCCCGCCGCCCCTGTAAAGATAGGGTACCGGACATGTTTCAGACGTGATACGGGGGTGCCGGAGCTATACTCCGAACGGTAAGAATGTATGGACAGCGTACAAGCTCCTCCAGCGTGCAGCGAAATCTCGCTAGTCAAATACACGGCCAACTACTCTCTGTCTCTAGGTCAGGCAGAAAATCTTTTTCCATCGGTGGAAACAGTGAGCCCCAATTTCATTCTTCGACGATATCTTTCAGTGAAATACTTTCAGTATCTCAACCGCGATTTCGTGCATTCACGTCTTTTTTTTTTCGACCCATTTGTTCGTCCAGCCTAAAGGATTGAGTTTTTTTCTGGATCAGATGCCGTTCGAGAAACTTATGACTTGGCGCCGTACGTCATATGCATGCGCAATGTCCTGCACTCATCTAACTTCACCGTCATTCAAAGCTCGACAACTGGAGTATCGAGAAACGTCGCCACGAACGAGGTGACATTACGCGATTGCGATGTTCCATATTGGTGTGCTACATTTCCGCTGCTGTATTCATTTCAGACCCATCGAATCTTGCGATACTCAAACGACCTGACAGTGATTGCTACTCACAGCAGATTTTTGTCTGCGGCAAAGATGCTCACCTATGTAGAAAGAAACGGCTTGGTCGGGAGTGACGACCGGGTCCACTGCATGAATGAAATGACCGACACACTGGCACGGGAATTTGCTGGCATGAAAAATCCTTTCGGTTTTTGTATTGGTCAAGTCTGCCTCGTTCTACCGAGCTACCCCCTCAATGATAGCAGATTTCGTCTCATTTTTGGCCATTTTGCGGGTATGATGGAAGTGAAGCCGTTCCAGTTGATCCTATCCGCGCTCCCAAAGTTAACTTTCCAAAAGAATCTAAAGACTCTCTGTGTTGTATGACCTCTTAAATACGGTATATACGCATGGTGGACCCACCAACATATTCTAATTTTGACTTAGTTTTCGTTTTCAATTTTGAAAAATACTGTATCGAAGCATATTTTGAACAGTCCAAAAGTGTAAAGACGAGGTGAGTGGGGTGATACTAGAAAAGGAAAAGCAAAGAAAGTGATAAAGATGGATCGAGTGGCTCATGAGCGCCTCCCTTTTCCATTTAGGCCAAATGCAAACATGATAGCTCCGGGGTGGGGTGGGGGTGGGGGGGATTCGGTGCACAAGTTGACGGAAGAAGATTGTGGAGTTGAGGTGAAGGGAGCGATGGCTGAAGCGAACCGCTAAAGTACGCGCACCGCGCCCACCGTCGATCAAGATGCGTACAGCCCATTTTTCTTTGAGTCGCGTTGTTTGGGAATGCAGTTCGATCCGCGCTAGCAAAGAGGAAACGGCCGACCCCAGTCGGGCCTGTCAAAGAGGTACCGGTACCAGAGAGAGCAAATACAGCGGAAGGGAAGGCGCTGGCGAAGAGGAAGGCATCAACGAAGGGGAAGGCCCCTTTAAACTTTGATTGCTGTCAATGCGCTTGGGGACCATCGAGTTTGATGAAGCCGTCATCCTGGTGAGGGCTTGGCGAAACCCGATTCGGCAGTACCTGCCGTAGAATTCTTACTAGTGGAGAACCAAGTTCTTTGCTGTGTGCTGCGGAAAGGCGGCGAATTGCATGCGGTACACGCAGTGCAATGTTCCTATTACCCGGTGAGCTGCAAAGCTCGTCGTCGTTTTTTACAAGTTCATTATGTTGGAGGTACCCAACATTCGATTCTTCTGCTCACCCCGTATTCAAAATAGGATTCATACCATTGTTGGAGCAAACACCTCCCGGTTCCTGTTGCTAATAGATGTTCAGTTGCTGCGGTCATGATACGCATGCACGTGTTAGCTCTATGTCCGGCTAAGTCTCCGTTTCGCCTAATTGTTGCGGATCGATGCTACGTATCGTTGGTGCTAGCACTAGAGTCTCTGCACAGGCAATTGCATCTTACAGGAACGACCCAGACTCATCAGTAGACAACCTACGGTGAGTGCTTTTTGATCGCTGCTTAGCTTTTTATCTAGCCGGGTATTGTTTTCAAAGGAATGTGGTGAAGCGCTTGCGAAATTGGAGAAAGTGGAACGGAAGGGAATTGACCAATCAGACTACGAGGGGTTGGCTACTGCAAGAACATCATCGGTACCATCATTCCGGGTATGGTGCAACCATCGCGTACCGGTGAATAAGTTGGCCGATATGGTCGGACCAGATCGACATGGTATAATCATTTCAAAAACACCGATTGAAATTGGTGTGGATCGACTGATCTGTACCCATTAAGGATAGCGCGGCAAGACCACCAAGTGCAAGTTCGGATCATCAGAGCATAGGCAAGGAGTAGTAGACCGCAAGGACTTGAAGAGTGGTTTTTACCTTGGGAATTACAAGTGTTCAAGAGTTCTGTAGCTGAACGTTGTATAGGCCTATATAGTAATCACGTCAAACACACCCAAGACACGTGACAGCCGCCGGAGTTAGCAGCTTGGTTGTATGGTTGGCGTCGCTCCCGCCCCCAACTCCCCTTGCCATTGGAAGCTGCAAGCAAGCATGGAAAGGACCCCCCCCCCCACACACACACACAAACACAACCCCACTACAAACCAAGTCGATCAAGGTCGACAACTCATCCCGGCCGTAACCTGAAGATTTCCGCTCAGCGGCAACCCCACCGTCTTGCGTCCCGCAAAGATGGTCCCAAGTCAGGCCACGCTTCCCTTTAAGTCGGTCAGAAGGGTGTATCCAGCCCGGCAGACGGATACACAAGGTGATCACTCATGAATTCCACGGTTATCGGAGTACCCCCTCCTGCAGTCAGAAGTCTGGGGCACAGTGTGAAATCCGGGTTCGCAACGCGATTTTGCGAGACCCGCTCCGCCTCAATGGTGCGCGAGCCCGGGTCTTCCGGTGCCTCGGGATTTCACCGTGAATCTCAAGAACAAGAAGAAGAAGAAGTGTCAATCAAGTTGGAACCAAGGATGGATGCGTCATCGGAAACTGGATCGCCGACGACGCTGCTGAATGAAACAGGACCAGTAGATCGCCAGAGCACTGGAAGGAGCTCTGCCGACAGAAACAAAAAGGATAATCTTCTTGAAGCGAAACCTCAACCTCTCTCTATGCCTCCTCTGGAGGCACGGCGGGTCACGATTCCCATCGTGATCCGCCTGATGAGGAGCCTAAAGTGAAACTCGAACGAATCCCATCACCCACTAACACAGAAGACCTCGAAGAAGAAGAAGTCCGAGACGTCGCGGAAAAGGCTCAAGGCTCCAGCAGACTCGGGCTCCGAGGGCCGTGACGAGATCGCAGCGAATTGGTCTGAAGGTCGGTTAGAAGAGGTGTACAACCGGAGCGAGCTCCAGTCGGTCCTGTCCAAGAACTCAGTAATGAAAGGCTTGCAGCCACAGGTGTTCGGATCGCTGATGGGGAACGTGACACCGCCACCGGTGATGATGAACAAGCTGGATACAGCAAAGGCTACGCTGAGTCAGCGTCGCGGCAGGCTCCTTCGAGGCAAAGTTCTATTCGATCTGGACCTCGAAGTGATGCATAACGCGCTGCTGGGGCTTTTCGTAAAGGTTTGGCTGCAGATCCGGCGAGTTTCCGATCCAGATCGAGTCTGGTTTTAATGCAGCGGTCACGACGCCGCCACCGTATGATCGTAGTCCTAAGCGTCGTTTACTTCTAAGGGTCAGCTAACAATCCACCAATGAAAAACGTATATTTTAAAACAGATAGCTCATTGCAGCCTCTTCCACCGTCGCTAATCTTAGGTAAGGGTCTGTGCTAATACTGGCAGTTGTTTATTCTCACTCGTCAAAAAATCGTCTACGGGTTCCAGTGATGGTACGCCCACGGATTGATGGTCCGGATAAAAAACAAAAGACGTTCCAGCGGATCTCAGTGGAGTACTCGCGCAAGCTGGAAGCGCTCAACTACACGGAGAATGGCCACACTCTCGACGACACAATCTCATACTTCTATGGGAGCTCTCCGGTACCGAAATGAGAGCGAAACAGAAGCAAATAAACAAGTGGTGCAAGCAAAAAGACACTACCGTATCGTCGTAGTCCTAAGCGTCACTTCAATAGCAAGTATTTCAAATCATGGGCACCAGCATATGTGTGCAAATCGTGATTTTGAAAAGAGTTTATTATGAATTACTGCTTGTTTTATTGGCTATCGCTGTCAAAGTCCTCATCGGCTTCGATGTCGTTGTCCGAGTCGACATGTCCGTCGGCAAGGTTACAGCTCTCCAATTCTTCGACAATGCTACTTTCTACCTGCTCCAATTCTATACTTGATACTTCTTCTGTTGTCCGTGTGTCCCCCAAAATGTTAATCTTGGCAAAACCACTTATTATCGTTTGCTGAGATAGATTATCCCAGGATGTCGACATCCACTCGGTGATGTCGGCTCGACTTGGTGGTTTTAACGTAAACGGCTCATCTTTATACTTTTTCCGAAGACGCTCGACTTCACTATCAGCCTTCTCTTGTATCAACTGCTTACGTACACGGGTAATCTCGCTCTGGAGTTTTCTCGATTTTGCTGTCGCATTTTTCTCCTGCACGGTACTCTCTAAGCTGAATTCCCAGTCGGTCAATACAGAGAGCGCGAAATCTAGCTTTTAGAGGCTTGTTCCACGATATGTCTGCCGGTTGGCAGACATACGTGTACCGTGGTGTTACCTTGAGAAGTACAATGTTGATCGATGCTGCGTATTCCTCGACATTAGCGGTCCAGTGGCCGCTGAAGTCATCCCATATCAATGGAATATTTTCACCTGGATTCAGTAGGTTGGCAAAGTGAAATTTTAAAAATCCACGGACAAATCTGAATTCCACCACGCGCATTGGTTACCGTAGATGGGACAGTCGTGTTGCTCTTGTAAGGGACGAATTTCACGATCCCACATAGTTGGACTGAACCCATGGTGCAGAGTGTTATTCTCGACGCGTTCTTCTTAAATCTTGGAGGGGGGCTATCTTGAACACTAGAAATGTAGGCAATTTAGTACCTTCCCAGTCCGCCAAGAGCATGGCAGTTGCTCGTGCCTTCTCTTTGTTGCCACATTTTACCCATACAGTCTTAACACCACGCTCGGATACAGTCTGTTTCGGGATATACTCGTAGTTCACCGCTAAAAATGTATTGTCAGTAAAAACAATTATAAATATCAGCAATATAAAATAAATGGGATAAATACATACCTGTTTGGTCGGCATTATACACTTGCACGCAATTTTTCTCCACAATGGTCTGAAGAACCTGCGCTCTAAACGACTTTGCCGCTTCTTGAGCGTCCTTTGGTGGTGTTTGTCCTTGTCTTGTTCGCGCACGAAGTGATAATTTGTGACGTCGAAAAAATAATTTAATCCACGTCGGCGTTGCTGCAAATTTGTCTCCCAGGCCAATGTCTGAGGCTACTTCTTTAGCTTGGAGCTGTAACATGAGGCGTGAGACCGGGGCGCCGTCCTTCCTCAGAGAGTTCAACCAGAGGACAATAGATGCTTCAGCATCCTTGGTAAGTACAGTTGCGTCGCCAAGACTACACAGATTTTGATGGTGTCCGCGACCGGATTCACATGCAGCGCGAATGGTCGCAGTCTGCTTGATCCACTTATTGATCTGTTTTTTCTTAGCCCGAACTTCATTGTCCTCCAACTCGCCATAGAAGTCTGCAATGGTCTCGTCAAGGGTGTGGCCGTCCTCGATGAAGCATAGAACGTCCCGCTTATGAGAATACTCAACAGACGTGCGTTGATACGACTTCTGTTTCTTGCCTTGGCCATTTATGCTAGGGGGGTCAATGGTTGTCTTGGTTGGTCAGCGCGCTTTGAGTTTTAAGTGGGTATGGAGCCTTCTTTTACCTGAACTGAGTCTAGAAATAAATGCAGTCTAATGGGTAAGTAGCAGATCCATCTGCATGAAAATGGCTGGTTCTGATTGGTCACTTTACTGCTGACCCTTAGGAGTAAACGACGCTTTGGACTACGACGATACGGTATTCGAGAAGCCTGTGAAAATGGGCGAGGGCTTCATAAGAACCTGAGGCGCCTGGGCGATGCAACTGTGCTACCCCAAGACGCAGAGGCGGATTTTGTGCTATGGGTGAACTCACTTCTAAGGACGGCGCGCCCGTGTCTCGATTAATGCTGCAACTGCAGTCGAAAGAGGTGGCAGCGGAGTGTAACAGGACAGACAAGTTTGCGGTGTCGCCTACCTGAATCAAGCTATTCCTCCGTAAACGCCGTCTTTCTCTTCGCGCGCGTACCAGACAAGGCCAGACTATGGGTGGATTGATAGCAGCATTGTTGAAGAGCTAGAGAACTGCGCGCTTGCTAGTGATGACGTATCGTCCGACGACGATGTCGGGTTCGGCGATGATTTAAGCAGGGATAGCGAATAAAACAACGTCAATTACTTACTAAACCGGTGGTTTGCACTCAACTGTTGATTCCTAGGATTTGTAGAATGTGGTGGTGCGGTGACGCTTAGGACTACGATCATACGGTACTGGTGGTAAGTTAAAAAGTTAAAAAGTGACTACATTAGCAAAAAAAAAAACTTAAGAAATTGGGTACTTTTAAGGGGAGGTCGGAGTACAAAAAGAGCACACAAGTTAATTGTGTGCTCTTGAAATCCAACGTGGTTATGCTGCGATGTGAGGAAAGCGATGACAGCGCAGGATTTAAAGAGGCGTACGAAAATCTAGTCGCCAAAACGCGATGCTGGAATCCAAAGTTTACAGAGCGCTCCCCTACATCATGGGTTACGCCACTGGTAAAAAAAATCACTCACAATAGTCACGATTGGCCGGAACGGCGAGTTCTATTTGATTCTGGACCAAAAGATTGACGTTTTTAAAGCATTCTACAGCTTGTCTTTCTTTGTAGGCGAGAAAGTGTCCTTCTGCTGCTTTAATCAGCACAATATTCTGTCCAACTCATGGAAGACTGCAACGATAAGCTTGTTCAGCAACCAAGAACCTCCTTTTCTCTTTCTTGTTTTTATCATACTCGTTTCGATAATATCATATTCTCGAATTAAATGAAGATCACGACGAGCAGCGCCACTGTCAGCAGCAAGATGATCACGTAGTAGCAGCCGAGCTTGCGGTGTGCACTAACAACCTTACGCGCTGCCTTGGTCTGTTGCTGCACTGCCACTTCCGTGTCGCTGACCTGCACACTCACTTGCTCCAGCATAACGTTCTGCGAAATGACTTCTTCGTTCGTGGCTTTGGCTGTGTTGTGGAGGCGCTTGACGCCCGAGTAGATCGCATCCAGTTGTCGTTCCTGTATTCAGCAGACCCAACGATATCGTTAGCGATATGAAGGCAGTTTCTTGCCATTGCACTAAAACTTACCTGGTCTTCAGTAGCCTTGTCCATCTGCTCTTGGAGCTTCGGTGTCGACACCTCCTCGAACTCGCCCGTAGGCTGAGCCTCCCTTAGCGCACCATCCTCCATCATGGAAACGTGTGGTAAAGTTCGCTGCAAACCGGCGGCAAACAACAAGCTACAACGTAGACAATTGATCACTCCACTCTGTCAGTTCTATTCCTTTCTTCGCCGCGTCCCAAGGACGGAAATATTCGGGGACAAATGCTCAAAATAAAGTCCTTGATTAGGTAAAAGTAAAGTCTATTTTTCCACGCACTCTCACTAATGAATGCACTAGTTGTCGTTAGTGGCATTCATATATTTCTTGAGCGGGGCAACAGGAAGTGGTATGGCCAACATGTCGTCCATGTCTTCGCTCTCCAGGTTGAATGGCGTCTTCGCCTGGCGGAAAAGGTGTCGTGGTCGAGGGAGCAGTATCAGAGCTGTGACCTTGCCCTTGAACAGCTTTATGTTGCGTAGTGACTGGCGGCTCAAGCTGTCCCAAACATGCACAACACCACTCTCATCTCCTGACACTAAGAACGCGCCGCTGGCGTGAATCTGCATAGTAGTCACACTGCTTTCGTGGCCCTCGAACGAATCCGGCAGCAACGCCTCGGGACCCCACGGTGCAACGTTGGCTGAAGAAGAGCCTGTCGAAGCATTGGCAACACGTGCCGTCGCTGCCGTAACTGAAGTGGCAGCAGCGTTCAAGTCCAGTGCATAGATCTGTCCATTGCCACAGCCCATGAAAAGCCGCTGCTCCATGGGGTCAGCAATGCACACGTTGACGTACGACGGGCAGGACACGCTGTACAGGCACTGGGACGAATTGAGCGACCAGATCTTGCACGTACGATCAAGAGACGACGTGTAAATGCGGGCGTTCACGCCACCCAGACCCACATGCAGCGATGTGACGGGTAGCACATGATCCGTGAAGCTCACAACAGGTGTGACTCCCTGTTGGAAGCTCGAAGCTGCATCCGGTTCGTCCAGCAAGTCCACAAGTCTCCAAACATGCACCAGCGCGTCTTCACCAGCAGTGACCAAGTGTGAATCGTCCGACGTAACTGCCAAGGCAGATACGCGCTTGTAGTGCGCGTCGAATACCGTCACCAGCTCGCCGGTCTTGACGTCCCAGACGTAAACTTTGCCCGACTCAGCGCCGGCGAAGAGAAAGTTGCCGCAACTCGAAGATGTGACAGGACCCATCTTCTCGGCTACATGGCACTTCCACACGGGCATGTCCTTGCCCCAGTTCCAGAGGTTGAGCGCCAGCTTGCCCTCCTGCACAGCCACCAAGTGGTCGGTGCGCGGCACTGGGTGCACGCCGTTGAGCGCCGAGCGGCAATTCTTGAAGCAGTATAATTGACCACCAGTAGACGCGTCAGCGACGAGCAGCTCGTTCTCCTGGCTCGAGCCCAGCAGCAGCACGTGGTCCGCCAGGGCAGTCGTCATGCTTATCGGAGCTCTTCGATGTTTTAATGACAAGCCGTTAGCGACCATTACCTTATGTCATTTCTATTGGTCGAAATTGTATTGATAATTTATTTGGTTGGCTGAAATTTGACTTCGTGTGAGACTTGTGTCATTTCGGGTGGTGACCATGGGTCGCGAAGGTGGCGGCGACAAGCGCAAGAAGCAGTGGATGGGCGGCCGTGACGGCAACCAGAAGCGTCATAAGGGTGCACTGGGCGCTGCGGCTAATGCGAAGGGTCATGGGGCTGTGCTAGTGACGTGCGACAAGATCAAGGAGCGACAGAGCGTCAGTGACGCGCTCAACATTTTGAACGAGGCGGCCGACCGCTTCTTCCCATCGGCTGAAGAAGAGAATAAGGACAAGGAGGAGACCAAAGATGGTGATGGAGGAGACTCAGTGCAGAAGAAACTTCAGGAAGAGATTGCGGCGCTGCAGACGCAGGCCAAGAAGCGCCAGACAGGCAGGTTTACGGCTCTCGACACAGGCGTCAAGGGCGCTGTATTGATCCAGTTCAAGGATGATAGTGTGTCCCCTACGGCGCTACTGAGAAAAATCTTTGAGGAGGTGGAGAGTACCAAGGACTTTGCGTCCAGATTCATCCAGCGGATGATTCCGTTGGAGAAGGTTGGCTATTCCGGTGTGGAGGCCATCAAGGAGCTCGCTGCTCCGATGATTAAGACGCATCTGGAGGCGTTCAAGGAAGAGCAGAAGGCTGCTGGAAAGGACGAGGACTTTGAGTTTGCGGTCGAGTTCAAGCGGCGCAACTGCACTAACCTCAATAGTATGGACGTTATCAACGCCCTCGTGGAGCTAGTGGGAGAAGACAAGACCAAGGTGAATCTCACCGCGCCCCGCTCTGTGTTGATGGTTGAGGTCTTCCGAAATACGTGTGGCTTCAGCATCTTGACGGACTTCCACCGGTTCAAGAAGTACAACGTGCGCTCGATCATTGACCCGCCTGTGCCCGGCCAGCAGACTGCCAAAACCGGTAGCAAGGATGGCAAAACCAAGACCAAGACTGATGATCCGAACAGAGAGGAAGATGTTCAACCCAAAGGTAGTCAAGGCGGCTGAAGAGCCCAAGAATGAGTAGGATATGATAGATCGTTTAATTCAATGAATACATTACGACTTTCACTCATCACTGTATTATGCTCACTACCAAAAGATCTTTGGATGAAGAATCACGCCTAGTTGTGTCTTCATAAAGCAGCTCGAAGCTGCTTCAGAAAATGTAGATAAGATTTGGAAATCATCATCTTCGTCATCCAAAATCGCCCATACAACACGCAAATATATACACCCGCGGAGTGTACTAAGCTTGTCTTAAGAACAGATCCGTGTTGTTGTTTTCCATGCTCACGCTTTGGTTCGGAGAATGTAGATAAATAGAATAGATCGTCATCTCCGTTCTCTCGACGCCCAGTACACTCCACATTCCTTCATAGCATTTGCACCAGCAGTCCTGAAAGTCTGTAGCTACGCGTCCCTGTCACCATAAACAATAGTCGATGTCCAAGTCGAGACGTTCAATGCAAACAAAGAGAGGGAGGAACAGCCATTCCTCCTTGCTCTTTAACTGCATTTTCGGTTTTCCAAGCAAAGACGCGACGCCTCGAGACACGACGTCCCAGTAACCTGTTCCCCCGTGCCCTTCTGCGCCGCGCCTTAATCAACCACGACCGACCCTAACTCGCCACTCATCCAGAAGAAGGAAAAGAAGGAAAAGCGCTCCATTTTCGTCCATCCTCGGCCTACACCGAGCACTGGCGATCACTGGAAGAGCAGCCCGCAGGAAGGAGAAACTCTCCGTCGACTAGTGTCCATGACGCTTAACTTATTCCTCCTGTATAAACGGTAACCACACGATGAGTGACCTTGGCTGCAAATTCTATACATGTAAATACACGAACCTTGTCCTTGTTCTTGCGGTTGCGGTGCTTCTTGTCGAACTTCTTGGCCCAGTGCTGGTTGCGCAGGAACTTGGGGTCCAGCTGTATACAAGGACAAGTGTCAGTGTTTTCTGTGACTGAGAGTTATTCTGGGCTGAAGGAGGAGGGACATACGCCGCGCGTGGAGTGGAAGCGGTGGTTCTTCGGCTTCTTGATACCGTTGCGGTGGGCCTTCACCGTGTTGTTACGGGCGGTGTGGTTTTTCTGCTTGACCATTTTGACGTCGGATTGGCTTGGTTTTCCTACTGTGGCGGCGCTTTCGACTCGCTTGGGTCTGGCGAAGAGAGCTACAAACGCTAGCCACCAGTCGATTCGACAGAATGTGCGCCACACGCAATGGTGTAGTCCACACACCTGTAGAGTTCCCGCTTAAGTTCGTATATTTAGAAACGAATTTCGTTAGAAACAACAACTGTGCTGTACATATTTTTGGAAAAACCTCAAATTGAAGCGCTTTTAAAACCTCGCGTGATAATAGTGTGGTGCACACCATGGGTACTTGGCGTTTGTATGTGCGCTGTCTTCGTCGTTTCATACCTGGAAAAGGGGGAGCCAAAGCCGAAATCCCAAGAGCGCGACCGAACGGCCGCATTCGCAAGCTACTAGTGCAGACAGACAGAGATCGCCATGTCAGACCCGTTCGGAGACAGTAACCCCGTGGAGGACGACGTTCCCCAGGAGATTTCGGACTTTGCACCGCCCGCCGACAACAGTGGAGAGTTAGTAGTTAAGCAATATCTGGAATATCGAGTCGACTTTTGTGTAATCCGCTAATTATTTTTATCTGCAGTTTCTACGAGGTGGAGCCCACCGAAGCGAACACGAACGGAGAGTATGAAGAGCACACGGAGCAGAGCTTCGAGCAGCACCCGGAGGAGAGCTACCAGCCCATGGACTTCGCCCCTGCCCCCGTAGAGACGCCCGCCGACTTCCAATCCGAGATCTCGCCCGCCCCTATGGAGATCCCCGCTCAGATCCCCGTCGTCGAGGAGGACAATGAGCTCACGTACGTTGGTATTGACCTGGTAAATACGAATCAGAGACTGACGGTTATGTATTTGTTATTGACAGCAAGTTTATGCGTGAGTACGAGGAGAAGATCGCGCTGAAGGCGCAGGAGCAGGAGAAAGTGGCAACCGAGTGCAAGGCTAAGGCCGAGGAGGACATGGCCCAGTTTGTGGCCGAGCGCCAGCGTATCAAGGAGTCCAAGATGCAGTCCAACCGTGTGTTCGAGCAGGCCACCCTGGAAAAGATGGTGGCCGACCTGAAGAACGAGAACCCGTGGGAGCGCGTGGTGACGCTGGTGGATCTCGAGACGAGCCGCAAGAAAAAGCTGGACGCGCTCAACAACAATAAGAAGGACCCCAAGAAGCAGGACCCCAAACCCGTCGCCGTGCCCGCCAAGAAGACACCCGAGGACGAGGAGGATGTCTCTAGAATGCGACAGCTGTTCGTGCAGCTCAAGGCCGCGCCGCTCGAGCAGACGCGTGCTGACGCCGTGGCTGCTAATTAAACGATCCGCCAGACCATGACAGAGATCAATTTATTGTCTCCAGCATCCTACGGTGACAGTAGAAAGGAAGGAAGCGACCCGTAATTTAGGGATGTGGAGCTGGGCGCATGCGCGGCACTCGTTTGATTTTCTGAAAATACTTTACAAACTCATGCAACATGTGTGCTTTGCTGCAGTAGCAGCTGAAACTAAGTCCATCTTCTACTTGTATGCCCTAGCTTCCTGCGATTAAGCTACGCTACGCGATTGATCTGAGTAGCATTTCGGCACGCAAGTGTTGCACGACGACCACATAGACATAAACCCAGACGGGCCCATGTTCCTCTTGCAGAAATATTGAACTTAATTTGCAGGAAGACCTAGTCGTCTTTTGTACCACTTTAGTACTGCTAGCTTTACGAATGCATTGTCTGAGTATGTGAGCTCGCAATTGTTGCACACCGGCCACGGAGGAGTGGGGCGCGGCATGAAAGCAGGCGAGCCGAGTTGGCTTTTGCACCAAAAAAAGAACAGCTCAGACGGAGAACCAAGCGAACTTCTGTGAGGTGCGTCGAATTGACAAAGAGGGAAAGCACCGACCGAAAATGGAGAATGAGAAAGTGGCAATTGGACTGCCGCGCGTCGGCCACTCAGGTGTCCACTCGATTTTACCTCGGTCTAAGTATATCTTACAAACAATAAGATAACGTATATGTTCGATGTAGACCACATCAATTTGAAGTGGAAAATGTGTGACGTGTGAAAGTTGTTGCGAATGGATGTTAGACAAAAGAATTGGCACGTACAGTCTGGCAATCTGCTGGTGATCCGTGGCCGCTTTCACGTAAGAGCTTCGTGGGTTGGACTAGTTCTCAGGCGTCTTCGTCGCACTACCTGTCCGGTTTTCTTAGCATGGAGGTAAGAGCGTTAACATCACCGCAGAATTACCACCTGCCTCGATTGAGCGCCACCCATACTGCGTAGTGTGGATGCAAGGTTTTTGGTCATTTCAACCTTCCTGACAAGTGGTCCAAAAGGATGGAATTCATTTAACATTAGAAGCAACGAAGTCCGCCATGGTATTGAGTGCGAGAAAAATCGCTATCCCTCTACGAACGCAGCGTGCGCCAAGATGACAACCTACGCCAGTCCAATCTGAGTATACCAATGTTGCGATCTTTGACCACACCACGATCGTTGCTGAGCAGAACTTGCCGCCGGGTCTTCATTGTCATGACGCTCACTTTTCAATTTGCAAGCTCCCGTTCAATCCGAAAACCCAACGAACATGAAGCCTTCGACGTCCGCTCTCACGCTTGCAGCCGCAGCTTTGGCGCTGTCATCGTCCCTCGTTTCGGCTCAACAGGCTGGAACGAGTACCAAGGAAGTGCACCCACCGTTGGCGTCCCAGCAATGCTCCAAGTCCGGCGGTTGCGTGACCGAGTCCACGTCGGTCGTGCTGGATGCCAACTGGCGCTGGTTGCACCAAGTCGGTGACTACAAGAACTGCTACACCGGCAACCAATGGGACGCCACGTTGTGCTCGACGCCCGAGTCCTGTGCTAAGAACTGCGCTCTCGAAGGTGCAGACTACCAAGGCACGTACGGTATCACCACGTCCGCCGATGAGTTGCAACTCAAGCTGGTCACGCAAGGAGCGTACGGCGCGAACGTTGGCTCTCGCGTGTACCTTCTCGACGCTGCAGGCTCCGAGTACAAGCAGTTCAAGCTGCTGAACCAAGAGTTCACCCTCGACGTCGACGTCTCCAAGCTCCCTTGCGGACTCAACGGTGCGCTCTACTTTGTCCAGATGGACGCCGATGGAGGCAGCGGACGCTTCCCGACCAACAAGGCTGGAGCAAGCTACGGAACGGGCTACTGTGATGCCCAGTGCCCGCACGACATCAAGTTCATCAACGGTGAGGCCAACACGCTGGAATGGGGGGCCACGAGCCAGAACTCCGGTGGTGGCAAGTATGGTGCCTGTTGTGCGGAGCTCGACATCTGGGAGGCCAACAGCATGAGCAATGCCTTCACTTCGCACCCGTGTACTTCGGAGGGGCTGACGCGCTGCTCAAGTCCGGAAGAGTGCGGCAGTGGCGATGGCAACCGCTACAAGGGCTTGTGTGACAAGGACGGCTGCGACTTCAATCCGTTCCGCATGGGCAACGAGACGTTCTACGGTCCTGGATCCCAGTTCGCCATTGACACCACTCGCAAGTTCACGATCGTGACGCAGTTCATCACCAGCGACAACACTGCCACTGGTGACCTCGTGGAGATCCGGCGTTTGTTCAAGCAGGACGACCGTGTTGTGCCGATGCCCAATAGCGTGTGGCCTGGCTTGAACGATGCCAACTCCATCACCGACTCAATGTGCGAGACGTCTAAGAAGGTCTTCGGTGATCAGAACGATCACGCCGCAAAGGGTGGGATTGTGCGCATGGGCAAGCAAATGGCGAACGGTATGACGCTCGCCATGAGTCTGTGGTCGGACCACGCCGCTTACTGCCTCTGGCTCGACAGCAGCTACCCCGCTGAAGCGGACTCCTCCAAGCCTGGAGTAAAGCGCGGCACGTGCCCGACGTCGGGTGGTCGTCCTGCTGAGGTGGAGGCTCAGCATCCGGATGCCACCGTCAAGTTCATGAACATTCGCGTCGGAGACATCGGATCCACGTACTAAGGGACTTCCTGGCGAAGATCTAGATTGGTTGACGAAGTAGCGGTAACGAGGGAGAGCATCACACACCGTTTGAGTTGATAATCGTGCTTGTGGTCCTTCGTTGGCCTTCCTTCTCCTTGCCGTGCAGAAGATGTACAGTACATGTCCACGACGTTCTTCTCAGGAATCTTGTCACCGTAGGAGCGTGCGAGTGCTGGCTCGTATTGTCTGTGTACAGCCGCTCCGTAAGCTCCTCAACACAACTCGAGTCCGACGTCATGGAAGCGGTATCACCATCGGCGTCCAAGATGGAACTTGTCGTTTATTAAAGGAGCATTGCCGGGTTACCTACCAAAAATTCCGGCATTCTCCAATCAGATGTCTACACTCCGCGCCAGGTTAAATCGGCCACCCACATAACTCAGTCAATATTAGGAGTTATAAGCTGCTATCTAGATATGTTACCTAGCTAATTAGTAGTAGAACGGGGTTTGTGCTAACGCGCGAAAATTTGCAGTCCTTCGAGTGGCTGGTATACAGAGTGCTGTTTTTGGCACTGCGTCACATTAAATCGGCCACCTCTAGCATACAAAAACCAAGTGACGTGTATTGAAAAGATTGTTACCTAGTAGTGTGTCTGTGTTACCACCACTTCTATCAACACATCGACGCGGCATGGACTCAATAAGAGACACCTTTGCCAGTGCAATATGAAATGCAAACTGGAATTTTGTATGGCTCACTAATTTTGGGTACAAAGAACAAATATAATATTGGGTGCCTCCCACGCAAACGAGATTAGCTCCAGGGCAAACGAGATTTCGTGTTAGTTGGTTAGGAACTACACCCCGTACTCCATGTCCTCCCTCTTCAGGGCGTCTGCGACGAAGCGCTGACAGTGCAGCGCCATTGCCCCGACCAAATGACGGTTCATGCAGCTGATGGACACGGTGGCAGCGTCTTCGAGCAGGGGCATCCTCGCCTCCGTCATGTTGAGGTGCGCGCCCTGCACGAACATGCGCTGCCTGTGCTCAGCCAAGCATGCCTTCACTCGCGCCTTAAAGACGCTAAAACACCCTGAGCATAGCAGCAGCGTAAAGCTAACCCTTAGATCAGAATAGTACGTTGCATGCACATTATTAGAGCTCTTACCTTCAATGGGGTTTAGCATTGGGGAGTATGGGCCAAGGCGGAGCAGTTCCAGGTCACCGTGCTCGGCAATCACCTCCTCCAAGCGCTCCTTAGTTTTGTTGTGGGCGGGGGCGTTGTCGAGCACGATGACCACCTTCTTGCCCACAAAGTACTCGCGATAGGTAGCAGATGTCTTCACCGTTTCGTAGATACGCTTCACGAATGCGGCGTTGACGTCCATGCGGATGCTGCCTCGCTGGAGCTGATGCAGCGCGAGACCGTCCTCGACAGACACTGTGCATTGTAGCTGAAGATTTTTTTTCCTTCTGATGGGGGCGTCTTGACTACAGCCCTCTGGCCCATAGGGGCGCGTCCTTGAGAGCGCATGAAGAAAAGGTTAAAGTTGGACTCGTCGTAGTACACAATGTATTCGCCGCTCGTTTGGTGGCGAACGAGCTCAGTAGCAAACGTGTATCGCTTCGCTTTATTTACTTCGCTGTTACATGTGGTAGTTTCCTTACAAATCTGCATATTTCAATGAAGAGTTAAAATAATACAGATTGGAAAATCCAACTCATATACAGCAGTTCAAATCTGTTTCAATGTAATTAGCTTTTCACAAAGCTTAGCACAGATGGTGGACGTTGAAACATCCACCTGGAAGCGGTCCATGATCTTGTCGCGCAGCTGCACGAGCGTCAACGTGCAATCCTCTTCGAGGTAATTTTCCAGCGCCGCCACCATTTCGTTAGTGCACTTGACGCAGTTAGCGCGGGCACCGCCTCGCGGGGGAGGACTGGGGTCCCCTGACTTGCAGAGACGGTATGCCGTCACACGGGAGACATTGTTGTACCTCGCCACCGTAAGCCAGTCGTCTCCAGCCTCGTACGCATCCAGCACGTGCTGGCGCTCCTCCTCAGTCGCCACGCGCCGGGGCGGGGTCGAGGAGGAGAGGCGAGGTGGAGCTCGGGGCATGGCGGTGGCGAGTGGTAGTGGTAGCGAGAGGTGTGGCCTATCTGGAGATTGAGAAATGATTGAGCACGTTGACCACGCTGTTCGTCTCGCTTGCTCTGGAACTTTTCTCGCTTGCTCCACAGCCAGTGAAATAAATCATGTAATTTATCAATCTTGGGTAAATTTTCCTTGTTATTTACCGCCGTCTCGCATTGCTCTGGCACAGTCTCATATTGCACGGGCAAATGTGTAGTAAGACAATGGGGATTGATTCCCATGCCTCATGCAAAGCTGCCACTAACTGTGGTACGCTATCAAATTGCTTTCCATTATTATAGACTCTCCTACTCATAATCGATCACAAATTCTCTATCGGATTTAGATCAGGTGATTTTGATGGCCAGTCAAGTACTTCAACTTGCTGCTTGGCAAAGCATTCTGTTGTGCGCTTAGACACATGGATACTGGCATTATCCTGTTGGTAGAAGTAGTCAGTTCCATAGTTAAGATGCGCAAAGGGGAGGAGATACTCGGAGACAGTACAAATGTAATCCTCCGAGTTCTGCCTCCCTGACAGCACCACTAGCGGGGACTTGCCGCGCGAGCTGAAGGCCGTCCACACCATGACAGACCCACCACCCGCCTGGCGTCGCTTGGTGTGGCGGGGCGGCTTGCGCAGGTCTCGCCAGTAGTGCTGAAAGCCGTCGGGGCCGTCCAGGTTCCACTTCTTCTCGTCAGAAAAGATGATGGAGTCCCAGACGACCCCAGTGTCTTTTCGCACCAGCATGGCGCTGGCCCACGCCTGCCGAGCCAGTATGTCTTCTGGCTTGAGGGGCAACGTGTTCACCATCTTGGTGTACACCAACCAGTCCACCCTTGCAAGGGTGAGCTGGATGGTACGCACCGAGACGGAGAGCTGAAGCTCTGCCTTGAGCTTTGCCACCGAGAGCTCCCCCTTGCTTGCTTCGCGCACGAGCCGGCGCGTCTCTCTGTCTGTGAGAGCTGGCGGAGGGCCTGGGCGTCTTGGTGCTCCGGGCGAGGGGGGGGGGGGGGGGGGGCGGAGGACACGGGCGACGGTGTCCCTGCTGCGCTCCGTGACTAGCGCAATGTCACGCGCGCTAGCACCCGCTTCATTCAGTGCTTCAATCCTGCCGCGCTCACGGTCTGTGAGACGCGGCTTCAGCTTGGCTGCAGGGGGCTTCTTCTTGACTGGAGGGGGCTTCTTCGTTCTTGGCATCTTGCGCACTGAAGCAGCGCTCAAACCGCGCGCTCCTGCTTGAGGAACCAGTCGTTCAGTATAACCTATAGTACAATCTTTTACATACACTTCACTTGGTTTTTGTATGCTAGAGGTGGCCGATTTAATATGACGCAGTGCCAAAAGCAGCACTCTGTATACTAGCTACTCGAAGGACTGCAGATTTCCGCGTGTTAGCACAAACCCCGTTCTACTACTAATTAGTTAGGTAACATATCTAGATAGCAGCTTATAACTCCTAATATTGACTGAGTTATGGCCACCGATGTAGGTGGCCGATTTAACCTTGCGCGGAGTGTATAGCAATACTGGTAGCGTATTTTGAAATGATCTTTAAGTACCCGGAAGTTGTATTGTGAATTGCGACAAAATTTGCCGTTCGTGGTGGGTTGAAATGCCCAATACAATTCTCAAGTCATTTGGCAAGCAACAGGCGTGGCGCCGCTTGGCTGCGAAGTACGAATTCGAGGTTAAATGAAATATTATTTCGCACATAGACAGGCCTTTAATGAGTTCAAGTAATTTGCCCGTTCTGTCGATTTCGCATCAGTTTGACCACGTTGATTCGTATCAACGGCCCTCGGAAAGTTCGAGTATAACGCAGAATATTAAGCTGCGTTACGATGCAGGAAGATGTCCCGGTTATGATGGCTTGTGCTGTATATACAGCATAAGCAAATATAAGCTTTGTTTCAATATGGCCCTTGCGATTGCAAATCTCAATACGTACAAACTTTCAGATAAAATATTTGAGCAAGAGAAAGTGCCCGACTGCCTTTCAGTTGTGGTTTGGGGTTGAATTACCACTCGCAATTTCTCGATTTTGATACGTGCTCTGACAGGTTTGAAGCAGTCATTCAGATAAATGATAGAATTCCAAAGGCAACTTTCGCACCAATTCCCAACACCAGTCTGTTGAGATTTTGCGACGCGGGGGAGGAACCGATGGTGAGAACGCGTGGCGGTGCGCCACAGGAAGATGCCGGCGCAGCACCGGAGCCCGAGCTCCGGTCCAATAACTTTAAGGTCATCTGGTCCAGCTTCAAGGCTTAGGGGTGGACGTCGAAGCCTCCTCCCCCCGGAATCGAGACGCTCTGGAAGTACATTCTACGCACCGAGGGCGTCGATTTCGTTCTCGGGGAACAAGCTGTGGTGAACTACGCAATAACAAGTACGTTGTCTGTGTGGAATTTCATTAGCTCTGATCTAACGCTGTTCTGGTATGTGCAGTGGCGCGGAAGGAATCGCTAGAAAGTCTACGCGTCACACAAGCGGCTGAAGCAGCGAGAGCTGCTGAAGCTGCAGATCAAGCGTCTGATGCGCCCAACCAGGCTTCAAGAGAGTCTTCGTCAAAGTCTCCAGCGGAGAGCTCGGCATCCAAGTCTCCGGCGCGTGCACCGGCAGTCAGTCCTGATCCGAGAGGTACGCCAACGAACGTTTTTGTCTTTCTTTCACTATATTGTTACTAATTGGTACATACTGTAATGCACCACTCTGGTCCACTTAAAAATCAACATTTGGTTTTGTGTGGTTCACATAGCAATTTGATTGGCTAAAACAGTTGTAAGATTAGGTGGAATTTGAGGGAAGTAAAACTTCGCTGGAATTCCAATAATCCAAACTCGCACCCAAAAAGAAGATGGCTATCCTGCTCTGTCTTACAGGCAAGGCGGTGAACGGGGTGCTGCCCTATGGAGCCAAGGCGTCTGCGATTCGTATCTTCTCGTGCCATCGCGACACTGTTACAGCTGTGTGAGGCAAGAGAGCGACTCCTGAGGTCCTATTCGCACGGTCTTACCGCCGTTCAAACACCCCGACATTGCTGACAGAGTGACGAAGGTGCCGCTTCCGCTGCGGCAGACGCAACGTAGCCTATCTCAAGCCGTCGGAGTGTCCCGCACGACCATCTAGCGCTATCTGAAGGCCGGCTACCTGCGGCGATGGCTCTCTTCGGTAAAACCTCGATTGACGCACGCCCCTAAGAAGCGCCGACTTGAGTTCGCCTTACAGCACGTGAGCCAATTATCCGGTAATATACTGTATAGTATTCTTTATTAATAATTAGCGTAACACTCTATGCTACCAAGGCATACGGACAAGTGTTTTATTACGCTCCAAAAGGTTATGGAGTGTATTATTATGCACAGGGCCGATAACAACTTCTGACTACCGCGCGTCAGCAAGCTGTATATCAAGAACGGCTTTATCCTGAGCTCAATAGTGTGTGACCCGATTGTATTCGCTAAAGGGAAGCGTTGTTGAGACATATTAGAAATGTAGCTTAAATCATTGGAGTATACCACATTCTTTAGGGTGTTAAATTGTCGTTTGCTGTGATTGACTGTTCATACAGCTGTTAATTGAATAGTCATCGTAGCAACTGGAACAACTTCGTTTTTTCGCTTGCTAACACAGCGTTTCTGGTTAGTTTGTAGCTTGTTTGACTATACGTACCCAATCGGCGCCGATTAGGAGATTCTTTAAATACCCCATTTCGCGTAATATCGCTGAAAACTGATACCGCTGCGATAATAAAAAAAAAAAACTAATTGTAACGCGGTTACACGCAAGTGGCTATACGTAGCCACTTGGTTACATGGAGGGTTCTCGAACGTTGGTGTAAGACACACCAATGGTTACACTTTGCAGACCGCTGGTCTGTATGCATTTAGGCTTCCTATGGGTAGATAAGCATTTCTTTCTACCAATTAGATTAGCAGGGTTCTGACAGCCATCCGATGGCAGAATACCTTTCATATAGGATATCAGTTTTAGGAAGAAACCCAGTCCAGACATAAATCATAAATAACAGTTCTCATTTTAACCCAAAACGGCTTTTAGCTTTTCTTATTTTAGTAAATCTATACTTTCGGACGAACGTATAGTTAACCTAAGTTTAAGCAAACTACGCTTCCTCGTACACGTGCGCTAACGTGTAAGCCGAAGTAGTGGGCACAGAGTTGGCCCATTACACCTGGTATCACTTTGTAGTCCGTCCTATACACATATAAGCAGCGCCACGAACTGGAGCACCGACATGAATAGGAGCACCGGCAAAAACAGGAGCTAGAGCAAAAGTACACCACAATGCCATTCATTGAGCTCATCATTTAGAAATAACGGCGACCTGAATTGAACAGGTATCTCCGGGCCAAAGCCCGGCGCTCTTGCCATTGAGCTACGTCGCTAGTGGAATGGGGGATCTGACACTGGGTTATTGACATGCGTACCACTTGTACGACTTCAAAAGTCAGTCAAGGTGGAGGTCTGCGCAGCAGGGTTAAAAAAATATGAGAGTGAGACCATGAACTGTCCGACAGCGACGGTCCAGTTGGGAGTGTGGAGTGGTTGCGCCAAACGACAAGCTTTCATTGGTTGATTCTTGTCCAATGGTGTGCGTTCAGCAGTGGCCAGCCGTCGATATCTACGTAGTATCCGGACATTGTCCAAATATCAGGATCCTCATCAAGCTGCGCCTCACTTTTTTTATTTACCGGCTCGAGAGCACGTGCCTCTCGAGCAAAATTTGCATGTTTTCAGTATTTTCTCCTTTTTTTCTCAGCCTACACGCCCTTTCAGGCGATTCTGAGCCGCCTACAAACTAGACAGAACAGGCTCTCTAATGCATGTCAAATCTACCTTGCATCTTCCTAACACATTGATTACATTTAGTTACCGTACTTGTCAAATTAAGTCCGTTTCCTTTTTTTTCGTTTAGTGTGACATGATTATGGTACCTTTCGGATACGGTCGGAGGTCGGGTATTTTTTTTATATGGGCAGGATACGGAGACGCTGCAAGGCTGATGACTTGAGCGATGGTGAATCTAGCTGTAGAGGATACGATCGCGATGGTCTCGATGAAATGACCCACCTGGTAGGCAAACTTACTATGGAAGAATATCGTGCAGGTTTCGACACTGTGTTTGGTCAAAGAAATTGTAATGACCACTCTTGTAATGGGCCACCTCTGTGCCCACTACTTCGGCTTACACGTTAGCGCACGTGTACGAGGAAGCGTAGTTTGCTTAAACTTAGGTTAACTATACGTTCGTCCGAAAGTATAGATTTACTAAAATAAGAAAAGCTAAAAGCCGTTTTGGGTTAAAATGAGAACTGTTATTTATGATTTATGTCTGGACTGGGTTTCTTCCTAAAACTGATATCCTATATGAAAGGTATTCTGCCATCGGATGGCTGTCAGAACCCTGCTAATCTAATTGGTAGAAAGAAATGCTTATCTACCCATAGGAAGCCTAAATGCATACAGACCAGCGGTCTGCAAAGTGTAACCATTGGTGTGTCTTACACCAACGTTCGAGAACCCTCCATGTAACCACTTATAGCCATTTTGTGTATCCACGTTACACCATCCCCCCGTTAAGATAGGACGTGCTAGTCTTAACACATCAATCAAAGAATTGACGAGACCGTCAACTCTCCGGGAAATTCGAGCTCATTCCGCAATGAGCTCGCTAACGAAGACGCCAGCGCAAGCAAGTACCTCCACGACAGAGTCTACACTCTCTGTCGACGAATACCACGCGCTACAGTACAAGAAGCGCGTGGAGGATAAGGCTGCTGCCCCGGAGACGATTCTCGAGGGTTCGTCGGTGTTCCACACCGACGGTAGCATGCCTACCGACTATGGGCCGGACATCAGTGATGTCCCCATGGAGGACGGGGAAGTCCCATCCTCAGCAGCCGACTCCGAGTCGGCCGCAGTCGCACATGAGCCGGTCACAGGGTCGCGTCGACCCCGTGAAGATGATCCGAGCGCTTCAAGTTCGAAGCGCTCGCGTAATGATGAAGAAGAGAAGGCACCAACGCCGATTACTCCTTCTTCTCCGCGTTCTGTCCCTACAGAACGCGCTCCGTCGATGCCAAGTGCATCCGAGATTGCTTCCAGGTTCGGTGCGTCTTCGCCACCGATCCTGCTGTACGTGTGCAGCCCCATCGTTGATGACGCTGAAGCTGCAGCGCAGCACTTTGATCCGATGACGAATCAAAGGCGCGACTATTTCATCGGACTCTTCCATAAGCTCCGATGGCATGCGTCGAAGAGAACTTCGCGCAAAAGCAAAGTGCCCGAGTGGGTGGCACTTTGTCAATCTTGGAACGCCTTTGTTGAAAACTTCAACAAAGACGCGAAAGCATACCGCGCCCGCATCACAGCGGCGCAACAGCGCTTCGAGACTTTCTCGAGGCGTCATATGATCGATCGCCTCCATAATGAAGCTATGGAGGCGGGTATCCCGTGCGCAGTTCCCTTTGGAGCTGCGTATTTGCACTGCCACCCTGGGACAGAGCGTCTCTCCGAGCGAGACCTTACCGGGTACACGACTGCGTGTACCTGCTCAGCTGCGTGATCTCCGCGTTCAGCTTGAACGTTGTGATTAACGTCGTGACACTCCGAGTGTCCGCGGTGATCGCAGCGTTTGCGCAGACGTTACGCCTGCACTCCGTTCTGGGCTTCGTACGCCCTCACCATTTCCGGAACGTCCTCCTTCAGGACGTTCCGAGGTTTCCATCTATCTCGGCGGGGAGGCATTCCTCTTCGCCGAATACGAAGACGAGCCTGATCTCGGTTTGTCTTCGGGGGTCCATAACCCACGATTCGCTCAACTATCCAGCGAGTCGAGCCGCGCGCGTCGCGCAGTGGTGGCGGCGGGGGCGGAAAGGTACCCTCTGTACGCTCGCGCTCCACACGATCGTGTAACCGCTCTGGAACAGTTCCAGAGCGTGGAGTTCGCCCAGTTGCAGCAGGAGCTGCGCTATCAAAAGGCGCAGGTTGCACAGGCTGCTCAGACGCGTCGAACATCCAAGTGGAACTTGGAACGCAGGTCGTGAGGCTCCACGACCGTGTTGTTGCCCTCGAGAAGCTGGCTTACGCCGCTTCGTCGTCCTCTGCGAGCCATCAAGGTTAGGTGGCTCGTGTTGCGTGTACGGCTTCAGACACCCGACGTAAAATGTCGGGTGGAGCCGCATGCTGGACGGTATGTCCGACGTGTACGCGTTGCCATGCCGTCCAAGCACTGTGAACGGACCGATGAAGCGCGGAGCAAGCTTACTTGCTCCGAAATCCGAAACGGCATGTCGTGGCAGGTTCTGAGTAGCTAACAGAACTAATGAACCCTTTTCGAATTCATTTGTGTTGCCCCTGCCAACATTCAGCTTTCAGCTTCTGTCTATCCACAGAAGCTGCTATCGCGTCCTGGACAAACCGTATTACGGCTTGTCGGCGCTGGACAAAGTCCATTGCTTGCGTGCTGAATGATTTGTTTAGCACGGCGTTCTTCCCCGCAGCAGGCCTGGCCTGTGCGCTGTCTGTGCCCTGCACAGACCCATAGTTCTTGTTCGCCATCTTGTTCCCGGAACGAGACGCAGCTTGTCTTCGTGTCGTCATCGCTGATACTGTGTCGGTATCAGCGCTCTTCTGCGGTTGTTCGGTGCAACCATAGATCCTCCCCCACTTAAGGAGGAAGCCACCATTCCGAGCATGCTCGGAAGGCGTGGATGCCGCATTGCATTCACGTAGAACGGTCTATGCCCCGTCGAGGCATGCACCGAGTTGTTGATGGCAAACTCTGTCATCGGCAGACAGTCGCTCCATTGCTGGAACGAGTGTGCGTAGCTCTTCAACAGGTCGCCGAGCACGCGATTCACCAGGCCTCCGCTTACTGTCAGGCGGAAGACCAAAGACAAAGTCCATAGATATGGACTGCCAACACTCCGGCGGTGTCGGAAGTGATTGAAGCGGAGCCTGCGAGAACGCAGCAGGCTTCACGCGTTGACACACCTCGCAAGCACGTACGTACTTGCGCACCCACTTGTACTGGTGATTCCAGTAGAAGTCACGCGTGAGAAGCAAGTATGTCTTCTCACGACCAGGATGTCCTGCCGTAGGGGCATCGTGATACTCGTACATGATCCGCATCCGCAGATCATAGTCGTTCGGCACGACGATGCGAATCACATCGTCGTCCACTGCGCTGTATAGCAGCAGTCCTTCGTGCACACGATAACGATGTGCACGAGCACGAAGGTGTGGTGCCAACTTCCGACGCGCCTCGTCAGAAGGTGCTGAGATGTAGCTCAGCAACTGCTTCGCGTCTGCGTCACTTGCATACGCGACCTTCACGTCGTCGATCAACGACGACGACGGAGCGCTCACACGCTCGACGCCAATCCGATTGGCATTGGCTGTCTTCACAGCAGAATCTGGCCGACGTGACAATGCGTCGGCCACGACGTTCAACCTTCTGGGTTTGTACTCAACCCGGAAGTCGTGCTCTGCGACAAACGACAGCCATCTCGCCATTCGTTGCGAGATGTGCGGCGACTCCACTGCAGTTCGCAGTAAAGCGTGGTTGGTGTAGACCACGAACGGTCCACTCCCAAGTAGATGCACTCTGAACTTCGCGAGTGCATACTTCGTGGCAAGGAGCTCCTTGTCATGTACGGGATAGTTACGCTCAGCTGGCTTCAGCTGACGCGACTGATAGTAGACCACACGATCACGATCCTCGTGGTCGTGTTGTTTCAACGTGCATCCGATCGCAAAGTCGGATGCGTCACACACGGAGTGGAACGGACGATCTTGGTCAGCCACTGCCAAGATCGGCGCTTCAGTCAAGCCCTGCTTGACTGCATCGAAGGCCTGCTGACACTCAGCAGTCCACTTCCACTCAGCTTCCTTCTTTAGAAGCTGCGACAGCGGGCGAATCTTGCCCGCATAGTTCTCAACGTACTTGCACAGGTACGTTGCAAGCCCAAGGAACTGCCTCAGTTCCTTGATATTGGATAGCGTAGGTCATTCACTTATCACTCTGACCTTCTCTGGGTCAGGCCGTACGCCGTTCTTCCCGACGAGACACCCGAGAATGGGTATCTCGCTCGCCCCGAAGATACACTTCTTCAGGTTCGCATAGAGCTTATGCTTACGCATGAGCCCTAGCAGCTTACGGAGGTGCTCCTTGTGCACCTCAACGTCAGTCTTTCTGTTCACAGCCCGGCTGTGGACGAACACATCGTCGAAGTAACTCGGTGCGAAATCGCGCACCGAGCGCAATAGATGCGTCACGCATCTATTGAAGGTAGCAGGGGCGTTCTTCAGTCCCTGTGGCATTACGAGCCACTCCCAAAGCATACGGCTTGGAGTGCTCGCCGCCGTGAGAGGGATATCTCTCTAACGCATCAGGATCTGATAGAACTCGTCGCGCAGATCAAGAGCTCTGTCGATGGTGCTTCTGGCCATTGAATCGATGAACACATCTTTTCGTGGTATCGGCGTCTGCACCGGTATCGTCGCATCGTTCAGCTTTTTGTACGCATAAACGATATGCCATCCGCCATGTGGCGTTTTACAAAGAACGTTGGTGCACTGTGCGGGGACTTCGATTCGCGCACTTGCCCTGCCGACGACGACTCTCGAAGAAGTCGTCGATCGCCTCTACTTGATCCCGCGACAGTGGCTACTGCGGTGTCACACAGTACTTCGTGCCCGGTACGAGATCAATCTCGTTCTGTATGCCCTTGTCCTGTGGAAGCTCCGCAGGAATCTCATCCCACAGAACATCGTAGAATGGACTTGCCCTTCAGCGAATCCCAGCTCTCCTCGTCGAAGCGTTCCTTCTTCGTCTTCGCACTGAGAGTGTCCTCACTCTCAGTGGTACTCGCAGCGTGGAGTTGCTTCAACTCCTCCGCTTCGCTCTTCATCCTTTCGAGATCCGGAAGGATGCATATCTGTTCGATGCGTCCATCGTACATGTCCTTCGCGAAGCGCATCCAGCTCATGACTGGAAGCAACGTCAACTCCGACGCACTCGTCAGAGGATTCTTCAATTGCATTGACCGGTACTGAAGATCAGTACGGGTCCGTGTCAAGACGTTCAACGTCTCGACACTCGACGTCGTGTCCGCTGTCTGCCCGGCAGACGTCTCTTGTAGCGTCTCGGTCCCGGACCGAGACTTGCGCAGCTTGTGTTGCTTGCGCTGTCGTTTCTTTTTGTGGAACCCGGCTCCACTTGTTCCTCGTCCAGGCTCGGCCTTGGACGGGTTTCCGTTTTCATAACCGTCGGCGTGTTCTGCGCATAATCAAGCCCGGCTTGAATGCATTCCGCTTCGTCGTGCAGCCCGGCTGCACGCGAGTACGCAAGATTTTCCGGTGTTGGACGTTTGCAACCGCCAACACTGCTTGCCGCGTCATCAACTCCCGGAGTTGATGCGCTCTTGACACGTCGACGCCTTGCGGAGGAGACTTCCGTGATTTTTGAACCAATCACTGCTGTGTCAACTCCCGGGGATGACACGCCGACTTTATAGCTACTGTTTGTAGCTGAAGTCTCTTGCATACTTGATACATCAGTTCCGGGGACCGGGAACTGATGTACTGTCGTCACAGACACGGTCTGTGGCTGCAAGGTCTTCCATACTTAATCGATCAACCCCCCGAGTTGATACGCGCATTGAAGTAGGAATACATCTCAAATCTGATTTCTGATTCGAGACTAATTCAACGACTGCCTCAGTCGTTGTGACTTGTGCATGGGCACCGGAGGCTGCAACACACGGTGCTGCCTCAACGGTGTGATCGGATGCATCTTGCGGTGAATGCGCGACACTGACAGGGCCATCGCTCTCTGTCGCGTTGCGTCCGAAGCGTACAAGCGTACGCTTCTCCCAGTTGATCACTGGATCATGCCGTGCAAGCCACGGCATGCCCAACACTAAGTCAAACTTATCGTCTAAATCCAAGACGATAAGGTTCTCCACAAACACCCGGTGTTTGTACGAGAAGCGCACGCGTACGACGCGCTTCTCAGTTCTCACGGTGACACCCGTTGCCAACCGTACTTCTAACACACTTCGAGGTGTGTCTACATCCTCGAAATTTAGCTTCGGTAGACTTTGCTGTCGAACAAAGTTGTTCGACGCACCCGAGTCTACAGCGCACGAAGAGGGTCCTCTCTCTTCGACCTTATTTTCAGGATGACAAGATTTGGCTTGTCATCTTGCTTCTTGCAGTGAGAGTCTCTCTCACTGGGGGCTGCAGTCTTCAATGCCGCGTGTCCGTTGTAGACACGCGTGACTGCACTACCAGTAGGGCGCCCCGCGCGTACTGGTTCCGCGCGTTTTTTTATTGATCGCGGCGATGCTCGGCATCACCGCGTTGGCCCCCGGCCTTGTGCACAGCCGCTGTGCACTCGCGCGCAAAGTGTCCGGTGTATCCACATCGGAAACACCGCACGCTACTGTTGTTCCGCTTCTGGTGACCAGCAGCCGTAGCGTTCGAGAGGTCCATAGACTCCGGACCTCCCATCCTTATCACCGGGCGTTCGAGAGGTCCATAGGTTCCGGACCTCCCGTTCTTATCACCGGACGTGCCATCCTCGGCACGTTCACATGCAATTTAGCCTGCCGCAGGCTAAATTCCTCTTGCATGGCAAGGGTGATCGCAGCTTGGAGAGTACTTGGGTACTCTCGGAAGAGGTAGGTCTTGACGGGTCCATCCCTCAAGCCCTTCATGAACGTGACGACCTTAGTTGCCTCGTCTATCGGGCTGGCCACGATCAGGGCTTTGCAGTACTGGCACGTTTGACCAACTACTACCAGTAATCTGCCTCTGCTATACCAGAAACTACTGCAGTACTGAGTAACTCGATTCAGGTCTTCTGGACTACTCTACTATAGTACTATTGAACTACTGGCTTACGACCAACCAAACAGACTCTGTCTGGACCATATTCTTGTTATCCGTGAAGCTTGCCATTTCTATATTGCGGATCTCGCTCCGGTTGTGCTTCATGAGCACCTGCATCTCGGCTCGGTGGTTGTATGTGCAGTTGCGGAGGGAGCTCATGACGAACGCACCCGTTGAGAATACGCGTTCCTGGAAGGCGTTCGAAGACAAGATGATAGCCGTCTCGACTGGAATCTGGGGCAAATTGTCGATCACGGAGACACACGGAGCATCCTGTGCGATAAGCGCCAACGCGATCTGGTGGAGGGGACACGTGATAAATTCATCACCGGGAAACAGCTACAATCCTTGCTCCTCAGACACCTTCATGCGTATGAAGCGCACAAAGAACACCCCAGCCGCGTCAACAGAAAGATTATGCTTGCGCACAAGACACAAGTCTGAAGCGCAACCAAATAAGTACCACAAGAAGCACAGTAACGCAGCATCCTGGCAGTCGCTGCATGTACCTGCAGACTTATACAAACACAACATCATCTTTCTCAAATCGGTATTCGATCATGGTGGCGCTTTGCTAACTACCTTTCCGTCTCGCTTCATACAATAGCTGTCGAGAGTCTTCCCCATGTTCAGCAACTTTGCTTCGCCAATGTGTCGTTGCGCAGGAAAGAGCTCGAATTGCCACAGCTTTCTCTGTCTGAAGTACTGCATAGAGGTATTCCGGGCAAGTGTCTTCCCCTTCTTTCCCTCATCAACTGCAAGGTATATTCCAAACATGCCTAGCATCGACACAAAGCACTTACCCGAGGCATCCTGTTCTACGCATTGCCTGGCATATTTAAAGTACACATTTTCGCTCTTGATGAAGCCTTTGAAAACCTTGATGGCTGTAGATTTGGCTCGCTTGTTATTACCAGGCCTATCCTGGCGCAGTTGGTCGGATAGAAAGCAAATATGCGAGTGATACGCTCGACACTAGAAGTTTGAAGGGAGAGACGCCCCTCAGACCCGATACGTCGGAACTGTTGGTGTGGAACCCTAAACGAATTCATTGGAAGAAAATTGATGGCGCGACTAACGTAATTGGGTATTAATGATATGATTGGATGTTAAGTTACCATACAAAACTTAAGTGTGGTCGGATAAGTGATCATATTCATTCATAAGTGCACGTTACCGACAATAGACGCACAGCCAACAACTTTGCGCCACGAGGCAGTTCTCCGTTCATTCTGGCCTTTTAGAGCTACAGTAAAGTCGAACGCCGTCTATTGTCGATTAAGTTACTCTTGCAAGTATTTCGGTTGCCTTAGCTACTGTTGTGCGAGCGTGGCGGGTCCAAATGAAAGGAGATAGGTGACGGAGGGTCGATAGAGGTAATATGAGAAATCCAGAGCTTTTTGAGGGAATTTCCACATAACGGCGTCCCCAGTCCACAACGATGTAACGACAGGGTGCACGATCCCCCGCGCTGTGCTGCTCATACAGGCTGAGCATCCATACGATGTAAACCCACCGCAATTAGGCATCAAAATCGACCTTCTTCTGGAAATTTGTTTTGTACCTGGTGTGTAGTTGGTGTGGCAGTTAAAATTCTGCAACAGTCAGATGCTAGACAGCAAGATGAGCTCAGCTGGTGGCTGCGAGGTGATTGACGTCGTTAGCAGTGACGATCCGTCCAGTGACGAGGTCGATATGGACGCTATCGACCTGACTGTCAGCAGTGAAGAGGGTAGTGATGGAGATAACGAGGACGCACGAGGAGATAGCCCAAAAAAACAAAAGCTGGAGGTGGTTTCGGTTGCGGAGGCTTCTGTCAAGGCGTATAAGACAAGAGAGAGGGAGCATAAACAAATCCGGAAGAAGAACAATCCATGGCCCTCTAAACTCTCCCGAAAGTCGACGCGCAGCAATTAAGGACTCAACGCGCGTGTACCATGCGAAGACCTTGCAAACCAAATTCATCCAAGCGTACCTGAAGATACTAGGCGTTCGTGGGGCCTTACAGCTCCTGCGGCAACGACATGCGGAAAAAGAAATGACCGGGTAGCAGGACGAAGGTGAAGATTAGGGCGAAGAAGAGAAAGGAAAAGAAGACCGGGTCTTGGAGCAGAAGGAAGGCGAAACAAAGGATTTCGAACAGGACGAAGAGGAAGAAGTGGTTGTGGACCTGTCAGTTGCGGAACCAGAAGCATCTGCACCACGGCCGGCTCCTGCTATCGCCTGACCGGCGTCTATTACCCATTCGCTTCAGCTAGCTGTAAAGGAAGGCATTGTGGTCAAGGATTACTGGCCCTCAGATCGCTGCAGGTGCTACTATAACTGCTACCCTGATACCTGCCCCAATGCGGAGGCACAGATCTTCTGCACATTTGACAACTGCGAATTTAGGGGCTGAGCGAACAGTGTCTACGAACACCCCGACACCGAGCTATTCATGTCTGCTACCGGAGGCGGCGTCTGTCCTACTGACACCATTCTTGTCGGAGCCACAATTGCACCTTACATCGGATTGTTGACGGACTTTGATTACGACAATAATACTCATCAGTTTGAATACGTGGTGAGCTTGCAATGTAAAGCCGTAGCAACAGAAAGTTGCATATTGGTGCACAAGAGTGGGGGACGCTGGAGCGATATATTAATCACTCATGCAGCCCAAACACGGAGTTCGTAGAGATGCGGCACAACTGAGACGATCATGTCGTGGTGAAAGCTACGAAGGAGATCAAACGTGGCAAGGAAATTACGGTTGACTACGTGGACGGAGACCTGGTTTACTCACGCGTGCAAGACTAAGAAGTGCCGTCAGAAAATCTCGCAACCCAGTAGCGACTCGTAGCTAAAAAAATTTATGAGATTCCCGCAGTCACAATATGTTCGCTGTGATTGCATCAATACAAAAAATGTTTTCTTACGAAATTTGGATCATTTTGACGATGAGGGGCGTGTTTAAAAGATCTACTTAGCAACACAATGTAACAGTCATGGAGAGTAGAGGTTCGCTATGAGAGAAACATCAGATTCCCGCATTCAAATTTGGATCATAGTGAGCTGTTCGATACAGAAAAATGTTTGGCTTTAAAATTCAGGTAATTTTTTGACAGTGAGGAGCGTCATTTTCCGTGTGTTGTTTTATGACAAGTAACGGTACAGAATTTTGTAAAACGGTACTTGGTATCAGTTACGGTACTGCTACTTAGTAGTACAGTGCTGGACATATGTATATGCGTGATAGTATTTTGCGATTAAATACGTCAATTCACTACGAATAACGCTAAAAACGCACAGATTTGCTATTGAAGCAACGGGCTATCCGGGCATAATTTTGTTTTCTCGAGACGATCAGTGGTCGTGGATATACACTAGTGACCATCACTCTGAGGCTGGTCAAAAGTATATGCGCATTCACGTTTCCCGTCATTTCGAGCGTTCTAGAGCGTTCTAGAAGCTCCCACTCTCTACATTAAAAAGCCCTGCATCTCTCCGTGCTGGTGGTGCGCAGCAGTCGCTTTAAAACTTTCTACAAGGATCACAAGCGATGCCTAAAGCTGCGGAGTTCACTGACGTCGAAAAGGGGGTCTTGATCGGCCTGCGAGAGGCTGGCTGGAATTGGAAAGCACCTTGGGCGGTCGGCGACGGGTGTAGGCAACGTGTGGAAGGCTAGAGAGGGGGGGAGAAAGCTAAACGGCCCGGAAGGCCACGCAAGGTGTCGGCAAGAACTCAACGTCAGATCATTCTCGAGGCCAAAAAGACTGGAGGGTCGTCTAGTGGTGTTAAAGCTTCTCTGGGGCTTAGCGAGTCTGCGCGTACTGTACGGCGCGTGCTGCAGTGAACCCCTCATATGGGGTTCGTAAAGCGTCAGCGCACGCCAATGCTAAAGCCACGCCACAAGCTGGCAAGGCGAAAGTGAGCACAGGCCATGATCCGCCCCGGACCGATTGGGATCGAGTCATCTTCTCGGATGAGAAGAAGTACAATCTTGACGGTCCGGACGGGATGCAATACTACTGGCACGACCTACGGACTGAGAAGGAGACATTTTACAGTCGGCAGAATGGTGGTGGGGCGGTAATGATTTGGGGCGGCTTTTCGTCGATGGGCACGGCCGATATTGCGTTCCTTTCAGGGCGCCAAAATTCCCTGGACTAACAGGAAACGCTGACTAGCTACTTACTGCCATTTGGAGAGGCCATGCACGACGGAAGCCACGTCTTCCAGCAGGACAACGCAAGCATTCACTCCTCCAACAGCACGAAGAGCTTTCCTAAGGACCTCGATGTCACGGTTTTAGAGTGGACAGCTCTATCTCTAGACTTGAACCCCATCGAAAATGTCTGGGGCATGCTTGTGCGAGATATTTACTGCGGTGGTAAGCAGTACACCACCGTTGAAGAGCTGAAAATAGCCATTCGCCGCGCATGGGGACGCCTGAAGCTGCAAAAGCTTCAAAAACTGCTTGACTCAATGCCCGACCGTGTTGGTGCCGTCTTAGAGGGCAACGGTAAGAAACAAAAGTACGAAAGGGCCTCCAAGTCAACGTACAAGGACCACAACGACGACACTTTGGTGTGCGCATATACTTTTAACCAGTCTCAGAGTGATGGTCACTAGTGTATATCCACGACCACTGATCGTCTCGAGAAAATATATATATGCTCGGACAGCCCGTTGCTTCAATAGCAAATCTGTGCGTTTTTAGCGTTATTCGTAGTGAATTGGCGTATTTAACCGCAAAATACTGTCACTCATATACATATGGCCAGCACTGTACCGTAGCTTGTAGGAATCTACCATATTGGCATCTCATGTACCGTGAATGCGCTCCTACTACCGTAATTAGTATTTATATAGTGGATTTGTATTGAAACGGCCTTCTTTCATCATTTACTATACCGTCCGAGGATGGACGGACGTTTCTGGGTCCTGTGTCGTAACCGCGGGAGCGCTAAGGCCAAAGCGTACGCGTAAGGACATTCCACGATACGAGCGCAATGAGAGTGACGAGAAGTTCTTTCGCAGTCGGGCCGGGAAGGACATGGGAGCTCGTTTCTGGTTGGTTGACCGCACCGGCAGCCTTCTTAACGGCGAAGATGAAGAAGACCCACGAGACGAGGTTGAGCTGCTTGAATCGTGCCTCCGACGCACTGAACTGGAAATATGTGGCGCTCCGGATTGTAAGTTGCTGAAGCGCCTCCCCATTCAGTACGTTGACCGTCTTCGCATTGCCCGCTAAACAACGCAAGCGTACGCGAATGTTGAACAAGCGACAGAAGCAGGGCGAGTCCCGCATCTCAGATCTACTTAAACTTGGACAATAACGATTTTCACGTGGTGAAGGATCGAAGTCCAAAACTGGAGACAGCATTTACCATTCAGCTTAGGAGCGCATAGTAGATTCTTTAACTTTATACGTACGCGTCCCCAGGCGATTGCCGGAGTAACAACCTGAAGCAAGGATCTATACAAACATCACTGAAGCGTCTATCTCCAGAATTTGGCAATATTGACAATGAGGGGATCATGTTAATCAATGCCGCAGTTTGTGCCTTGGTCGCAAATGTAAACTGGCTTCGTATTTTGAGCCAATTCCCGCAGTCACATCTTGTAGACCTAGATCAAGACAAAATATTTTCATCGCTTAGTTGGACATACAATCAAAATTGAGAGTGAGGAGCTCAAGTGAATGGATTTGTGTTAATCTAGAGTAACACTAACGGTTTTCGCGTATGGAATCCGACTAAATGTACGTCAACGCTGGCCCATTCACGAACGCTCGTCCTCTATTCGCTTCCGTCGCCGCAACATCTTCAGCAATCTGCGCCTCCTTCGTTTTCCTCTTGTTGCGACGACTTCGACTATGTAGCTTTCGTTTGTCGGGACGAACCGTGCATGAAATGTGAAGAGCAGGTGAACGCAGTGACCTTTATGAAAAAAATATTTGCGCGGACAACTGCGGTTTGCAATGTCGACTGGCCAACCTTCCTCCGGCTGATCGTCGCGTTCCATCCGCCTCTGTTGGCACCAAGTTGGACTGCCACGTCGACTACCTCGACAGTCTTTTTGCGAGGCCTAACGTAAATTATTGGTACTGCTTTCGAAAGAACCAGCACGAAGGCATCGAAGCTGTCGATTGCAGATGTTTCGACCAAGAGATTTTGCCTGCGCAGCGTAGTCGCGCGTCGTCGGAGTCTATCAGACGCCTTCGATTTTTCATGAAAGTCAACACCAGACACGCTCTCCATGCGGCAGCATATTTCCAGTTGGTCTAGGAAGGCCCCCATCAGCAAACGTGTTCTTAGGGTGTAAGTACTCTTCAATTTCGCATCGAAGGTTTCGCCTGAGTTGTTGGTGGTTGCCCATCCGATAGGTGTTCGGAAGTATTGTCACTTGATAACTTGCCGAAAAGCCACTGCTTATAGAAGTACTTGCCAAACTCTTCTTTGTCTGGATCGGAGAGCCATTGACGCAGTGCAGTTTTTTTCTTCGAATGAAACTGCGATGCCGTTTTAGCGTAGTGCATATCAAATATGTCAGCTACCAGGAGGCTCCGTTTACCAGGCAGAAAGGAGCTGTTGCGTTCGTGAACTTTAGCGATCACATGGTAAAAACACATCAGAATCTCGGGGTTGCAATCTTCGAACACCCTTTCCATAGCATTGCATTGCGCGCCATCAGCGTCGCCCAGTATGTAGTAGACGGTCATAGTTTTCTTTTTTCCACAACACGAGCGTAGATTGAACGCAATGACTTCAGTGCAGACGTATAATTGAATTCTTATTGTTGGGATGAAACAAATAGGACCACCAAATGGAATGACCGTGCATGATCTGAAATTCCACAGACAAACGTAGGGTAATCCACCTGATCCAACTTGTCCGTAGCGTCGGAATGGAAAATAAAACTTTTTGGGTCTCGGTCCAGTCGCTTGAGCAGCCTTTTTGTTGTAAATCCCACCAAAAAAACATCATTGTCCGTGTCTTCACCTACAGATATCTCTCCAAACTGCACGAAAACGAAAATGCTTCAATATTGACCACTTTTGCTGGTGTATGCCTTGTCCTTCACAACTTGAGCAAGCATATCCAAATCTTCCGTATTGTTCAATTCCGTCTTTCGAAAGTGAGTCACAAAAGTTTGGACTTTGTTCAGGTGCGGGATTTTATCTTCTGGCACGTTGAAGGACAGTGCGTTCCGGATGCGGGCAGGATTCATGCCGTCAGCAGCTAGCTCACGAACCTGCTTCTTTTGATCAACAGTCAGCTTTCCGGAAGGTGGGTCCATGCCTTGGACTTCGTGGGAACCGATTTCATAGATATTCACCGCACTACTTTCCAAGCAAGTTAGCACCTTGCACCACCATTGACACTTCCATTGGGCCTCGCACGCGTCCGAGCAAATTCGCGAGGCACAGGATAAAATCTGGCTTTGCATCTGGTGCAGAGTAGGAGCTCTACAAACCGTGCAGGTAGCCAGGTTGCTCACGGTAACGTGGCATGCTTCATATTGCTTAATATACGGTCGCTCTTCTCTTTTGTCACTTGACGATGCACCAACACCCACGCCAGTGCTTTCCCCATTATGGAGACTGCCCCAGTATTGAGAGGGTGAATGGGGGTGGGGGTGGGGGGGGTCCGAGCCAGGTCGCGGAGGTGTCGCCAAGATGCAGTTCAACTCGAGTACGAAGCGAATGGGGCACGAGAGCTGGGTACGAGTTATGTAGATGGCAGGTTTAGGGCAGGGGTCACCCTAGTGCGATGGTTGGCTGAAATAGCACAAAAGGTAGAGATCCGCGATACTATGGATTGACCTGGCCATCTGGTGAATTAACCAGCCAAACTGTGGATTATATCACGAAATGGTGGAGTTCTCACAGGTTTGGTGGATTTAGGTACCATTTGTGTGGATTACGCCCATTATGGGGACTGACCTGGCACTATTGTGGAGTTTTTTTAGCGTCCTCAGGGTCGACATGGAACTCTTGTCTAGAAAAGGGTATGTACGAAATCCCTACTTTCAAGCTTTTGCCAGTGGGAAGATGAGAGAGGATTCTCTGGTGTTTGGTATTAAGCAAGAAAATCTATTTGGTTTTAGGCAAGAAGTTCCAGTTGCGAGCTGCTAACATGCTTCAAGCTCAGCACGATTTAACTAGAGCGTGTCATTTGTATACAAGAATTCTTCAAGCATAGCGATAACGCAAATATAGAGCTTCACTGTCGAACACCGGACTGCGACTGTTGAGCTGGAGTGCGACTCTTCAGGCTGCTGCTGATAATAGACCACCGGGAGTAGTCGGACCCCGTCCCCCTTTTCAGGGCGCTTTTCCGTTAAGCTACGGTGGCAGGTCCCGCGACCTGTAAAGCCAACCACCGCAATAAACAATCTAGATGAACGTACGATATCAGTGCTGATCGGGAATTAACCAAATGGCGACAACCCTCTTAGGACACTAAGCCCCCCCCCCCCCAATTCGCTTCAAGCGGTCAAACCAACACTGACTGACAACGGCGCGAGGCGGGTAGGACAAGAATAGATGGAGCACGAGAGGGCACAGCCTGAAACTTATCCAGTAAAACACCAGATGACTAAAAAAAAAACAATTCAGTAGCCATATGTAAATGTACTTTCTTATTTTTTTGTCGCAGCCCACAAACACCGTGCAGACCAGGTAGGGACAAAGACTTCAACGATGCGGTATGAGTAGCTCCTCTCACGCAGTTCTTCGAAACTTTTGTGCCAACGCCTTTACAAATTCACTTCAATTGGCGGGCCTAGTCACTAGGTATTACAGGCAGCGCCAGCTTCCTATGAGCGACGTTTTGACCACAGGCTCACCGCATAACTATACCTAGGCTTCAGAGAAACCCAGCCTGCCTTGAACGTGCAATAAAGGCGATATGAACCGTGTTCGACATATTTCACCGTTCGTTTTCACGAAGTCATGTATCACTGTGCGTCCATCTAGGCGAAGAGTAGAATATTGCACAGGATAGCTGTTTGATTAGCAGCTGCGGCAACAATGGCCTCAATAGACCATCACAGCAGTGATACACTGAGCCGCACGCATGAAAAGCAGACACTTCTGCTCGTTGACTCCACATGCGAGCGCCTATACACAATTCTCCCCATAGTAGGTACCACCAATTTTGCCACGCGCTTGAAGATATCCATCCAAGTAGCGAAAAACGAGTTCGCGCAAGCCCCTTGTGTTGACTTAACGATATCGTAAATAACCCAAGAGGAGAAAAGGAGAAAACGAATTTATCCAACAAAAAACACATTAAAATAAATAACCAATAAATTACTTACCTGTGCAAGATGGACCCCGTGGTAACATTCACGTGGGCTATTCAGAATCGTCACAGGTACAGGTTATAAGAGGGATTTGAGTTCACAATACCCCAACTACTATCTACTTTGTACACTGATTTATAATGTTTGCTGACAATCGTACCACTTAGCTTACCATCAGCAGTGATTTTCAAAAGTTTATAAGGGCATCAAATTTAACAGAGCATTCAAATTTAAAAGTGCATGTTTTGTGCGAAATAAAGGGCATTCGTGTAAAGAGGCGTACATATAAAATATTCTCTGAAATAAATTTCAGAGAATATTTTTCATTTGGCAATACAAACTTCAATATAAACGTTTTAGAACTGCTTAAATGTGTGAAAAATCGTTGCATTTGGTCCCGCACTATTTAATAGAGTACGGGAACTAATAGGGCGCATCCGTTACATTTATGTAAACGGTAGTCCTCTGAATAATCTGGATGGCGTATTTGGGCACCAAATGGGTATAGTTGGTGTTACACGTGCCTTGGTAGTCATTAGCACTACAGTTTGTCATCGTAAGTTCATTAGCTTTTAGAGTATAATTGTCGCTTTGCTTAAGTTCATTGGTGACTAGTGACACAGCAACAGACCAAGGTTTTCAGCACACGTGATGCTCGTGCTGCTAACTGCGGCTGTGCTGTTGATGCAGTATATTATACGTAATTGCACCATGATCGATGCAAAATGAGTGTCATTTTTTAGTTTACAGAGCCAACTTCTATCGATGAGCTCCTCGCATCACGTTTCCCTCAATAAATAAGCACCTCGGCTGGTTCCATGTATTTTCGCGCAAAGTGCAGCCCATTTCGTGTCGGCTGCGCGAAGGCAACGAGGTTCTTGTTCACATGCATGCCGTAAATTGACTTTTCGCGCACGACGGCCACCATTCGGGTCGCAATGCTTTTCCTGCGGAATGAGGGGTGCACCCAAATCTGGCAGATGCCAATAACGGCGGGTTTTGAATCGGCAGACGCAGTCACAGCACCATTCGCAGCTACGGAGGTCTCCGCGTCCGAGTTCGACTGCACAATCCAGTTCGAAGTGGTCTTGTCCAGAGTAAAGGCTTCCGTGATGCGCTCCGTATTGACACATCCAACGACTTGATGGTCCTGAATGTAGACAAAGTGGCTGCGCTGCAGAAACGTCTCCTTCTCTACGAAACCCAATGAGTCGTCAAGCACCTTCTTAATCTCAAGTAGCTTCTTCACATGGGAGCTTGGGTCGTCTCCTCGGATTTCCAGTATCCGCGCGTGGGTGTCCGAAAACGATTTCAACACTCGCTCCGTTTTCCACTTGGAGAAAGTGACGCCACGCTTCATCCGTTTACAAAACTTCTGATGCTCCCTCTCGTCCTCCTCTTCTCCGGCAGTGTACAGCAGTCCACACTTGGCACAAGTCACGTGTTTGCCGAAGCTGCGTTGGCCTACGTCAATATACGACTGCGTCGAAGGGTGAGGTTTGCTTGGAGACATTAAATCCTTTGAACAAGTTGCAGTTTTTGGCTCTGGCGTGACCGTCGACCTGGCAGGTTTGCTTTGAGCTGCAGGCGATAGCCACGAGGACATAACGGAGCTCCTCGGCTTCTTGCCAGCGTCGTGGTCCTCACAAGAATCTTTGCTGCTGCGCTTGCGCTTGGTGGTGGATACATTGCCGCCGAGCTTACCACGCCGCATCAAGACGTCGTTGGCGTTTACCATCGCGTCGGATGAACGAATTGCGCGCCACCGCAATGGAGAGATTCGCGCGGGAATTTATGTCAACGGTTACAGATCAGGGTACGAAGTCTTTCCATCTGCTGAGAGATCTCATCCCTAGTTAACCTGCATAATTTTAACATTTTATTTTAATTCATTCGTACAGGTACCAGCTTAAAAAGACGATTTAGCTAGGTTTATCTATCCATCATTTCATTTGGTGAAAACTAGATTATTGTTTTACACGTATCCTATCATGTGGCATATTTCGATAAATAAGGTTCCACTTCTAACGGGTGGTGTAGCGCTCTCCTCTACCTGTCGTAACCCTCTCCATGAGGTCACTTTGGAATTTGCATCCACAAGCTCAACTACCTCTCAACCCCCTTTATCAACAATGGCTTCGCTCGGAGACTACCGTGTGGCGGACATCTCGCTGGCTGACTTCGGCCGCAAGGAGATCGAGATCGCTGAGATCGAGATGCCCGGCCTCATGCAGAGCCGGAAGGAGTTCGCGTCGCAGCCCCTCAAGGGCGCTCGTGTGGCCGGCTCCCTGCACATGACCATCCAGACGGCCGTGCTCATCGAGACCCTGAAGGCCCTGGGCGGCGACATGCGCTGGTGCTCGTGCAACATCTTCTCGACGCAGGACCACGCCGCCGCGGCCATCGCTCGTGACGGCTCGGCCGCCGTGTTCGCGTGGAAGGGCGAGACCCTGGAGGAGTACTGGGAGTGCACGCTCAACGCCATCACGTGGCCCTCGGACGACGGCAAGGGCGACGGCCCAGACATCATCGTGGACGACGGTGGTGACATGACGCTGCTGATCCACGAGGGTTTCAAGGCCGAGAAGGCCTTCGCCGAGAACGGCGCCGTGCCCGACCCGAACTCGACGGACAACGCCGAGATGAAGTGCGTGCTCAACATCATCGCGCGTACGCTCAAGACGAACCCCAAGAAGTGGACTCAGATCGCCCAGCGGTGCAAGGGCGTGTCGGAGGAGACCACGACGGGCGTCCACCGTCTGTACCAGATGGAGAAGAACGGCACGCTGCTGTTCCCCGCCATCAACGTCAACGACTCGGTCACCAAGTCCAAGTTCGACAACCTGTACGGCTGCCGCCACTCGCTGCCCGATGGCATCATGCGTGCCACGGACGTCATGCTGGCTGGCAAGCGCGTCGTGATCTGCGGCTTCGGTGACGTCGGCAAGGGTTGCGCCCAGGCAATGAAGGCCGCCGGTTCCATTGTGTACGTGACTGAGGTGGACCCCATCTGCGCGCTGCAGGCGTGCATGGAGGGCTTCCAGGTGGTGCGTCTGGACACTATCGTGTCCGAGGCCGACATCTTCATCACCACGACGGGCAACAAGGACATTATCATGGCCAAGGACATGCTCAAGATGAAGAACAACGCCATTGTGGGCAACATCGGCCACTTCGACAACGAGATCGACATGGCTGGCGTCACGAATATCGCCAAGCGCCAGAACATTAAGCCTCAGGTGGACCGCTTCATCTTCGAGGACGGCCACGCTGTCATTATCCTGGCCGAGGGCCGTCTGCTCAACCTGGGCTGCGCTACGGGCCACCCGTCGTTCGTCATGTCCAACTCGTTCACTAACCAGACGCTGGCTCAGATTGAGCTGTGGAAGGAGCGTGACACGGGCAAGTACGCCACCGGTAAGGTTTACGTGCTGCCTAAGGAGCTGGACGAGAAGGTCGCTCGTCTGCACCTGGACAACCTGGGCGCTCAGCTGACGGTGCTGTCGGACGAACAGGCCGAGTACATCGGCGTCAAGCCCACGGGCCCCTTCAAGCCGGAGACCTACCGTTACTAAGCGGATGGATTTCTGTGCTTCTTTCGTTTCGACTAGATCGCAGTTTTTGCTGCTGTGTGCTGAGGCTGTTTGGGTCCCCGCAGAGATAGCGCGTTCTTTCATTGTGCTGAAAAGCGTCTTCCTGCTGCTTTCTCCACCACAATGCTCTGTCCAACCCACGTAGCCAACATAGCGCCTAGGAAGACTGCAATGTTATTCAGAAACTAATGTTAAGCATTTCCTTGCAACCAATTGATTGTCATCACTCAATATTCTGTGACAGTATTAGTCCGAAGATGAAGACAAGGACAAACACTCAGCATCTTTATCCGTCTTTGGTGTATGTTTTACGTAAAAAGTTGCCTCGCTTCTCAAAACTTGGTTGAAAATTTCGGAATTCTCGAGCATGTCGGCTACCCACAGCAAGCCCGCGGAGGGCCTGGAGTGTATGGCGACGATGGACGACATCACGGAGGAAGACGGTAACTACTGCGAGTTCCAGACATCGCCCAGCGGCTTGTGGCACCCCGCGCTTTTTTGCGCCGACGTGGTGGAGCAGCTGCTTGCCACGCAGTTTCACACGTACATGAAGAAGGTTCAGGAGGCGGACTGCAAAGCGGAGCTGCGTCGCCTAGTGGCAAAGGGTCCTCCGATCTGGCTGGAGGACAAGCACGCGCTGCCCGTTCTTGAGGGAGACACACACATCATCAAAGTGTGGTTCGCTAAGGACAACGAGGAACGCAGTGCCAAGCTGGACGGAGCTGTGGAAGGGGAAGCCCGCGAGTCACTGTGGAAGGAACTGCGACAGCTCATGGACGCGATGGAGGAGGACAAGGAGGAAGTTCGGTAAAACAAACCTTGTAGGCGTTGATGAGTTCTGAGAGAATAGAAGATCATCTAGACTGTTCTTTTCCGCAAGCAGCATGCTGTTTTTTTGTTTTTTTTTGCTTTGTAGTCTTCGGTTGGAGTGAAAGTCCTGGTACAGATTGCAGCACAACACTCTAGCGAAGAAGAAGCTATTGTTGCGAGATCCTGCGCATCTTGGGTGGCGTGTCTCGATAGAGGATTCTAGACTTTGTTATGACAGGGCTTTGATGTTCCAGCAGCGGTTGCATTTTGACCAAGTGCTCCCCATCCGTTACGTGGAATATCACGGGCAAAGAGCCAAGTGTATGGGATGATTTTTGCTGTGGCGCGCCATTCGCCGGCGATTTCATCAACCTCTACAACCAGGATATCGGATACCGCTCCCAAAAAAAAACGAATATGGCAAGCATGGACTGCTTCGAGCAGGAAGAAGATGACGATGCGTATGGTGTTTGCTGCTCTTATCGCCGTTATCGCAAACATATGACTTTGGTTTACCGGTACACAAGACGTTCGTTATCCAGTGTAGGCACGGTGAAATTCCGTTCAAGTGTGATCTACGCGTGAAGTCCGTGATGGGGCAAACGCAGAGGCGGAATCAAGATTCACCGGGAATTGCAGTCGTTTGAGCAACAGTGTTTTCCGCCCGCAGCTCATCGTGTTACGACGGAGAGTATTTTACTGCTGGATCATCACCACTTGCGCTCCTATGCGATTCATGGTATTTTGCCTCGGGCGAGGCGATCAAGTATTAGCATATCTTTCTTCTCCCACATACCGGTATTTTAAGAGAAAACAATATGGTCAGCTCCAGCGTCATCGGTGCTGTCAACGGAATGGAATGAGAAGCCAACACTACACCAAGTCGAAATGGCCCGTCATAATCTCCAGCCCATTGAAAAGATGGCATCGCAGCCAGCTTGAGATACAGTACTCGACGCATCAACAATGAGCCTCAACATGCCAACACTGGACCCGGATACGCCGCAGCAATGCTTAAATCCGACGCCGTTCGCTCTTTCCGGCGATGCGTCGCGTGTCTTCGTGCCTCCGCGCCACAGACAGACGCACTCTGCTTGGTGCCGTTTAACACGATGCTCTTCAACCCGTGCATCCACCCCCTTTAACACCTCCACTTCCTCAAACCGTTGACACTGGCGACGCACACCTGCATCCACTTCCAAAGAGCAGGAGTTCCTCTTCCCAGCACCACGTGCGATCCGAACTTCTCGATCGCGTGAGTACTTCGTAGCGTCATGGGCGCCGAGCTGCTACGACAGCGACGCTTCCTTCATCGGACGCCACGCAGGCGGCAGCTAGGTGATGATGACACGCCCACTTGGGCGTGAACTGATCGCTGTAATAAGAAAATAGAATCGGTCCCACGTTGCTTTCAGCCAATCAGAAGTCGTTTATATCTTTGTTAGCTCTCGGGTTGGCTCATCATTCCGTAGAACATCCTAATAACAGCCAACCGGATCGTGCACTGCACTTGCACCAAATGGCTGGTCTTCAGCCATCAGCACTGCACCGCAGAGCAACACCAACAACCTCTCGATGCGAGGCTGTCCTCACCACGAGCCAGAGACTGTACCCATGTATCTCGGGCCGACCACTCGAAATCGGTCTCTCTTGGCCTCAGTATGGTCCTCCTGACATCATCGAGTTTTGCAGCGAAACGTCACTACCTTGCATCCCCAGCTCCACTTACAAATTTCAAGTCAAAATCTCGACGATGCCGATGACATCAACGGTGCTTTGTCAAAGTACGTCAGTCACCGCGCATAGAACGGCCGAAACATCCTCCACCCCAGAGTCTATGGAGCTCTTCAACGCCATCGTCTATGGTGGTGGCTGGTCATTCCGAGATTTCCAGTCGACTGCGCACGTGCATTCCCCAGCAGCAAAGGACATAGTACCGTCGGCAATCATGATGTCTCTGTCGCAGTTCAAGAAGGAGGCCAACTGGTTCATGGTCTACTACCTGTCGGTGGTCCACCTTGGAGCACTCGAAGGTCTGCGTCGCCTCTTCTCCTGCAAATGGGAGACGTTCCCGCTCTTCGTCTTCATCTACTACCTGACCGGTCTGGGCATCACTATGGGCGCACACCGTCTGTGGGCGCATCGCAGCTACAAGGCGCACGGCATCGTTCGCTTCTTCCTCATGCTCTGCAACTGTATGGCCAACCAGGGCACCATCTTCCACTGGAGCCGCGACCACCGCGTGCACCACAAGTACTCGGACACGGTGGCTGACCCGCACGACTCGGGCCGTGGTTTCTTCTTCGCGCACATGGGCTGGCTGCTTGTCAAGAAGGACCCGCGTGTACTCGAGGCTGGTACTAAGCTCAACTACGACGACCTCTGGGCTGACTGGACCGTCGTGGTGCAGGAGAAGCTGAACCCGTGGGGCAATTTATTTATGTGCTTCGTCTTCCCCACCATCGTGGGCGTGCAGACCATTGGCGAGGACTGGAAGAACGCGCTCTTTATCCTCGGTTTCCTGCGCTATGTGGCTGTGCTGCACGCGACGTGGCTCGTTAACAGCGCCGCTCACTTCTACGGCTACCAGACTTACGACAACATCCCACCGCGCGAGAACTGGTTCGTGTCGCTTTGGGCTATTGGCGAGGGCTGGCACAACTGGCACCACAAGTTCCCGTACGACTACGCCACGAGCGAGTTCGGCGCTACGGCACAGTTCAACCCCACCAAGCTCACGATCGACTTCATGGCCCTGCTGGGTCTTGTGACGGACCGCAAGCGCGCTACTGAGATCTGGTCAAAGATTAAGGAGTCCAAGGAAAAGGGCTCCAAGTTCCAGGACCCCAACGGAGACGACCCCACCCAGGCCTTCTCTGAACTCAAGGCCAAGGCCAACTAAAACGCAGTCAGTCAGCATGTTTTGTACATCCTGGTGCCTTCGCTACATGCTAGTGAATGTCATGGTGAGGAGCACAGGATGAAGAATATTTTCGCTAACAAGCTTACCTTATTGATCGAATGATTTGCATGGCAATGTTTTCAATTTGATTCTATAAATTACTTACCATGATTTAGATAATTTTAGCGCTTTTCTGGCATGGATCAAGCGCTACTTTGACGCTGCACTGCGTGATGACTGAACCAGTGACTGGAGATGAGAGTGCAGCTACCACATGGGAAGTCGAACAGCGCAAGTCTCAGTTGGAGAGTGTCAAGGAAGATGAACCCCAAGATGAAGGCGAGGCCCCGTCCGTGACCGTATCAAAACCGATGGACAAGTTGAAGGCCTTCGCGTTGCAACTCATGGAGGAGTTTTTCACGCAACACAAGCTGGAAGATACTTTGGCAGCGTTGCAAGCCGAACTCCAGCGAAAAAGATTTCCACGCCCTGATGATCAACTCTGGTTTGAAATGCACAACAGTTGCCGTGTTGCACTGACACGAGGAAGTTCAAGTTGCAGCAGTACGCTGGAGAAGCTTTTAGCCTTCTGTGTGTCCCCCACAGCAGCTCGTGCGGCTGGATCTCTAGCTTTGGATGTCAAAGCCCCACCAGTTACATTATGTCTGGCGTCTCCGCAGCCTAACAGCATCTCCAAGCTCAAGCAGACGTCATTTTCGTTGAAACAGGCCTACAGTCAAATGCTCTCGCCTGTCATTCGACCAAGTCAACGACACAAACATGGGGCTCCTCTAACGCCCGCTGCAGGAGCAGGACGTCCCAAAACTAACGCTTCAGTATCCGCGACCAAAGGGGAGCTATCCATTTCCGCATCATTTTCAGAGCTCGAAATGGACAACGTTCTCCAGCCGAATGACTCGAGACCATCGTCGCTAGGACCTGTTGAAACTAAGCAGCAGTCATCGTCCATTAAAAAGCACAAACCAAAGAAGAAGCGGAGCTATGGCAGTGACAGCAACAACAAAGCTATTTCCCAGCCACACCCGCATCCTTCTAGGACCGAAAGCTCAATGGTCATGGCGTTCGACGAGCAGATCAAGCGAGACTTGTCCAGCGGTCGCATTCTGGCTCGAGAGCTGCGAAATCTTCGTACTGAACAAGCGAAATTCGACTCGCTTCGTCGAGGGACAGCGTCGTTAGAAGCCGCGCTTGCACGACACGACCCGTACGCTAAAGAACTCGTTCGCGAACGCTACGGCTTCATTCATCGAGTAGAATGTGCGTTGTGCACATACCCGTTCCTGCCTGTCAACTTGCCACACCGCGTGTCTTTCAAGTGTATCATGGACTTGCACGAGCTCTGGGGCTATCAACCTCCTCAACGGGAAATTGCAGCTCGATACCGCCCACCCTTTTGCTACGATGCAGTTAGTGTCTGCCGGATGTGTGGACCAATTCTCTTTGAACACACCACAGCGACGCCTGATGCCTACAGCGATCAAACAATGGCACGAGCTAGTTCACTCAGCGCGCTCAAAACTCGACCAGTTGCTGATAATGCTGAGCGACGGACATTCTGTTTCGATCCGTACGCCTTACCGCCGTTATTTGGCGACGATGTGATCGAAGACGGGGACAGCTACGCGGGCGAAGAAGTGACCAACGAAATACTACGAGGCAATGGCGCTGGAGCTGCCCAGGAGTCCCCAGCCAAGGCGATAGTGTACTCACAGCAACAAACCGACACAGCAGCGTTCATGAGCTCCAAGGAATGGGAAGTTATTAACCCGTTGCGTAGTAACATCCGTCAGGTTATGGAGAACACAGTTAAAAGTCCATAACCACCAAGCATTGTTGAAAACGATTAAAGATGAAGCTGGATGGAAACCATGGCATTGCATTGACATTAGGCTTTGGAGCTCAACGACAGGCCACGCCTATAGCAGATTGCCATACGCTTAAGCGCTGTCCTCGCCCTGGAACTGGTACGTCACGTGGCACTTGCCGCAGTAGTGACGGTCGAAGTGGGTGGCCATGAACACACCGGCACCGCACTGGGGGGCGGGGCACTCCTTCTTGAGGCGCTGGATCTTTCCGTTGTCGTCCACCTTGTAGTACTTGAGCACGGCAAGTTTGACCTTGCGGTGCTTGTGCTTGATCTTCTTAGGCTTGGTGTACTGTTTTTTCTTGCGCTTCTTGCCACCACCACGCAGACGCAGCACAAGGTGCAGGGTCGACTCCTTCTGGATGTTGTAGTCCGACAGAGTGCGGCCGTCCTCGAGCTGCTTGCCGGCGAAGATCAGACGCTGCTGGTCAGGCGGGATGCCCTCCTTGTCCTGGATTTTCTGCTTGACATTGTCAATGCTGTCCGACGGCTCCACGTCGAGCGTGATGGTCTTGCCCGTAAGGGTCTTGACGAAAATCTGCATTTTCTGTTGAGGTCAAAACAGCGCGTTAGAGCCTCAAGGTGGAAAAAAATACCCTTACCACGTCGGTCTTTCAGGCACTTAAGCGTGAGAAAAGAAGACCAGTCCGAGAAGAAAATTCCCGTCACTTTGTCTCCTCGTTGGCTGAAATTCTTCCTCTCGGTCTTTCCTCCTTCTCTCCCGCTCGAGCTCCGATGACCGACGCGGCTTGGGCAACCAACCATGCATCATACATATACCTACGGATCAGGCACCAGCGAAAGGCCATTGGGAAGACCCCGCGCCGACACCTAATCCGATCCTTGATACACGCAGGACGCGGATGATTTCTTGCAAGCGACGGCTGCTGTGGAGATGTGACACCCACCCAAAGGCTTTGGGGCTTGGAAGTAGCAGCGCGTCGCTTGGGCCGAAAGCGCTGGCGTCTGGAGCGAGGAGCATCGAGGATCGGGATCCGCAGGTCTTGGTCATGTAGGCGAAGAAGAGAGCGACATACCGTCAGGTGGTTTCCAAATCCAAACTGGGAAATGCTTGGAGCTGGTCAGTGTCGGAGTTGCTGGCAACCACCGATTCTTTTCAAACCGTTACGGTTAGAGTAAAGGTTAGATCGCCGTGGTTGGTTGAAAAAAAGAAAGAGAGAGCGGTGATGATTGGCTGTAAATTATGGAGACCTATGTAAATAAATACACTATGGTATTTTGAAATGAAATGATTGTTTGAGCCTTTGATAATGCATATACTTCAACTTCGCCGTCGGAGCAGTATAGACACCGTCGGAGCAAGACTTGGTGAGCGAAATGAAGCACGAAGAGATAAGAACATCGAACAGAAGCCTATTTCGGGGTATTAGAGTGCTTATGTGTCGGAAAACCATTCATTTGCTGGTTCGAAAGGATGGAGTATGCAACCTCGGATCAAAGATGAAATGTGTTCCCTTTTACAAGTGACAAACACATATTGTGTTTGTCACTTGTAAAAGGGATGATTTTGAACAGGGCTGAAAGCAAGAAGAAGAATCAAGCCTTCGTACTAGCATAGCGCACCACATTCTGGCATCAACAGAATGCACCCAGTTGCCTGATAGAGCTCACTAAGAAACCGTTTTTACCATTCTCTGACCTATGGATCCCCCACGACCTGCGCTATGAAGCTCATGAGAACTTTTTGAACCAGTGAGCTTTTACTGGTATTTGCTAAATGGGATGCCATTGCCAAAATGTTTTTTGCAGCGAGAAGTACACGCTACTATTATACTTCGAAGTAATACTTCTTCTACCCAGATTTATTGTAATTCAGTCAACCCAGTTCGGAAATTTCGACTAGAACTCTCGCTTTTAACTTAGCCGTCTTCAGTATCTCTGTGATTTTTATTCGTGTTCTTTCAAGTGTAATTTCTTTTCTAATTGCATTTGAAATCAATTAGATTAATTTCCTACTTCGAAGTACCAGTGCGTTTTCTTTTCGACGCTATCGGCTCCACGTCACTGTTGCACCTCTTATTTGATATCGCAAAACACCATTTGTATTCCTCAAAATCGGACAGACTTTCCTGAATCCACAGTAAGATATTGTTAGGGGCATGTTTAATACCATCACGAATGCTCTGCTGGGAACTGGCGTCTTCGAACCGTGTCCGCGTAAGAATCCACCATAGCAACTTACGGTTCCCTTTTTGAAGCGCCTCAAGCGCGAGCAGCGCCCGGTCAGACTCCGATACCCACCATGATATGTCTACGTGACGGTATTCCATAGTCAAGTACTTTGCTGTTCTGAAATTGAGCGGTGGGCCATGTTCTGCGAGCCAACGCAACAGCGGAACCTTCCTGTTTCTCGCTGCTTCTTCTATCAAGTTTAAAGAGGTAATGTTGAGCCCGTGTTTCGATAACCAACGAGCCGCATCAAGCTGGCCATTTTGACCTGCCAACTCGAGCAGATCCAGATCTGAGTCAAGAATCTCGAATCGGTTCCAATAAAACCACTGCAATAACTTCACGTCACCTCGAGTGACAGCGTCACGGATGGGAATTGTTGTGCGCAGCTCAAGTCCAAGCTGGTTCAACCAGTCTAGAATCTCGATATTACCTTCGCGAAGTGCAATTTCAGCAAGACATCTCAAGCAGCCTTGATGAAAGCAGGTCGCTTTTTGTAAACTCATCGCAACATAAACATCGATTCACTGCTCACTTGGCCCCCGGCAAGTCTCCGACAGAATGCCGCCGCTAGTACTGAACGAGCACTGCACTTCAATATTCTGTGCAGCTACCATGGCATTACTCGAGAATCCTTCATTTCTATGCTCGAGTAGAAATAACACCACACTTAAGTGACTGTTGCTGGCAGCAGAATCCAGTGCACAGGTTGTACAGCCTTCGCTTCGGTTTTCATGCAGCCATCTAACAATTGGTAGATGCCCAATTTGAGCCGCTATATCCATCGTCTCTGGTGCGAATGTACCGGTCCCGGGTAATGTACGTGGAACCACTGAATAGCTCCCAAGTGGCCAAATCGTGCTGCATTGTACGATGCCATTTTGTTGCACCCTTCACTTTGATGCTTGTGCAGCCACCCAAATGACCATTAATCGCAGCGCCATTCATAACATTGTCACTGAAAGTACTCGAGTAGGTTTCGTGGAGCCACTACAGCACGTCTAGGTGCCCTCGTTCAGCTACAGGGGCGGGGTTCCATCGAACATCGATGTTAAAGTGTGCATGAAGCCACTTAACAACTTCAAGATACCCATTATTCGCAGCGAGGCGCAAAGCTCTCGAGGAGCAACCTTCATCTCGGGTTCGGTGCAACCATTTTACAATCTCCAAATGCCCGTTCCCAGCTGCTCCGTTCATTGCCGACGTCGTACAATTTAGAAGCTGGTTTGACTGCAACCACTGCAACATTTCGAGGTGTCCGATTTCAGCCGCATTATCGACCGCCCGAGTAGTGCAATTATCAACACTATACAACCACTGTGCTATGGCACGATGTCCATTTGCCACAGCTTGGTCCATTGGGTTACTCCAGCGGAGACATTTATCAGCGCTCGTGGTGTAAATCCACTGCACCACTTCTAAATGCCCGTGCTCTGCTGCAAATTTCAGTGCATTCGACGAGCAATGTCCATACAGCGTACAGTTTTCGATGTACCAGAACGGTTTACTTAAATTCGGCGCGGGATGAACCCGATCCACCCCTCTCTCGTACAGCCACATCACAATATCGATGTTCCCCTGCACAGCAGCGATATCTAGCACATGTAGAAAATCTGAAGTCTATGGACCACGGCCATCTTGCTGCTCAGTCATCCAACGAAGCACGTGCAAATGCCCACCTCGCACCGCTGCTTCGACTGCCTCTCTCCAAAACCGCCGCGATCCTCTGAAGTAAGAAATCAAAGGTGCATCAAGATGCCCCCCCCCCCCCCCCCCCCCCCCCCCGCAAGCATTCGTGAAGGCCTCGTAACACAAGAAAGGAGTCAAACACTCGTCGATAAATCGCGCGACATGAAGAATCGCTAGCTGGAAGACAGTACTTCACCACAACTTGTGCGCTTGCTGTCAAGTCTACCCGTGTTCTGAAATTAGGTTTTGGGTATATTTCGTGACCCACCCAGTGAATTCAACTGAGCGGGTTTATTGGGTTATTTTTAGTACAGTAGCGGTAAGAAAAATGAAAGATACTGGTACCGTAACACATGTTTGTGCCGATTGGTACGTGGTACCGATCTGACGTGGTCAGGTCTTCAACTTGCTTGTTCAAATACAAGATCGTTTCGAGGGCATTTTTAGCATGCAAAGCTTAAGGCGAACACTTCTCGACAGGAACTGAAATTGAAGCTTGTCGAAGGTGTTCTTTCATATCTGCGAGCGTGCTTGTGGTTACCGGTAAGACATTCTCCAAACGCGGCTCCTCATGGGCACGCTCGAGGTGTTCTCGCACACCTATTGTGCAGGCAGGAATTCGTGCGTGTTGGTGGATGCCTGGTTGGAGCTTTTCCTGAGCTTCTGTACTTTGTTAGTCGTTTGTGGATTACTGGTAGCATCACGCTGTTGCTGGCTCTGTGGACGTAGACGAATCCATCGCATGCTAACTAGAACGACTCGCGGGGTAGCGTGGCGTGTACGTCGTTGTTTGCGTAAATGTGGCATTCGAATCGCTGGACGAACATCGCCTTTGCCACTTGCGGTGATCAAGAAAGACGCCACTGCTGCACATATCCATGGCCACAAGAACTCTCAGCAGCAAGGGGAAGCCTTCATTCTGCAGACACAGCGGATGCATCGCATGGATTTTGCTGCACAATCCCCGCCACTTACAGAAGAGCTATCGCAGCCACAATTTCCTCCACTCGTGTTCCCAGACGACCATAACAATGTGTTGTCTCCTGCTCCCCGTGAAGATGAAAATCGAGCTGTTGTTCGCGCCGGCTCTGTGGCGGTGAAGAAACGAGATCCAAGTAAGCCCATGATCATGACCAGACAACGCTCCAAAAGCGCCATGGATCCTCCAAAGTCGAACATTAGCTCGAAATTACGAGCTGTCTCTATCTCCGTAGCACGCAGCCCACGCCACCTTCTGGCAGCTAGGGGGGTGAGGATAAGTGGAAGTCGCACAGACTCTGCAGATTCGTCCATGTCTTCGGAACGTAAACATTCTAACTCTTCCAAAAAGCGGTTCCAGATATTCAAGAAGCGAATGCCTTCTCGTGCGCACTCTCAAGCTCTTTTCAATGAACCATCGTACGCGGCGAAGCATGGAATGGCAGAACTATCACCAGAAGACCGAGCTGAGAATGAACGAAGAGCGAGCATGCAGTTGCGAGATAAGAGGCGCGTTAGCGTCGGTGTTAGCTCACACGTTCAGTTTGAAGTTGGTGGGGATCAGGCTTCGGTATACGAAGTTAAACTGCGGGAAGTGAACCTGGTTAAGCGACTAGCTTCGGGTCCGTTGAGCGAAGTGTACGCAGCAGTCTGGCGTGATACTAAGGTCGGCGTAAAGTTGCTCATGCCTCGAGAAGGTGTGGTTGACAACTTGGAAGAAGCGGTGAAGAACTTCAGACGCGAAATATGGGTTATGCATGCGTTGAAGCACCCAAATATCGTCAAATTACTCGGTGCCAGTCTTACTCACAGCTGCTACGTACTCGTGATGGAGTATATGCCTAATGGTTCACTGTACGAATACTTACGAGATGCAGCCAACTTCTTCCCGCACCAACTCGTCGTCACCAGCGCCTTCGATATCGCCTCAGGTATGGCTCATATCCACGCCTGCGACGTGTTACAACGCGATCTCAAGTCCAAGAATTGCTTGCTCTCCGAAAATCTCGTCGTCAAAGTCTCCGATTTCGGCCTTGCACGGTTCCGGAGTCTACAATATGGCTCGTACACTTGGGTCGGTACGCCGTTCTGGGCTGCTCCAGAGGTTATCCGTCACGAACCGTACGATGAGAAAGCGGACGTTTACTCGTATGGCATCGTACTCTGGGAGCTCGTGGAGCGTAAGGATCCCTACGACAACCTCAATGCTTTTCAGGTGCCGCTCCAAGTGGCAAACGAGGGACTCCGACCGGCAGATTTCACACGACCAGCACCTCTCGGACTCGAGCAACTGATGCATCAGTGCTGGGATGCCGATCCAGAGCAACGTCCGTCGTTCGCTGACATTTCTCAAACTCTGAGCACGTGGTTGCGGACTAAAAGCTGCGAAGGTGACGACTCGCGAGTGAAGAGTATCGCTGAAAATGACGCCAGCATCGACTTGTCTGCTCACATCCAGAGAGGCCAAATTACGGCAACGCAGGCGGAACTCCACCGGTTCGCAGAGTCTCACAACGCCAATGCCAAAGTCATCCCGATCACGCTTTCTTCTCTGCGTAAAGGACTCTCCACTTCCAGACTGCAGCGTGCGCGGTCCACCAAGCACGTGATGACTTCAAGCGAAATCAAGGAATTGCGGATTAATTCTACCATGGGAATTCCTGGTCTCGAAGAATTTGGAGGGTCGAACGGTAGATTCAGCAGCAGTGGGTCCATTCCCAAGCGTAGGAGAGTGCCAGACATCAATCCCACGCAACTCGAAGCAAATACTACCAGCGAACTGAGCAGGTGAACAATAACGCGAGGAAGTAAAAGCAAGCAAACCTAATGGCCAGCAGTTGAATTTGTAGACAAAAAGAAGTATTTATTGATGCTGTACATTGCGTTGCTTCAATTTGGTAGTTTGAACAGTTTGGTACAATATTCACATCGCCGGATTCCGTTCACTTGAACCGGCGGTAGATGACTCCATCCGGCAGGAGCAACGAGGATCCACGGGGGGACGAGCAGTTGGACGCAGCTCGTGCGTCACTCGGAGGCTCCGACTGCGGCTCCGAGACCACATTCGATTCCTGCGAGATTGGCGGCTGCGGCACTGTGAAGGTCGCCGTCGACTTGCCACCGTAGCTGCTCATGGAGAACGCACTCGCTAAGCTGCGACTGCTGTTGGTGTGGAGCAGGTAGTTTTGCAGCAGACGCTGGTAGTATTCGTCGTCCAGCGGAGGCGACGCGTCCTTGGGTTTCTTCACCAGTGCAGACTGACGGGGTAGCCAGAAGCTGCTTTGGGCTTGGAAGTTGTTGGAGCCACGACGTTCCATCGACACGTGACCCTGCACTTGACCTGGTCGCGTCGCGGGGACTCCAATTCGTTGGTGGAAACTGTGGTTGTGTGCCAGGAGACTGTGTCCGGAAGGGTATCGTCCGAGTTGGAAGGAGTTGAATGGGGCGGTCGAAGTGGAAGCCAAGTCCGCAGACGTGAACGATCGCAGCGACGTTCCTGCATTGGACGAGGAGACTCCAGAGACGATGGATGCGCTGCCTCGACGACGCACCTGGTAGTGCTCTAGCACTTCCAGCATGGTGCTAGGGGTGTCCACGTCTTCGTCTTCTTCCGCTTCGTGGCCGGTGATTTCCGGTTGCACGTTTGCGCGCTTCTTGGGTCGAGCGTTCAGACTCAGACGGTGTTGTTGGTACTTTTCTGATTCCCGTGACGACAGCACGGAGATCGACGACATCTCTGCAGCCGCGAGTAGTCTCTCTGCATGCTCTGATGCCTTAGGCGGAGGCTGCTGCTGGCGAATGGATCCATCGGTGATGGAAGACGCCGTGATCGTTGGACGGAAAAACGTCGGTGCACGTTTGCGCTTCTTGGCTAGTCGCTTGATTAGTCTAGCGTTGATCGTCGCTCCCGATGGGATCACAGCACACACACACGCAAGACAGAAGGTCTCGGTGCAAGGCCCCGAAGTTACGTTAGCAGCGGTATTCCCTCCATTAGCGTGATAGTGAGCGCAGAAAATCGGCTTGGTCACGCGGCAAGTACGACAGCAGACCTTCCAGCAGCCACGACAGCTCCGTGGTGCGTCCCAGAAGAAGAGCGATCGAGCACAAACCCCACAGCGTTGTCTGGAGCTCGAATGGTCCGCAGTCGTCTGCTTCTGGCCGACCAGTAGTAGTGACAAGTTCTTGGCTTGCCCACTCTGCACTGTATTGGCCATAGATGTAAGCCACTCAGCGATGCAGTTGTCTCCCAGCAGCGGCGACAAGCGGCCGCTGGGATTAAACTGGCCGTGTGCGAACATGGCTACTCGGTCGTCACCTAGACGCTTGAACACGATGGCGAGGGAAATAAACCCGCGAACAAAGTGACCTGACCCGAATCCAGCAGAACTGGCACTGCGACTACGGTTCTGGTGTCCTTGACTCACTGGAGGCCACGTAGCCCCCGTCGGCGCGTTCGTATCGAAGCTAGAAACTGCGATCTCGTCCGCTAAAGGGTCAATGGAATGCAGTACCATGTAGCCCATGTCTTCTCCCAGTTCATCTTTGACCACATCCATCTTCTTAAAGCATACAAAGTCCCGGTGTCTGCAGAACCCGAGGCCTGGAAGCTTGAGAGCCATCCACACAATGCCCGAGAACTGGAACGGCTTGGTCTCCGTGCTGCTCTTGTCCACCTGCAGCACTCTGGCGTCCAATGAGCGAGGACTCAGCAGCATCTGCAGGACTCTGGCGGTCCTCGTGGAGTCCGCGTACAGTCCGTTCATGACGTCGCCCAAGGATCCATGCACGGTGCCAATAGCCTGCACGGTACACGTCCGTTGCTGCCGCGTTTTCAGGCGGTAAACCCTAATGTCACTGCTCTCACGGAGCAATTTCCATTGCCGAGCCTCTGAAGCAGCAAGGCGACCAGGAGAACTCGTTCTGGGCAGCTGGTGGCTTGGCAGATTCAATGGCGAGCGACTGATTCTGAAGCGAGAGCGGCGTTCGCGCTCCTGACGCTCTCGGAAGAGCTGCAACGTGGCGTCCAGCCGCTTGTTGCATTGCTGATGGTAGCGCCGCAGCCGCGCCGCAGTCACATCGTTGAGCGAGTGGAGTAGCGGGTCCGAGCCCTCGTCGCCCATTTCGAGCGTAAAGTTGGAGACGAGGCCATTGCTGACGGGAGGACGGCCCACGTCCACCATGCCACGGACTTCAGCTCAAGGCGGTAAATTCGGTTGTGAGCCAGAGAGCAAAGTCGCGTCTACTCGTTGTGAAAGTCGAAGAAGAAGGTTGATTTGACTTAGTTTCAGTATGTCTTGTTGATACCATGTTCGGACCAAACATATCGCAGCGCGGGATAACAGCAGCCGGAAGTATCTTTTTGCTTCAGCTCAGCTCGGGCTTCTTGCATAGGCAGGACCAAGCGATCAAGTATCTTGGGCTCCGTTGGCGGAAGAGAGATCGGATATTCTTATTCAGCAGAGCCACATATCGGCAGTCCACTGCCAACCCAGAATGGGAACTCATGCAACACTTTGCTGTGTGGTTTCCCCATGGTTTTCACTGTAAATTTTGGTGCAGGAGGTATCGTACCCATCTTGGAGGCATCCATACCAAGCCACTGGATTGCCGCAAAGCGGGAAAAACTAGCAGGCAGCGCGAAAGCGAGCGTAAGAGCCTGCCTGGTCCGAGTTGAGTTTGCAAGGACAAGACTGGCTTTTCGGACGCAAAGCTCGCTCGTTGGTTTAACAGGATGCTCTTACCTCGGTCATGAACAGCGGCACTGCAAGCTCTGCCACAATTCAAGCACTTGGCTGTTCGGCTTCGCTATTATTATAATTCCCATTTCTCAGCACCACGGCTCATCTGTCATCATCCTGTTGTCGTGAGCTTTGGTCGTGAGGGACTACATGTACATGTACAATGCCTCTGCCAGTCAGGCTCTCGTTGCCACCCGCGTAGCGGATGGAGAACAAGACTAAAAAGTTCCAGGTCGCAGTTGCAGCAGTCGCGCCTCGCCATCACCTTTACAACATCTCGGTAGCCAACGCCTCTGCCGGCGCTGAATAGCAGAGGCGGATGTGGTTCAGCACCATTCGGAGTCACAGCGGCAGAGACTCTCGCTTTTGGGTCCCGCAAAACGGCGGGCGGTTGCCGTAGGCTGATTTGCGCTGATTTGCATGCTCTAGCGCCGCTAGTAGCGGGGGGCACCGGGTAACGGGCGGCAGCGGCAACATCGGAGCTTCGAGCTGGTGCTAATGAAACCTCCTCCAACATAGGATACTTTGCACTTCAAGGGCACAGCGTTACGCTGCGCTGGACTAAGCCCACTTCAACTTCGCCGACGAATCCGGTATGTTCAGACTGAGTTGGGCCCAAATTCTCGATGCGCGTTACCATGCTGCAATTTCTTTTCTCATGTGACCATACCGGCGTTCGACCACTGTCTGGACGCGACCTCACTGTGCATCGATGACATCCTGCTGGTCACACGAAAGCCCTAAAACTAGACAGTCAAGCAGCTATGCAGCGACTTGTTATCTCCATATCGAGTCTAAAAGATCCACAAGAAGCGCTTGCGTGGGAGTTGCTCCTTGAGCGCGATCTTACGCGCCTCCAGCGCTGCGATTTCCTCGTCCGCTTCATCGATGTCGCGTCCGGCGTACTTGGACTCCTCGAGCGCCGCCTGCTGCGCGCGGATCTCTTCGATCTGCAGACGGAGCTCCTTGACCGAGTCCACAGGGGTCTTGCTCTTCTGCACGGCAGCAGCGCTGCCCCATGTGACGCGAGGAGCAGGCGGCCAGGCCTCCTGCGCGGTGGGTGCCACTGTCTTATTGTCCTTCTCGTCCTCTCCTTCCTCCGCAAAGGTAACGTTCATCACACGGTCGCTGTCGGGCCGGGCTGACTGCTTGAGCGCCAGTGCCTCGATCTCCTCCTGACTGGCTGAGCCCGACACTTCAAATCTCACCTTCTGACCCGAGTGTAGCTCCGCTACCACCGTCACCGCTACAAATTGACAATAAGTTACCACGATTTCACTCCATTCCGAGCTCTAAACAGCCACGTACTTTCGTTGATCAGGTCTTCCGTGGATCCGATGGGGCCAATGTCCTCACGCTTGGCCAGTTCCAGCAGCGACTCATTCAGCGGTACAAACTCGTTGATAGCGTCGATCAGATCAGGGTACCGGTCGTTGAAGTGGTTGTAGAATTCATCATCTGTCTGCAGGTTGTACACGAACACACCTCCGATAGCCCCGGGGATGCCCAGCATGATGCCCGTCGTGTACCAGAAGTAGCGCGCGAACGGAGGACCCTTGGGTTTGGTCTCTACAGCAGCTATAGACGAGAAGAAGCGGGGAGAACCTTGCTTCAGCGAGCGCACCACTGACCGGACCAACATCTTCGGTGCTCAAAATCAAAATGACCACCAATTGAGTGGGTTACGCTAAAGAAAAATATGTGATTGGATGATAAGAGGAAAGTGTACTTTGAGTATTTTTTGCCAATCAGTGACGATATCAAAGATGGATGAAGTCGAGGTGTCGGTGTCGTACGCATCGGGCGCGTACGTGACCGGTTTCCTGATCCTGCTGGTGGGCGTGGTGCTGCCGATGGTCTACATGGTGCTGCAGAACAAGAAGGCCTTCAAGGCGGTGCGACGAGACTAAAAACTGCAGTCAAGGCGGCGCAAGCTGCTAAAAACGTTCGTACTCAAGAAGATTGCAGTTCATCTGACATGGAAGAAGGCCCACCCAAGAGCTGAAAAACGACGAGCAATTGGAGGAAAGAAAGAGAAATAAATGTGGCAGCAAGTGCGGTGATGTTTGAACCAGAAATGGCAGTGAACGATTTTTTTTCTTAGTGATACATTGGCTTTAGCAGAATGTTGTCGCCTATGACCAGGAGAACGGAGCGATAATTCATCTCGCTCGCTGCGCAAACTTCTCGTGTCGGATTCGCTCCAAATTCTGCTGCTGCTGCAGTTCCGCCTTGACATTTTGGTACCGCTGCAAGAGTCTGGAGGGAAGAGATGTCAGTGCTTTGGATCATTATTCAACGCAAAGAGGTTAACTAGGACACGAACCGTTCGAGGTCGACCTGACGCTGCTTCTTCTGCTCCTCTCTTCCAGATTGAATGCGCTTCTGAAGCGCGTCTAGATCCTGTTTCTGTCGCTGCTTGAAGGTCACTTCGCGCTGGAACATCTCTTGCTGCTTGAGGTTACGCCACTTCTCTAGCTCCCAGGCCTCCAATGCGTCCGATTTCAGCTTGATCTTGTGCGCTTCGCCATAGCTGCATGCACAACAACCACAACGACAATATTGTGAGGAAAACTCTTTCCATAATGAGAGAATGCTGGGCTAGACGTACTCTTTTTGCCGAGCGAGATGCTCTTCGATGCGTCGAAGATTGAGCAGGTCCTTGGAGAACTTTGGCTTCTGGTTTTTCTCCAGCAGTTTCTGTTGGAACTCTAGCAGCTCGGACTTGTGTTTCTCGCGCATATTAACAACAAGCTCCTCGACGTTGCGCTCGTACTCGTCCATCTTCCTGTCCCAGACCTGGTTGAACTGCTGGAACTCGAGCATATGAGCCTCTTCCACTCCCAGTCTCTCGGCGATCTGCCGCGAACGCATCGCCTCTCTTCGCCGGTTTTCCTCATGCACTTTGAGCTCTTCCAGACGATTCTTGGCGATCTCAGCCTCGACATACTTGCCCTGCCGCTCGCAGTTCTTGCGGTGCTCCTCGAGGATCAGCAAAAAGTCGTTCACCGCCGAGTCCTCCACATCCGTCATGCTCTCGCTGTTCTATCGATACGTGTCGATGCAAATGTACGCAAGACCTTGCGCTCCGCTACCAAATGCCCTTCAAACAGCGTTTTCCCCTCCGAGTTAGCGACCCAATAATAAATGCCAGCGCCATTGGCTGCTTGCTGAGATGAGGTTGAGCCGAGAATGGATCAGCTTTTGACAATCACTAAGAATATCAAGAGGCCAGTTACAGTTTGCAAGCTCGTCCAGCGTGCATCACTGCACACTAGCATTCATGTTGTCTGCAGCATATCGCACTGTACACGGTAGTTCACAAAGGGAAGAGGAAGGCCGTTGTTACAGTCTCATGGTTGCGATTTTTTTCTATTACATTTTGTGTTGTTGGTTGTTGGGAGTGTCAAACTCCACGTTGGACTCACAGTCTGCTCAATGTCGAGACGACTGCACACTTTACGGGATTTTCTTCTCCATGATGGCGTTGCCCTCGGCGTCCTTGCCGTGGATCTCGATGTGCTGCACCTTGGGCATACCCCACGACGTGGTGGAGAGGACGAACACGCGCTCGAGCGAGCAGCCGTCCTGGCCGTTAATGGAGCCACGACCCACCGGCTTACCGTCCACGATGGACAGGTAGATGACGCGGTCCTTGAGCGACGTCAGCGTCACCTCGTACTCGCCGGGGTGGCCCTCGCGGGGCTTGACAGTGGCGCCGTACGCCGTGTTGCGCTCAATCATGTTAAGCTCCTCGCGGGGGCTGCCGTCCTGCTCGAACATGATCCAGTACACGTCCAGCGGGTTCTCAGGGTCCAGCGTGCCGTCCTCGCGGATGTTGGCGGCGTACACGACCACGTTCTTGTTCTTGTTGCGGTACACGACAAACGCCACGTTCTTGTTGAACTTCTCGGCGATGAGCGGCACCGGGTTGTTCTCCACCTTGGAGAAGTCGAGCGACATGATTGTACTTAGAAGAGGAAGGAAGAGATTCTTGCTGCGGCTTTCGAGGAAGACGGAGAATGAGCGCACACGTGGAGCTGCGGTTGGGCACAGAAATGGCGAACAGCCGTTACGGGGGTAAACAAGAATTCTATGGATTTTTGTATGGGATCTCGATGTTGTCCCATTGTCAGTGACGTACTTTGCATCTGAGAAGAAAAGTATCTTGTGTGCAGTGCCACTCCATCTACACATAAAACACATGTAAGCCACATCAAACCAAACTTAAGGCGAACTTACCACTTCCAAAATTTGGCGGGAACGCTTTCATTGTATCATCTCCCATGCTCTGGCCGCGCGAAGAGTTCCACGCCGCGTACGGGCAGATCAAGCACGACGCGCTGCAGTCTGGCGGTAGCTGCAGCGTGTTGGTCCTCGTGGCTTTAGATGTTGACGCACTCTGCGCCGCTGAGATCCTCACGCGTCTGCTACGCGCCGACATGTTGAGCTACTCGCTACTGGCCGTGCGGGGCTACGAGGACGTGCTACAGGCGCGCGAGACGCGCATCCGCAGCGCCGACGGGACGTTGCGAGGTGGTGGGGAGCTGCGTTCAGTCATCATGTTGAATTGTGGCGCCATCGTGGACGTAGCCAAGCTTTTGGCACTACCCACACACGTTAAGTGCTACGTATTGGACAGCCACCGACCCATTCACTTGGCCAATATTTACGACGAACACCAGCAGATTGTGGTGTTCGACGACGGCGCATTGGCACTGGACGAATATCCAGCATTCGGTCCGGACTTGGAAGTGGAGGACTTTGAAGAAGAAGAAGAGGAAGAAGAGGATGAAGAAAGTGAAGGAGAAGAAGACGACGAAGAGAGTGAAGGAGAAGCTGAAGTGGAGTTCGGTACGGAGGAGTCTACTCAAGATACAGAGAATGAGAGCGATAAGAGAAAACGAGACGACAAGGATGGAGATGAAGATATGGAGCAGAGCCCCAAGAGAAGAAAAGAAGACGGAGACGAAGAGAAGGATGAAGTGGATGTAACTACTACTGACGAACCTGTGGAGGAGAGTGCTGTGATGGCCAAGCGTCGACGTCGCGAGGAGATCTTGAGATACTATAGAGGATCATTCCACGGCGCCCCCGCTGCTACTGTGGCCTTTGAATTAGCCCAGCAGGTGAACAGCTCGCAGCGTGACCTGCTGTGGTTTGCTATCATCGGACTGACCAAGCAGTTCGTGCTAGAGGAGATCGATACGGACAACTATAACCTCATGGTTACAAGGTTCCAGGATGAGGTACTGGCTGTCGAGGCGCCGACACCGTCCAGTGGCCCGGGAGTTAGTGGAGATGAAGACCGACACCCTGGCTATGATGATGGTAAGATCAGCTTTGAAGAGGAATATCGCTTCATGTGCTACCGTCACTGGTCACTATACGAAGCCATGTACTACTCGGACTACGTGGCGTCGAAACTTGGGCTATATCACGATCAGGCTCGTCGTGTTGGCGCACGGAACGCTTCGGGTAACAGCGGCAACGGCGCTGGAGATACAGCATTGCACGTGTTCCTTGCGCGTATGGGTTTCTCACTACGTCAAAGCCAGCAGAAGTTTTCGTACATGCCATTGGAGATGAAGCAGATGCTACGCGAGAAGACGCAAGAAATGGCTCCCGAATTTGGTCTAGATGATCTCTTCTACGGCTCCTTCAAGCGTACTTTTGCCTTCCAGTACCAGTTGTGTGCAGCTGACGCTGTCTACGGCCTTCAAGCGCTTCTAGAGGCCCCGGAGAGCTACGTGGCAGCAGTTTTCGAGGCCGAGACGCAGCACCAGCAAAACACATTGACAAGTCTATTCTCTCTCGATTCGATCTTGTCTTCTAGTAGCACTACTCGGGAAAATGACAAGGATGGAGATGACAAAGATGCTGCCGAGGACTCTCAAGATGATTTCCGGCAGCAGAACTTTATGCTGGCGCACACTGCGCTTGCTTGTCAGTCTGTAACGTCGAGTAAACTCATGGAGAGTGGCATCAAGGTATCCATGTCGCTGAAGCAAGCGATCGTTCGTGTGGGGCTGTCGATCATGGAGCGTAAACTGCTCGTTCGCGTTAAACACTTCCGCTACGTGTGTTTGAATGTTCCGGAGCGGGAACAGGAGCTCTTTGCAAACGCTAACGTCCTTACCCAATTAGCTCTGTTCTTACTCAACGTGCACCGTGCAAGTGGCAAATGGGGCGGCTCCAACGCTCCAACCCGGAGGAAACCACAGGGCGAAGACGGTGAGAACGAGGATGGAGACGCAGTGGAAGAGGCAGTGACGAACAAGGCGATTGTTCCATTGGTGCTGATCACACGCAACCCAGCGCAGAATTGCTTCCTGGTCGTGGGTTTGACTTGTCCGTCTACACCTGGCGAGATCCACCGAAAGTACGTGGCTTCCTTCATGTTGTTTGTATCTTGTGGATCTACTCAATTTTGTGTTGTTTTTGTGATTGTACAGCACGCTGGGAACAGCGTTTAAACTGGCTGCTGGAGAGACTGGGGCGAACTTTAGACAAGACGGCTTCGCTAGTGCCGTGATGGAGATTCAGATCGACGAGATTCAGTACTTTGTTGAGCAACTCCACAACGTGCTGGATGCATAAATGAGGTCCTGTTAAGCGAACTTACTGAATCGAGAATGCATTCTTTTGTTGCATTCCTAGCAAAATGGAATCGTTCGTTTCAGTTCTTAGCCCCCCAAGCGATAAACTGCGGGCTAACACAGCTTTTAACTGGGCTTAAGCGAAACCCAGGATCATACCTAGTAGCTGTGTATTACTGATCTGCCTGTAAGATTATGACTAAGGTCGGTCTTAGCCAAAATCGTTAGTGGACAGGTGGCTTTAGTGGATCGTGTCCGTTGTGGCTGAGAAAGAGGTTATTTTTTGTGGACTGCTTAGTGGATCGGCCTTGAGGGGGGGATGGTTGACACCTTGCAATAAGTAATTGGGATATATTTATCGCGCCGGCAACAAGTCGGAGCTCACAATAGTTACTATGAGCTCACTGGATACTCTCGCTATGCTCACCCGACTTCGACAGCAAAGAAAACCTCGAATCGGATTGGCGTTGCTTTTGGTCCTAAGTAAAAAATTGTAGCGCGTGGTGCGAGGGATTTCCAGCGCTTCAGCTCCAGCAGCCGTCCCACGCTCACTTAAGGTCGCAATACTGACAACCACTCCGCGTATAACGCTGCCCAAGCAATGCTGAATGAGGGGATCATATTGGACATCACCAAGGAACCCCACCATGTGCCCGGCTTGAACGATGGAGTTCGGTGCCACACAAACTTTCCCCCAGCGCCCCCCCCACCTCTAGCTTTAAGTTCTCGCATAATGTCATTCACGAAGGAGTTGACGGTGATACGCCCTTGGCCGTTGCGTGTAAGCCATTGTGGATCTTGAGGGCGGCCTGCTGCATTCGCGGCTTGAACAATGTGCGCTACGTTGTCTCTGTTCCAGTCGAGTAAAATAGCGGGCTCAGTCGGTGCCACCACCACGCCAGCAAGATAGGCGTCCACCTGCCACACAAAACAGTGTTGAATCAGCACAGAATAGCGAGCGCCAAACGCGACCAACCGGCATTCACTTGAGGAAGGCAATCCCTAAATGACAACTGCTGCTCTGGATCACTCGTTGCCATTCTTGTAGTCGGAGAAAAGAAAAATGAAACTTGTTCTTCGTACTTACGCACAGAGGTCTCTCTCGTGGAGAATGAATTCTAATCCTTATTTCACTCACTAATGCCGAGCGAGCAGGGGATAATAGTACTGCTCAAAACCGGGTAGTAATAGTACCGGAACTACTGACCCATCACAGAGGGGTCATACTAATATGAATACAGATACTGGTCTTTGTAAAGAAATAGGTGTAATACTAATACTAATACTAATACTAATACTAATACTCAAAAGACTATTTTAGTCACAAAGTACTATTCAAGCCTCTTGCTGCTCTTTCGCCTTCTTGGCGTCTTGTTTCATCTGCACGATCTTTTGTCGATTGTGTCGAAGCAAAAGTTTCTTCTCCACACGCCTATGGGCAGTTATAGTGTGAAGAGACCCCATCACAATGCCCCCAGACGAGAAAACTCGCTCTTGGGAGGCCGAGGACGACACTTTGCCCAGGTGAATACGTGCCAGCAGCGCAATGGACGGAAACCGCTCTTCAGCTTCTTCACGAAACCAACGCAGAACGTCTGCATGTTTGTAGAGTCCTAGCAGAGACCAGTACGTGCCTTTTTCTTTGTCAATGGAAATGTCCATGTTCAGTTCGTCCTTGTTCTTCTTTGGGTTCTGGTGGGACGCAACTTCTAGTCAGCCGGGCTCTAGCTCGAGCCACTCGGATAGTACTTTGTCAGCCCCTGCATCGATCTCATGTTCCTTCACTTCCTCACGGGCCTGGTTCAATATGATAGGGGCCCCAAGTAATAGTTCGTCTTCGTCGTCCCATCCGGTTGGCGCGGGCGACGAAAATGGTGAAGTCTCCTGGCTAAAGATGCTGCTGCTCTGTGAACCAAAGTCCAGGCTTAACGAGATCTTCCCTTCCTTGACCATTGTACCAAAACTAAGTCGATGCTCATCTCTTAGGTAGTCCATTCCACCGGTATACAGTGCCTTTTTCCTCCTTACGCGGAACATTGCCCACCACACCAATCGTTTTGGCTGCATGCTTCGTCCGTGGGTCGAGTAGCATACACGCCATTGGTTCCCTCGTGACTTTTGGGAACCGAGCCTGTAACTGAAGAAGTGCCCGTTTGAGGCACGTCTTGCCTGGATCTGAAAATTGGTCCCGCGTCCGTTGCGCCCTCCGATGCGTTGTTTAATTTTCTTCTTTGGAACTTGGGGCTTATATTGCCACTATCTGAAACTTGAATGATTTCAAATTCTTCTCTGCTAGACGCCGGAAAACTACCATGTAGGACGACACGAAAGTCTGGCCCTGGGCCTCAACTAGTGCAAGATTCGCGATATTGAGTGTAGCCGCTTCCATCTCTGGGGCAAGCATCCAGTTTTTGCCCGTCAGAGTGGACCACACGCTAGCTGAATCCTTGTTGGCTTGAAAGTAGGCCTCAAATTCCGCAGAGTTCACAATAGATCTTTTGATCAACTTACACGTGTACGTCACGCGTAAATCGCTGTCCGTAAGCGTTTGAAGCTCTGGGTATGAGAGCGCTTTCTGGATCATTTTCAGGGCGTTGAGTTGTTTTGTCGACTTGAAGTGGTTGTTGAGATTCCGTAGCTTTTGAAGGACAGAGCCTCCCTCGCCCAAAACACCACCCGGCGTCACGATTGTCACCACCTTGTTCCATGAACACTTTCACTATCTCACACACTACTCGTTTGAATGTTGTCTTTTAGGCCGATGCCGTAGCTAATACGAAGATTCGGCAGGTGCATTGTGCAGTCTTCTTGCTCGGTGCCGAGGTGGCCGGCAACATTCTTGGCTGACGGTGTCGTATCGGACACCGTGAATCTCGTCATACTTCGAATGTCGAAGTCATACTTCACTTTGTGCCCGGTCTCAATTAGCTTGGCAACAAGTGGTGCATTGTGGACGTCATTTTTTTTACTGTAGCTAGCATAGCTATAAAGCGAAATCTCCACGAGCTATCTGTAAAAATAATTGAGGCTCCACCAATATGCTTTGTCTGCTTTGCCCTAGTACTGCTCGTTCCCCCCCCCCCCCAATGTCGCTCTTTGCCTTGTCGGTAGATTTCTGCTCTGCTAGTATAGTCAGTGGATGCTCGTCGTGCATGGATTTGATGTGGTCCTTCGCATTTGGAGCATTCTTCGTATTCCTCAATGCTTCTTCCCATCTATAGCGAGTCGTCTTCGTACGGCACTTGATAAACTCGCAGCACAGTAGGCATGGGTTGCGGTATATTATCCGCGATGGTTGCCAGAGATTGCGCTTCTGATATGGCTTGTCCTGGTGGTGAAGCAAGTCCCAAACTCCGTCAGTCGTCCCACTTTTCTGGGCATGTCTGACGGAGAGTGGGACACCAAGCTCGGACACCGGCGAAGGAGAGTCTTGGTCGAGGGCACCCACGTTGTAGGATACAGCCACGGGCTTTACTTTTGTCTTCCCCTTTACAGCGGCTCTGCTGTAGTCCAACTTCGTCTGCTGTTTGGCCGGCGTCGGACGCTTCGTAGCGCTCTGGGCAGGTCCACAACTCTCCTTCTCAGTACTGTCCAACGACAGCACAAACTCAGAATCGGAGCCAGTCCACATATTCGATGAGGGCCTCTTCGAAGCCGTCGAAGCACTGGTAGGCGTGCTGATGCCGCCCTTGGCGTCTGTAATAGGACCTTTCGGGGGTACATCTTCCTCACGCAGGCAAGACAACAGAACCTACGGCAAATGTAACATTATCATGAGCAACACAGAATCAATATATGAAACAGGAGCTGAATACCTCTCGTTCAGTTCGCTGTCCTTGCTTTCAAACGTGGCGATGGTACACATGTGGTGGACCAGCTTACCACACACCATGCAGGTGTCCGTCTTGAGTTCTTCGCCTTCCTGACAGTCCCTTACCGCACAGCCCATAGTTGATGCGCTCCTATGATGCTAACGATCTTCTCCTTGTGTGTTGTCCGACGCGTTTGGAAGAATGGCGATCTTCCCCGAATGATGAACGAGAGCCAACCACTGAACAATTGCACAATGAGGACGGACCTTGCCCATTAAGGGTCCTGGAATAGTAAAGTACTATAGTACCGTCTTCAGCGAGTGATACAAATACTCAGAGTGAATACCAAAAAATAGGTAGTACTACTAGTAGTATTTGTACAGTAGTACTAGTATTAGTATTTCATCAAAGTAGTATTTTGCCCAATACTATTATCACTGCCGGGAAGCTCTGGATATTTTGGTTACTATTTACTAATTACTAAGTACTAACGGAATCATGCTGCCAAATAGTGTACCCGTATAATATATCATGCAAAACAGGAAATCGGAGTAGGTACTGTTCCACTGTAGGCAGATCGGAGCGAGTGAATGCGCACGAGCCTGGAGCTTGAGAGAAGACCGAATGAACAAAGCTAGTTTTCCCACGGAGAAGAATTGGGATCGAGAAGGAAACCTCGCGGGTGACAACCCCCTCGTTATACACCTAACGATCGTATATTAAGTAGTTGGTCTTCCGTATACAGCGACTGGGCGCAGTCAAGTTCAACCTCTAAAGCAACAGTGAGCTAGCGGAGCTCGACACGCTATCTCCACACTCCCACGTCGAGTCTGCTATGCGTACTGCCCCATTAGCTCGCAAACTAGTCGCGGCCGTCAGTATTGCCATCGTCGATGACCATCGGCAGCGGCATCACGTTCAATAACTGCCGGAACTTCTTGAACAGCGTATGACCCAAAGGCTTCGTAAATATATCGGCTAACGTGTCCGTTGACGGACAATAGCGCACTTCAAATTCACCACGTTTGTGGAAGGGGCAAACCTTGTGGTACTTCAAGTCTACAACCTTTGTCTTGTAGTTGCCTGTGATCTCAGTCAACACAACGATCGCCGCCTGGTTGTCCTGATGCAACACAGTTGGGTGGTGGCGCTTGAGTCCTAGCTCCTTGCTTAAGTTGTGCGTCCACATTATCATCGTCGAGCACTCGCTCGCAGCGATAAACTCGACACAACAGGTGTCATCCGTCACAACCCGCTGCTTACGGGACTTGTACGCAAACGTACACCCGTTCAGCTGCAACACAAACCCAGTGATCGAGTGTCGATCATCTTTTTCATTTCCCAAATCAGCGTCTGCATACGCTGTGAAATGGAGATCTGGGGACTCCAACTTCTTCCGCACAAGACCATAGTCTACTGTCCCTCGCAGATACCGCAGCACCCGCTTAGCCATAGTGAAGTTCGCCTGCGTGCACTTGTCCAAGTACTTGCCCAACGTGCGCACAGCGTTGGCCAGTTCTGGTCGCAAACATTGCACTAGGTATTGTAGACAACCGACTATCTCTCGATATGGTAGGCTAGAGTCATTGACACCTTCCTGGTCAGAGGTAGCTGATAATGGTAGTTCTCCTAAGGCTTGCGGTGTAGCCACAGCGCGACATGGATCCATCTGAAATCGCTCGAGAATCTTCTCAATATATCCACGCTGCGAAATCCACATTGCTTGACCTGGAATATAGGTTATCTCCATTCCCAATAGCAAGTTCACAGAGCCTAAGGCCTGCGGCTTGAACTTGTGCGCTAGTTCACTGACAACCATCTTGATATTCTCAGCAATAGCGGTAATAAAAGGGTCGTCCACATACACCGTCAGAAATATCCGACTCCCATTTGCCACAGGCCAGTAAACTCCGTTATCCATCTTAGAACGATTGAACCCACACGCTCGCAAATGCTCATCTAGCATCTTGTACAAATTAGCGGGGCTTGCATCAATCCATACAAACTACGAAGCAACTTGCACACTCTGCCTGTACAACTCAGGCATCTTCATGTATATTTCCACGTCTTCCCCAATTGGTCCGTTCAAGAATGCCGTCACAAAGTCGATGTGTTCGCACAATAGGCCATAATGTAATGCTAGCAGCAAGACCAACTTTTACAGCCTCAAACGACACCACAGCAGCGTATGTATCCCAAACATTGACACCATACGCTTGCTGACATCCTTTAATGATGATACGAGCGCGATGCCGGATGACTTCACCTCTCCTGTTGCGTTTCCGGACAAACACCCACTTACTCGATAGGATCTTCTTCCCTTTCGGGCGCTCAACAAGTATCCATGTGTTATTCCTCATGAGATCTCCAAACTCCTTGTTAAGAGCCTCTACCCACTTTTCAGCAACAGGGGACTGCAAAGCTTCGTCAACAGATTGCGGTTCCAGGAGTAAGTTGACTGCTTGTATCACCAGACTAGCAGGAATCTCCACATCATAGTCTTGAAGACGTAAGTTTGGTCGTCTCACTCGTGTCGACCGTCGAAACGATGTAGCTGCTCGAGAAGCAGCTCCTCTCCACCCATCGGTTTCGACATCATAGTCTTCATCGTCACCTGCCCACTATCTTCCAGTTCATCATAAGAAACAACGCGATCCATCAAACCGGCTGGGTCACCAAACGCGATGGTGTCTCCCTCGTCCTCATGTGGATCCATGTTCTGAGCACTATTATCCTTTGCAATATCCCCACCATTTGTACCTCCCACTGAAGGTGAGCCGTCACAATTTGGCAGAGTTTGCGCGGTATCTCCATGACCGCTGTTAGGCAAGGCCACAATACCGAGTCCACTACCATCTTGCATAAAGGGCTCAAATCCAGGAGCATTACCTCTCGATTGGGGCACACCCGCAGGTGTCGGCTGAGTATGTGCCTCAGCACTACTCACCGGAACCTCGTTTCCGCTCAACAGCCATCTCTCAGACGCACCTGTAGATACTGCAGCAGGTCCTCCACCCATTTCAATAGGTAGGTCACAAACAGCACGACCATCGCAACGCCAACGCTTGGTAGGACGATCATCAGGTTCAACAGAACTCCTCTTGCTTCCATGCGTCACAGGATGCAACACCGGCAAATGAACGTACGGAATAATCGCTGGTAGAACATATCGCCCTTTTCCATAGCGATTGGATAGTAGATGCTCCACGTAACTACGCTCCACCGTCCAGTCAACCTGAAACTCCACCGAACGAACTTCATTTATATTCCCATACATCAAATTCAAAATTCCGTAGCTTTCAGAGTGTTTGGCGCAGCCCATGAAAAGTCCTGGCTTTCCAGGATTCTCCAGCTTATTTGTACGCAACATCTTCTGTGTGAATACAAACACGACGCAGCCCCACGTACGCAACGTAGACACGTCAGGTCTATAGCCAAAGCGACGGAAATAGGGTGTATCACCGTCAATTGCAATACTTGCACTGATGTTGATAACATCCACCGCAAACTGGAATGCTTCACCCCATAGAGAACTAGGCATGTTTGGTGCTGACAGCAAACATCGCACCCGAGCCATCACAATTCCATTTTCCTCAGGACTATACGCGTTGGTCAAGATAAACTCAATGCCTGTTGCCTCGAGAAATGCCTTCATGCTTCAATTCAACAACTCACGCCCTTGATCCGAGCAGAACACCTCGATACGATGCCCAGCCACTTAAGAGGAGCCATGACAACCTCAGTTGCATCTTGCTTGCGGCGCATCAGAAATCCCCACAAGTATCTGCTCGCCTCACCCTGAACTAACTGGAAGTGCTCATAACCATCGTACGTCACAACACCGACGTAACACATATCACTCATCAGTTTCTGATACGGTCGGGTTGCACGCCGAGTCACAGTCTTCTTATAGAACATCCGTGTCATCTTTGATGCCTTGCACGTCCAACATGGCGAGTCCATGTCTTCACACAACCCATCTTCTATCCCAACAACAACAACCATTTGTTGCAAAGTCGCGAAGTTCAGGTGAGCATAACGCAAATGTCACCTCTCTAGCGACGCTGCACGAGTCTTCTTGAGTAGCGCAATCTTCTTTGAGTCACTCTGAGAACACTGTTCTCCAGCCTGCAGCGACGGAACCCTGTTAATGGCAACAGCAGTTGCTTTCAGACGATAGCGCCGGTTGCTCTTCACTAGCAGTAGCTTCATACAGTCTTTACGTTGCCAGCACACCGACTGGGAATTGACCCGACCGAACTTCACAGTCCATCCATCTGACTCCAGCATATCCATGCTCAAAAGATTATCTGGAGCAGATTGCGAGAGCAAAACATTTTTGAATGGCAACATTAACTCTGCGTAGGGGGACTTATTATTTGTCACCCGCAAAGTTACATCACCAACATGCTCATTTTCGCTTGCTTTCCCGTCATATCCTTGGAAGAAGTGGACATTATCCACGCGCACATTGTTCAGCATCAAACACTCCTTACAGACATGCACATCGCTGGCCGAATCCAACGCCCGCTCCATTTCGACACCAGTAGGAGACTGGGTACTTGCAGCAGAAGTAACAGGCCCTCCACGCACATGACAACACAGCGCACTCACAATCTTGCGTCCACGCTTACCGTTATCGTTACCTCGCTGATTCGAACCTTGTCACTTCTTGAATTCGGAAATTGCAGGCTTGTCCGTATCATCATCTTCTCGATTTGGACAGTTTGCTCTTAAATGACCAACTTCGCCACACTTATGACATGTGCGAGTTTCCACCTTCTTTCTTTGTTGCTTCCCTCCTTGTTTCGACTTGGACTTGTAGCGACCTTTGACTTTCTATACCCTTGCCGTGATTTTGCTGTGGCTTGGGCTTCTGAGATTCACTCTGTGGCTGCTTGCCACACGAGCAAATATGTGCAGGCTTCCTCTCTTCCTCATTCGCCACTCGCTCATCAAGAGCTGACTCAGCCATCAACGCATTGATCACTTGAGCCGAAGTGGGAACGGGACGTACAGTTACTCCATCACGTACAACATAGTGCTTGGAAAACTGACGTACTGCCTCTCGGTGGGTACGGGATACATGACCGAGCAGAGTCTCTGCGTAATCCTCATCAGAAATGCTCTTGCCAAAATGATGAAGCCGGTGGCGTAAAGTCTCCATTTGTCTTAGCCACTGCTCCATGTTCTTATCAGTAGTGAACCGATTGACACAAACTCATCGCGAGCAAAGATGTAGTTTGAGTATTCTCTTTTAGTCTGTCTGTCCACAAACCGGTTCCACATAGCCTCGGCCATCACCTTTTGACAAATCATCTCAGCGTCAGCAGCAGGCACGCCATACAAAATGGCTTCGCGAGCAGCATTATCCTTTGTGGCTATACTATTCATCGCTTGAAGGTTATTTCGATACGAGCCATCCACTACAGACCAGCAATCCAACCTTGTCAAGAACGTACGCAGTTGGACAGCATACAAATCAAAGCTGCCTTTCATTGTTGGAGGCTTGTGCGAGATATCCAGCTTTAACGACGCTGCGCCAACCCGAGGCACACCTGCGTTTGCAGCACCAGCTCCACCAAATGGGTACACTCATCCAGATGCAGCACCACCGGAATAGCCAGCAGCACCGAGACCACTGCCAAGTGAAGAAAATACTCCACCAACAAAGCTTCTTCTGCCAATCCCACTTGTTGAAGCAAATCTCACACTCGAGTTCCACCCTTCGCCAACCCTCACTACACCTCCGGAATTGATGCCCACACTGGCTCCACCAATAGATCTCGTGGACAGTTATTTAGCAACTGAGGAAAAGACAGTTCCACACAGTGCGCGATGCAACGACACATTTGCTCACATGCAAATCAAAAGACAAATAGCTATCAGCTCGATAGTACTGTAACACCGATGCCACTAGGTTAAATGTCTGCCGCATCGTGGTTAACGGATTCATTACGTGTGACCGCAGCCACAGATAACTGCGCACTAACTAGTCTACGTAGGACAGCCGCGCACGAGCATTGCGGTCCACTTCCAGGCGAGCATCACGGCGACGACGGACCGCTCTTTGCGTCCGAGCACGACGAGCACGTCGCTCCTCTGCCATCGAACTGTACTTGGCAGCAACGGAGCGGTAAAACTCCTCGTCTACGCTGCGTAGGGGGTTAATGCGTGCATGAAAGTTAGTCATTGCAAAGCAAAGAGAGCACACCTTGTCAAAAGCACTATCATCTTGAACGTAGCGTGCTGGATGCGGCACAAACTGCAGACTCACCAGAAGAAGTGTTCTACGATGACGCGATCAGACGAAACGCGAGTGGTCCTCGTGACTTCATCTGCAGTCAGCTCACCGTTCTTCGGCTTCTTCTTCGGATGCACGGCTCGGATCATTGACTCAGCTCCCTGGTATCCCTTGTCTGCTAAGACAGCGCACGAATCTCGGTAATCGGTAGCATCTTCGCCACGGTCGTCTAGAAGGCTCTCATTGGCTGATTTCCGCAGCAGGTCGCGGTGTTTTTCCACATGATTGGACAAAATCGTGATGTCTGAAACTGCTCCGGCACTATGATTGGTAAAACAAATACCACTTCACCGTGGGGCCCCACAAAAGCTTCAACTTTGAAGCCATAAAGTTTGTGCTTGTTCGAGAAGTACCGTGGGGCTTCTTCGAAGCGACCAGACGGTCGAAGCGCCGGCTGGAACTTCACATCAACAGCATAGAGAGCGTAAGGGTAGTTGCTGAAAACCCGTCCATTGCCGCAGTGATCACTCATACTGGGGGCAACGACGAACGCGATGCGTAAGACTGGCTCACAAATGTCCATAACTCGGTGGACAACCTTCTCAAAAGTGGGTGGCTTAAACCCAAATTCGAGTGCATGTTTGTGCCACGTGGAGTAGTGCTTGAGAACACACAGCATCATCAAAACGGCATCCATTGGCTTGGTATTGCTCTTTTTGCCGCGTCTGCACGTTCATTGACCCACAAGCACCTCCTCAACATGCCCATAGAGTAGGTAGAACTCGCTGACCGTGAAGCTTGTCAGCGTCACGATGGCTTCACTACCGCCTTGCCCCAAGTACGTGTCGAAAATGGGCGAGTCGCTATCGGCAAGCTGGTCTAGGTCATCTGGTGGGGCGGGTTGGTCGTCGAGAATGGCGTCCCGGGCAGCGGTCTCCTCCTCGCGGAGAGAAAAGAGAACGCAGGTAGCGCTACGCATCGAAACAGAAGAGATTGACGGGGATATGATATGCGAAGTGGCCATGGCAATTGGGCTAACTTTCGGCTTTCACGACGCACACTGTGCTGCTGTGGCCCCTCGTTTTGGCGCCAATGCTGTTGGTTGGCGCGAGATCATCCTGTCAGTCGATTGCGGAATGGCCGAGCAGTATATTGGGTGATAGGTTGTTTATTGTAATATTGATATTTTGATTTGATAAGTGAAAAATTGACAGATCTACACATTAGGGATTGGAGCACACCATTGCGAGCAGAAAATTTAGCAGTGATCGAGTCACCTAATAAACTACTATGACTATTCTGTAAAATATTGGACAACTTGTAATTTCGAGATAAACTGCGGTGGAGATCTAGTAGAGACTCCAGCATCGCTACTAATCTGACCAGCTTGAGAGGACACCGTGGTAACCATTCCAGCAGTCGTAACTTGCTGCGAAGAGGTCATTGTAGTCGCCGACGTCGCGACACCGACAATTCCCGGAGCCAAGGACGGTGGCGGCGTGTTGTTCTTGCTTTCGCCACTCATGGCACTCACGACAGGCTTCAAACGCAATTGGGATCAGTACCTGTTCCACTGTAGGCAGATCGGAGCGAGTGAATGCGCACGAGCCTGGAGCTTGAGAGAAGACCGAATGAACAAAGCTAGTTTTCCCACGGAGAAGAATTGGGATCGAGAAGGAAACCTTGCGGGTGACAACCCCCTCGTTATACACGCACTATACACCTAACGGTCGTATAGAAAGTAGTTGGTCTTCCGTATACAGCGACTGGGCGCAGTCAAGTTCAACCTCTAAAGCAACAGTGAGCTAGCGGAGCTCGACACGCTATCTCCACAGGTACACTACCAAACTCTCCTATCCAGACGCTTCTGAGTCCCATATTGAGGTTCTCCAGTAGATCTTCTGCAACTTCATCGGAGTCAGAAACCCAACAAAGCTGTCGTCGCGTAGCTCAACTTATACGAAGGCCTGACTAGACCGTGTTCTTCAAGTTCACGGACGTACTCTCGCAGAAATTGACGCTACTCGGGCGGGTATCGCCGAGTTCCGGCTCGGTACGGTCGGGCATTCTTCACTGGTTCAACCCTCATCGGCTCAACCTCCGCTGAAGGATTCGGCCCAACGTTCACTCACCATACATCCTTGAATTGCATCACGAGTTCTCGAAGTTCGGCAGACCACTCGTCGTCGTCAGCTTCTTGAGAAGCTTCCTTTAGCCTACGTTTGACGTGTTCGTGAACTTCATTGGTCTCATTGTTGAAATCAATTGCTGGTTCAGGCGGCAGCTCGCCATCCCTATCACCTGATCACCACCAGCTAATTGTTCCATCTGCCGCAGGCGTCGATTCCTAAAGACTGCATCGTGCGTTGACCCAGCTGGAATTCAGGTTCGTCGGTATCCCGTTCTAGACAGTCGACTGCACGCAGCGACACCAGTCCCGTTGCCGTTCGGATCGATACGTCCATGCAGGCCACTTCAGAGCAGACCATATTCGCTCCACCCACGGCTGCTACGGTTAGCGGTGGATCTAGTTGCATCGCCGTCATCCACCATCCAGTCGTTGTAGCTGCTCTACCACATGCCGCGGTACCACGTTATGGTTCGGCCCTGGGCCATGACACAGCGGCATTTCGATCACGCCACCCACCGTAGCTAGCAGGTTGTTCAAACCGTTGCCTTCATTCAAGTGTTTGAGGTGATCCCCACGCTGCTCCATACAGCTACGCACATGCTTTTGGTGTGCGTCCCCTTCTCTTGCTCCGTAGAAACCGTACAGTCCCGCTGCCAATGGGACCACTGGCAAAATTAGCACCCATTCCGTGGTGGTTCCTGCTTCTTAGCACCACCCGTGTTTCTGCTAGTGCTGGACTGCTGTGTGCGTGGCCCATTCCCACGCTGTTACTGCTCACGCCCCCCCCCCCCACGAGCATTCCTCCCCGTGTTGGTCGACCTCACCTGCTGGGTAGCCCTGTCAGATTCTTGTTGGTCGCCGACACTGGAACCCTTGTGAGTGCCTCGCAATTTCAGGTGGAGAAGGTGCGCTTGGTGTTGAGGCTTCGCTCTGTGCACGACAAGCTCGTACAGATCTATGCCGTCGGTCTTGAAATATCGGTGCGTAACCTGAGCTAGGCGCTCAATTTCCCGACGCAGTACCTCAGGCTGAAGTCTGCGCACGAAGAACTGATAGCGCATCTTGGCATGGGCAGGGTCGGCGGTGCCTTGTCGACCCAGCACCATGCTCTTCGACAATGCGGTCGAAGTCGATGAAATACTGAGCACCCGAGCTTCAATATCCGTCTGCTGCATGTTCATCTGCTGTCTCTCGAAGAGTCTCTCTAATTCGGGCACATAGTCGTTCATCAAATTTCAAGCCTTGGTCTGGATGGTCCTTATTTGGTCCTCATCCGTTACTTCCAAGATGGCCTTCTTCGGTATGCAGAACACCAGGTGATCCAACACCGGCTCCATGGACGCCTTGATGCTGACGGCAACCGCATATGCGGTTTCGTCTGTTGCCGAACAGCGCTTTCGAAGCTTGCCTTGGTAGCGGCGTCGTTGTCGTTGATACATCACCAAAGCCGGCTCGCTCCACTCGGCCAACCTCGGTGCGCGAATGTACTCGTAAATCAGTTGCGCCAACGGCATCTCAACATCCCCGCCGTTCGTATTGTTGTACACCATCTTGAACCTTGGTGGCCCTTTAGCAAATCATTGTTTGTGCTAACTCAAACGGTAGAAAGCAAACTGTGACGTGAGTAGAACTAGAAAGCTCGAAACTGGCCTATAATGCGCCCTTCACGACGGCGGACACTCTTCGGGCCTCTGCTCGCCGTTCATAGGCCCAAAGCCACGTCTTCTAAGTAAAGACACGCGCTCACTTCCCCGGCAGTCTGCTCCCATCACAGCAACCACTAGTGCTCGGTTTGCTGCGCTGCTTTGCCTCATTGTTCTGTCCTTTGTCGCCGTACTTCTTCCTTGCTGTCCTTCGTCTCCAATCCTAACTGCTACTGCAACCACGCGACGCCTGACCAATCGTGCCGGCACCGCAGGTCCGCGGAAACGCACCACACGTCCTGAGCTCCCAAGATCAGGTTGTTCTGACCAAGGTAGCAGCGCGTGTGATATGGTCGGATGTCGCCTGTGTTATTACGTCCATGAGGCAGCGCATGGATTTCAACGCGACATGCTGATCGTCGATGCGGAAGAAGGGGCCGAAGCCCTGTTGCGTGCAAGCTGAATGACTTGGTAAATTGTTTAGACCATACGAATGTTGATCGTTGACACGACGATTGAGCATGTTGCACGAATGTCATTATATAACCTCCAAAACCCTTCTGTAGTAACAGTTCTTTGAAAATAGTCGACAATAGTGATTGTATGAGCACCCACTCGCGTTAAACCACACGTTCCAGCTCAGTCTCACGGGAACGCCGTCGATATTGTAAGGGTTTTTCAGAGCGAATTAAGCCCTTATTAAAAAAAATCTTCCTAGATGGCGAACCATAACCCGGACAGGTGCCATACGATTTGATTAGAAATTGATAATCCAACACGAGCCAATCGGCCGGAACTTATCTATTCCGGGCGGATATGTTTCCACCAATCAGATCGCAGCTCGAAGAAAACGATTGGATCATGTTGCCAAGTTGGGTGGTGGGGAGCACCACGAGCTCCTGAGGCAGCAGCGTACGTCCGGCTGCGTCTCCGTTTTCCTTCTCGTATCAAGCAATAATACTACGCTTACGCGCAGCTTCTATCCACATTGACAACAACAAGGAGCGCGCGTTCGCCTGAATGCGGGTCGGCTCGTACTTGACGAGGTATGGATGACGACCTACTTCTTCCCCCTTCAAGGCCGCGATGAGCGATAGGGCGAACATCGCCACGCATAGTTACATCTCCACCACCGACGCGCTCGCCCGTGTCAAGCACCAAACTCAGGCCGTCAGGCGTGGACTCGCGCACGCACTCCTGGACCACCGAGATACCGTCGTCATCGTTACCGATGCGAGAAGAAACGAAAACTGTTGAAGGGGCAGGGGGAGACCGCTAAGCAGGAGATGATGGAAAGGCCTGTGGAGGTATATTTTGACCACGGCAAGCCGCAGTACGCCGCGAAGAGGCTGATATGTGTTGTTTTCCTCCCTGCGTGGCATTCTGGTACTCTGCACTGGCGATGGGAAGATCTAAAAGTAGGAGGGCATGGGCCATTTTGCTTGATGTGGAAGCAGTTGGGAGAGATTCCTGATACTACTAATACGAAGCATCACAATGGCTACTTGTATGCCTAAATGGAGGCTGCAAGCTCGCTAAGGCTGTCGAGATCGAGAAGGGAAAAGTCGACTAGGCTGTGGCTCAGGCGAAGCTCCACAACCAACAAGTCCTGGACCGCCTCGCCGAGATCAAGACTCTTCACCAGACGATCGTCGACAAGGACGCAGCCTACATCGCTCTCTAAGGCGTCGCCGCCAAGCACTTTGAGCAGCTGCAGGAGTCGGCTCGGCTGCTCACCTTGACTGGTGACCCTGCTCTCCGGCATGCCCAAGCTGTGGAGGAGGATCAACCGCTGTCATCTTGCGACAGAAGCGAACCATCTAGTGCCAGGGTTTCTTACCACTTCATGACCCTCACGTGGCCGCTGATGCCGGATCTGGGCTTGGTGTGCCTGGACTCAATCCCGCTGACCGCAAGTTGAATGCGCGGTTGTGCCGCCTCTTGGAGATGGGATTCCCTGAGGTGATGGACACCCCGGCTGGGGAATCTCGCCGAGTCGAACTGAGTATGCAAAACGAGGTACAGCCACTGGTACTTTATAAACACCTCTATTTCTTGTATAACACCTATTTTTTCAACCATGAAATATTGCCGTTTTACGAAGGGCGGCTTTTTGAATGTCATCTTTATTTACTGCAAGTAGTTATTTTTTGTCTCCATTTTGGGAATGGTCTCATTTTTGGTCGCGGACCCAAAAATGACCAGGATTCTTCCGAGCCGTTTACAGGTCATCAGAACAGAGACCATTCAAATTCACGGTCAGCGCTGGCTTGGTGTAGGCATAGTGACAAATATCTTTCTCGGTAGCCGTCGCCGATAGCGTAGTTTCTCGTACTTTTTGCATAGGTGGGAGGGGAGGGGTATAAGCTGTCGTGAAAGGGTTAACTCTTTCTTACATTGCGCCCCCGCCATAGTGAAGCAGTAGCGGTGGTCGTCCTTTTGGCCATAATCATCGTGGACAACTTCCTAACATTGAGGTCGCCTATATCCACGAACTCGGCTGATATGTCGCTAGTGGTCTCGCACTGTACACGCTGCAACAGATTCCATACTGAAACTTACAAATATGGCGCTGTGTTGTTAAGTATGCTCTGCGAACCTCTCCGGGTCCACCACCCGGGTCCCCAATTAATTACTCGACTAGTATAAGTCTGTGCAGTTTTTGGATAACCGGCCGTCGGAGGTACAAATGCGTACTTTGTAAGTAAGTAAGCTTCTAACCTCTTCGTCCGCCGTAAAATTTGCTCCGGCAACCCCACCACACTCAGTATCCGCTCCACAAGATGTTGACGTTGACGTTAATTAAGGTTTGTATAATGTTTTCTAGCTGCCCCAATCCGTCTTTTTACTTATCTGCCAAACGACCAATGTGCTCACCTTCGGGCTTTTCTCATATACTTCAAGAAGTATCAATTTGTACTGACATGTGAGTTACTAATATTTCAAAGTACTATAATATTATTAGTTTTTCTTAAGTACTGCTCTGCGCTCACCCTTCTCTAAGCTTCATAGTGCGGAACGAGTGTAACACAGCCTGTGTCTATAATGCTGACTCTGCGCCACTTCTTGTGGATTTCACCGCGAACGAGCGGAACGAAGCAAGCAGGCATGAGTTTACGGTAAATGAAGCTGGAGCCACGACGAATTACACTTACGAGAGCTTGTCCTCCGCGCGGGTCGTCCACGGGGATGACAAGTTGTCCGCCGTCGGCTAATTGGTCCAGTAACGCTTGGGGTGGGGAGGAGACCGCAGCACCGACGAAAATGAAGTGGAAAGGTGCCTCAGTTGGCAGTCCATACCAGCCATTGTAGCAGTGTAACGAGAGCACACCAGTCTCGATGAGGTCGGGGGCTGCGTTCAACACGTTCTTGCGTGCTGATTGAGCGAGTGCAGGAAGCAGTTCCAGTCCAAATACTCGGCCGCCATCTTGTTCTACGAGGCGAGCGAGCGCAGCAGTCAAGTACCCAGACCCTGCACCCACGTCCAGTACCCGTGGCTTGAGTACGTCTGCACACGTGACTTGTGCCAGCTCCAGTATGTGAGCGTGCTACATACAGACACAATACGGTCAGCTATGACACCAAAAGCTTGGAATAAGTGGCACAGCTTACCATGTGTGGAGCCGAGATGGTCTGGTTGAAGCCGATGGGACATGGTGAGTCCTGATACGCTTCATCTTGAACAGCTCTAGGGACGAAAAGGGCGCGATCAATGCGCTTCATAGCGTCGAATACGGCGGTGGAGCGTACGATACCAGCTTTTTGCAGGTTCAAAACTAACCCGTCGTTACTCGTCGAGCTGCACGGCCAAAGCGGGAGCATTGGCGCTATGGTCTCTCTTGTAACAAGAATAATCAATTGAGTCTCACAGCTTTGCTACCGTAGGAGGAACCCAAGCGACAGGACGGTCTCCGCTGAGCAGTGCGTGTTTTCTACAATGAAAGGCTTTATCGACAGCATCAACCGCTGCGACGAACGGCCTCAGCTTCAAACCTGGCCGGCTCCCTAAAAATACGAGGACGATTAAAATGCCGCTGGGTTGCGTTTCTCTCCTAAAACAGATGCAAAGTGCAACATAAATGAAATTAAACTCAAGTTGAAGTTGTGGTCAATTACTTTTGAGGCATGCAGTAAATATTTTTTCGAGCTACGGTACGATGAAAACTTCAACTTTCCTCAGCTGAGCTTGCGTTCACGCTCGCGGACAAGTGGCACGTAACAGACGCCAAACAATCGGCGTTGCGAGAAGTTGGTGCCATGTCGTGTGATCTCCACGAACACTTGGCCGCCGCGAGCCTCGTCCAGAGGTAGCACCATCCGTCCGCCATCCGCGAGTTGATCCAAGAGAGCTTGTGGCGGAGCTTCAGCTGCAGCACCGACGTGGATGTAATGGAACGGCGCTTCGTTCGGTAGACCGTCCCAGCCGTTGTGGCAACGCACAGACACGACGCCTCGGTCGATCAAGTCTCCGTCGGCTGTCTGGATGTTCTTCTTGGCGAACTGCACGAGTCCAGGAACGATCTCCAGACCGAAAACATGTCCATTGTCTTCAACCATCCGTCCAAGACACGCCGTAAGATACCCAGAGCCAGCCCCAACGTCAAGGATACGCGGGTGGCGCACATCCTTGATCGCTGCATAGGCCAGTTCCATCGCGTGGCCATGCATATGTGGCGCTGAGATGGTCTGGAGGTAGCCGATAGGATGAGGCACATCTTGGTACGCTGCCAACTCCCCCACGTGTCCTCCATCCGGAGTCTCGATCTGCGCCAGATACTTGGCACGGTCTGTCTTGGCCATGGCGTTGAACACGGCGTCAGAGCGGACGACGCCTGTGCGCTTCAAGTTCTTGACCAAATCTTCATTACTCGACGAGTTACTCGGCCAGAACATCTTGAGACTGCGTGCGATCAATTTCTTTTTAAACTGGCAAAAATGTGGCTCAAAGTTGAGCGCGTTCTTGAAGCTTCTCGGAGGTTCCAGGCGAAAACCATAATGAAGAAAATCACCAAGACTAAGAGCCTTGGATCCCAAAATATCTCAGACATCATCGCCCGTCCCAAGCGGGGACATGACCTTGGCCTGCTGCGAATCTCAGTTGTCGAACGCTTGCAACTAAGTTAAAAGCTTAGTCCCAATGAAGTTGATAAATATGGACGACTTGGTCTCTCTATTACGGTGTTATGTGGCGTTTATCTCATCGAGGAAGAATTGAAACAGATCCACGAGTTTCTTGGCAGTTGGTCGTTTCTTCGGGTCGCTTTGCAGACAATCTCCAATAGCTTTAGACAGTTTGTCGACAATGGCGCTTGAAGATGATAACGATACAGTCAACGACGCAGCGGAGGACGTTGGAGTCGTGCCAAAACTACTCTCATCCTCTGCGTCAGTCCCGCCAACGTTCGCTAACATGCGTAACTTGCTCATAAAGTGATGCATAGCGGCATTATGCTCCTTGTTCTTCTGAAGAATACTCGCTGTTCTAGGTAGAGTAGAGTCTTCAGTAGAGTTCTTTGCCTCGTCTTGATCATCGATAGTGAGTCGCAGCTTCTTGGTTCGATTCCGCACCTCGAATTCATTGTTCGGTCGGTCGTTCTGGAAGAAAATATGAGAGTAAAACCAAAGCTCCAGAAGTAAAATTCCAACACTGTAAATGTCAGCGTGAAGATGCCGAGAGTTGTGATGCAGCACCTCTGGAGCCACTAGTGGTAGCGTTGGTCCTTTATCTTGTTGAGAGTTTCTTCTCTCCGGTTGAAGGAACCGAACGCCTTCTCCATCTTCCTCCTCCGAGTCTGAACTCTCCACTGCGAGACTTTCCACAAGCAGCACATGCGTTGCATGTTGTGTATCATCGCGACTGTGGTGACGAGCGTCGCCAATTTTGCACCGAAACATCTCCGTCACCATGACATTTCGGCTTCGCAGATCACTGTGGGATATGCCTTTGCTGTGCATGTACACGAGCGCTTTGCAGATATCCAGAGCCATTTGAAACCGCGTCATAAGCGAGGTCTTGGACATCCCGTTACCGGCGATCTGAGACGACGTACGATCGCTATCATCCCCAGCAGATGACGCTGACATACGGGATAACGACGAGTTGTTTCTGTTGGGACGGTCCAGTCCGTCAACTTCAAGTACTGCAGTCAAATCTCCGCCTTTAACGTATTCCGAAATGACGCACAAGTGCTCAGGGTCCGACCACATGGTCCCCAGACACGAGACAATGTTAGGGTGATGCAGAGAACTTAGCAGCTCCACGTCTTTGATCGTATCAGCAAGCTCCTTCACTTCAAACCGCAGCGTCATCATACGCTTCACGACCACTTGAGTACCGCAGTAATCACCTAAAAACACTTCCCCATGATAACTGCGACTGAGAATACGGTGCATGTGGAAGGTTTCCCACTCGACGTCATGCCACTCACTTGTCGCCTCTTGTTCGTCAGCAGGAAGTGCTTGCCACCGTTTCTCTTTCCGGATCTGGAAATAATCCCGCAGAGTGCTCAGTACCAGGTCCTTAGTCTCTTCTGGGAGGTCGTAGATACGGAACGGCATTTCTCCGCGGTCAGAGGCCTCTTCATCGATCTCATCCTCCAGCAGCGAGTCACTTGGGCTGATAGGTTCAGCCAGTTGATGCATCATGAGTCCCATACGCCAGTCATTCATGGCTTCTTGCTCCTTGATGTCCATTTTACGCGTACGTTTGGAGCTCTTCATGATCATGTAGAGCAAGAATTTGCTGCTGAAGATTATCCCTGGAATCGCGATCCCCATGGACAGCGTTAGCCAACACAACGTATTGCACTCGAAGTCTTTGCACATAGTACGATCGGGCTCCAAGTCGGACGAGTACGGACAGTACAAACAAACCGTGGCGCCATCTTCTTCCGAATACGCACGAGACGAAACTTCGGTACACGCCACACAGCTTCCCGTTGAGTTGTCGTGGAAAGTACCAGCGACGCACTGGATGCAACCGTAGAGATCCACGCTACCAGCAGACCCAGAGCCTGACGATAGAGTAAGTTCTTTAAAGACACTGCCATTGGGGCAGTCATTACGCATATCCACGTCAGCGGACCAACCAATCCCTGGATTATTTAGTAGAGTCCTGCAGAAAACAACAGATAATTGGTGAGTTTCTGGGTACAGCAACGGAAATTGTGGCACTACAGAAATAATCCTTACACATTCGTGAGAAGCTTCCTCACTAATGCGATGAAGTTCGTGCTGGGAATTGAAGTGATGAGGTTCGAGTCGAAATTCCTATCCATTCAATGCGTCAGTTCGATATTTTACCAGAAAGTTACAACTGCAACGTACATTGACTCGATAGTCGACATGATGGGGTCGAAAACAGCGGCACTGAAGTTGACGACACGGTTGCTACTTAGGTCCCTGTAACATTTTAGGCCAAGGCGTTTGTTCTCCTCAGATACTTAAGTAAAATTATTATATAATCTCAATAAAAACTTACAACGCCGCGAGTCCGGTGTATGGAGTAAGCGCATCATTTGTCGAGATGGACCACAAATAATTGCGACTCAGATTTCTGAACAAGCGAATAGTGTTTTTGTTAGAGAGCAAAGAATCAGTTTGATAAGAGCAATACGTACAGATACACCAGGTGCGATGCCTCGAAGTCGTCGGGGAAGTCAGGCATGAGGTCCATCAGGTTGCCTTGCAGCTCTAAACGCTCCAGGTTTGTCGGAACGGACGATAGCGTCAGTCGATGAATGTTATTGCTGTCCAGCCTCAGTTCTTGGAGTCCGTTTACGTCTGCGAATGCGTCCTTGTCGATGACAGAGATGACGTTGTCGCTCAAATTCCTGACCAGCGGAGAGTTAGACCCAGTACTGTTTAATCAAATCTGAGCAGTTCACGTACAGTTTTCTCAGCGCCGACATCCCCGCAAATGCTCTGGAATTGAGGGTGAAAATGGCGTTGGATGCCAGTCGGAGCTCATAGATCTCCGAGGCGTCAGCAAAGGCTCCTTCGTCAATCTCTACCAATGCGTTGTAGTCCAAGGAGCTGCATACCACAAACAATAATCAAGTCAGAAAACTACGAGGCTATCAACACAATTCACTCAACATACATGTAGCCTTCAGCAACAGCATTCCGAATGCCAGACGGCACCTCCATGATACCGTTATGCGAGAAATCGAGAGCCTTCCACGACGAAGACACTATGAACAGGGCACTAGGAATATATTCCAGCGCATTGTAGCTCAGGTCCAACGTGTGCAACACTGTCAAGTTCACCAGCGCTTGCGCCTCAACTTTTTCGATAGAGCTCTGGTTGAACGACATGGTGTTCAACAGCGGGCAGTTGCTTACGAGACCGTTTGGTAGTACCGTAACATTGGTATCTGTACACCTGCAACACTCATAGCAGAAACAAGATGAGAAAGATGAACATATACCTTAAATAGTACAATAAACCTACAAAATGCTTTGGAGGTTTGGCATATTGACGAAAGATCCCGCGTCCAGCTTCGTCAGAGGATTGTTGGAGATGTCTCTGCACACAACAGCGAAACCCTAAGTGAGTACAGCCCTGATCGCCATAAAACGGTCTCGTAGCAGCGTATAACGCACATGGAACTGACGCTATAGACCGCCTGGAAAAGCGACACCGGGATGTTGTTAAGCGAGTTGTTCTGCAACTGAAGACGCGATTCTTGGGCCAAAGCGGAAGCCGACACCGTTGAGACCAGCTCGTCGTCACTGTAGAACGCGAAGCTGCTGCCATTTGACGTGATGTTCGTCAGCTGCCGGCTCGAGAGCTCCAAGCTGTGAAAACCAGTCGATGCAGACGTTAGACTGGATGTAGCAGCAACAATTTGAGGCTGTACGCGGTGAAATCGGCAGCTATAGAATGATGAAACGATGTAGAATGTGATGAAAGTGCATAACTTGCCATTTGGCAGCCTGTATCGCCGCAGCGAGTGCCAGAAGCTGGAGCGCACGACGCGCCATAGTTCTCTTTTTATCGAACTGAGCTTATTGAGAACCAAGTGTAAGTTTCTAAATACTCTATTTCTAATTTCAATTCTAGACTTGAAGTTATAGAGGTCCTGGTGTGCACCACACCACGTCATTTGATGAGCCCCTGATAAACTGCGCGTCATGTTCCTCCAGCCGCGGCAGACGCAGACCGAGCTGCACGGCTACGCGGTACGTACAATGCGACGTCTAATATGCTGGTGTTACGCTTAAATTCACGCTCTTATTCTGCCTGAATTCGCTGTTAATGAAGGTGGAGTTCAGCCCGTTCGTGGACAATTTGGTAGCTGTCGGGACGGCACAATACTTCGGTATCGTGGGTAATGGCCGACAGCATGTGTACGAGATGCTCCCAGCGGGAGGTTTAGCGCCGGTGAGAGAAACGTTTAATGCTAACATTGAGTAGATCCTCATATAATTGACGTTGTTCTGCTAGATCCGAGCTTTCGATACGCCCCAGGGCGTCTACGACTGCGCGTGGAGCGAGAACCATGGACAGCAGCTCGTGAGCTCATGCGCCGACGGATCTGTCAAGCTCTGGCACTTGCAGACACGCGACCAGTTCCCGATCCAGAACTACCATGAACATAAGCAGGAGGTGTCTGGGGTGAACTGGAACTTGGTCTCGAAAGACTCATTCGCGTCGGCGTCGTGGGACGGCACGGTGAAGATTTGGAAGCCGGAGGTGCCACACTCGGTCTTGACGCTTGCAGAGCACTCGAGCGCAGTGTACAACGCAGTGTGGAACACGCAAAATAACTCATTGGTCGCGTCGTGCTCCGGGGACGGAACTGTCAAGATCTGGGACCTCAGCAGCGCACGCTCTGTTACAACCATCGCAGCACATGGCAACGAAGTGCTCGCTCTGGACTGGAACAAGTACAATCATTTCGAAGTCGTGTCGGGATCGGCCGACTGCAGTATCAAAGTCTGGGTACGTTTCGTCGTTGATATTCCCCTGACGACTTTCTATTCGACGGCTAACAAACACTTGTACTGTCACTACAGGACGTCCGAAACCCGATACGTGAGGTGCGGATGCTCCCAGGACACAGCTACGCCGTGAAGAGAATTAAATGCTCACCGCATGATCCGGATGTGATCGCATCGGTGTCGTACGACATGTCCGTTGGTGTCTGGAACACTAAATCGCCATATCCGCGGCTTCAGAACGCGCAGCACCACAGCGAATTCGCGTTCGGCTTTGACTTCAGCCTGTTCGTGGATGGTTTGGTGGCCTCGTGCTCCTGGGACCGTCAGGTAGCCGTGTGGAACTACTTCGGTGGTCCTCCGCCGTCACCACCACGCTAAGTTCGCATGTACAGCTTAAGTTCGCAAAAATCGATCTGAAGTTACTATCGGACGTATAAGCTTACGGGCGAGATGGTGGCGCCAAAGAAGACAGGCTTCTGGACGGAGCACATGGACTCAAAGAGCGGGGTAAGCGCTTAAATGTCTTCCATACACGTGTAGCTATACTCTGATCGTGGTGGTTCTGTTTTACTTATTGAGTAATTCTCTCCCAATTCTCGGTTGTTCACAACAGCGAACGTACTATTTCAATATGGCGCTGGGACGAAGCTACTGGGAGCTGCCGTCAGAGCTGCAGGCTCAAGTGAAGAAACCAGCACTGGATGCACTACGTGAGTGGGATCCAGAGGCAGCTGAGCGCAAATACGGCGCCGCTAGCCAAAACTCAGGTGGAGACGACGTGGAGATCCGCAGGAAGCGGGAGGAGGCTCTGGCTAAGTCCCGTACAGAAGCTAAAGAGGCTCAAGCTGCATCGACGAAGCTCTCACTGGAAGAGAGGATGTCTCTAGCAGCGCAGAAGAGGAAGGCGGCGGAGATGCAGAGCAGTGCAGGTGGACACCGACAACTCACTTCCAGCGAAAACTCCAATGAGTACCTGGAGATGGTACGTCAACTGCAGCAGAACGACGAAAGTGAGGAAGGAGCAGGAGGCAAGTGGCTTGTGCGGTAGAGGACACAAGGAAATGTAGTCAATAGTTTATTCGTGAGCGATGACCGTGATGCTTAGCCGCTCGCGTCTCCTCTGATTCTCTACGAAATCCTCGTCGCATGCCGCTTCTACAATGAAAACACGTATACGAATTAATTGCCATGATAGTAGAGATCGCACTGTAGCTGCAGATACATGGGCATACCCGCTTGTAGGCTTGGTATCGATCCTGGAAGGAGATGGACTTTTCTTCGTGCGCTGAGGGCTTCTTGGGCTTCAAGTCGAAGAGCTCCTGGATGAACGGCATCTTGGCCAGTACACACTTCCACACCACGAGCCAGCTGATTGTCAGCGTAAGCAGTACGATGCACACCGCCCCCAACACGTACGCGCCCGTCACCACCAGCTCCTCCAGCCCCATGTCTGCGATCAATACCGGTAGAGAATGTACTGAAGTATTTGGAACCTTCTTTTGCTGAAAATGCGAACTTAACACCACTAAGTTCGCATTCAAGTGCCGTTAAGTCGACATGTCGACTTACACGCGCGCATTAGGTGTTGCGCGTACGTACAATGGACGCAGAAGACGAGGTTTATCTCCTGGTGAGCGCTGCAAGTATTAATACCACTTTTCTCTATTTAATGTATGGGCGGCTACCTGAACCATTACCCCCCTCCCCCCGAACAAAACTCGAAAAGTGACGCAGGATCTGATCTGCTGCGTACTTCCGTCAAACAATCGTTCATAGTATGGTCGACTCGACTCTGCTGCAACACGAGTGCTGTCTGCTCTCCATTTCTAAAAAAAAATGCACTTGAATCGTCATGGCTCGTGTCAACTTGACTTGATCAAGCTCTTGGTAGCACGACTTCAAAACAATCGACGCCGGGACTGTGCACGCAACTCTGCTGGCCTTGCTTTAAAATACTCCGATGTCCTTCGGCAGCTCCACTGCAACATACGTGCACACTTGGGTCGTGCACGGTTGATACTCTCCCGGGTCTCCTCCATGCGACGCTTCTTGCTCTGCATCCGTTCGAGCTGCTGGAGCGCTTGTGCTTGCTGCTGCTCTCGCTCGAGCTCGCGCTTGGTCTTCCTGAACACTAGCGGCTTGGCCAGTGGCTTAAATACAGGCGCGGCATGCGGAGCCTCCTGGATCTCAATGGTACGTCGTCTTGGGCTACGAACACGCGGCATCTCGCTGATCAACCGAGCGACATTGTCCTGATGCTCCATCGTCGCCAGCGTTCTCTGAAACGTCCGACTGTGAAGCAGCAGCCCCGTCATAGAATGCCACGTCCTTCGCGGCGCCACCTTCGAGCGTATTTGTCCTGTCATTTAGTCTCGATCAACTGTAGCAGCAACAACTCAACGGTATCAGTTCCTGAAGAGGGTCAAATGCAATGGCAATTGCGCACTTACGTACCAGATTTCGTGCGCTCTAATATACGTAACTGTAGGTCACTTGAAGTGACGTGGTGGAGGCAGGCAAGCAGCGAGTGGGGCTTGTGACCCCGAGATGGAAATTTGCACTCTGTTTGAATTTGACCCGAATTTCAAACGGCTATTCGGAAATTCAAAAGAACTGCCACCATATTTTTACGTACAATACACAATCCCGAACTTAAGGCGAACTTAGGAACGACCCCCTCATCACTTCCCGATACTGAACGCGAGATAATATTGACGCAAGATGGAGGCGCTGCAGGACAAGAAGGTGGAGTTCTTCTCCATGGAGAACATGAAGAACAACGAGAAGGCCGTTGAGTACGTGCACACGTCCATGTGCGTCATCGCCGGCTGCATCGCTGGTATCACGGGAATGACGGGCCTGCAGGGCTTTGCCTTCCTTGCGGCCGCCTACGTGTTCACTGCTGTCTCGATCTGGGTCTTCAAGCTCGGCATGGACGTCAAGGTTTACTTCAACACGAACGCCTTCAGCTTCATCTTCGCGGGGGTCATGTCCCAGGCGCTGTCCTTCATCCTCTTCTGGACGCTCTCCTACGGACTCGTGCATATTTATTGACCGACCACAAGAACAGCCAAGACGGGATACCCAGCCGACGTATCAAGACACGGACGTAGACTCGTAATTACAAGGACGAGCAGTTGAAGTGCAGGGATCGATGCGGATGTTGCGTCACGTCATAATTTCCCGATGTCAAGACGACAGTGCATCCACTAGAAACGAAGCTGATAATGGTATCCTACAAGTCTTGATTGGAGTGCAATTGTTGTAACCTGTGCTGCAATAGCATATACTGGTAACGACGAGTGCATTTGCTGCTGTGTAACTCGTGCTGGAACGCCTAAGAGAAGTTGTCTGAAGTCATGTAGGAAGATTGACACACTCTGTTTCTGGGCTTTTTATTGTAATGTGCTGATCGCGCTGGCGTCTACTTGCGCTGCGCCTCCTGCATCTTCTGCTGCATGATCATGAGCACGGCCTCGAGCATGTTGCGCTTGCCGTCGATGACCGTCTTGAGCTGCTCCGTGTTGCTCTGCAAGAACTCGACTTTCCGGTCCATGAACTGCTCAGCCTTCTCCACCGACTGCTCCACGAAGTAGCCTGTGCCCACATCCACCAGTACCTCATCCTTATTGGCCAGCTTGCCAGGCACAAACATGGACGCCGTGAGGGGCACCAGCACCTCCTTGTTTAGGTCAGCGGCCGCCATGCTATTGAGTGCCTCCTTGGACTCGGTAAACCGCGACTGGGCCTCACGCAGCCCACCGAACGACGTAGTGAGCTGCTGCAGCTCCTTCTCCAGCTGGCCCTTGAGCGCGTTGAGCTGCTCAAGCGACAGGTCCACGAGGTTCACCTCACTCTGCGCGTCCGCCATTGTCGATGATACTCTCGAAATGCATCGCCCACCAACGAGTATCTTACCTTAACATTTCTACCAATCAAAATGCATCAAATCGAATTTTATGCTTTGTTTTCACCAATTACAGGACTAGTCTGAGTCGCTGGCGCTGTCATCAGCGCCAAGGAAGTTCCAGAGCTTCATGGCCACCTCAGCAGCACGTTCACGTCGTTGTTCATCTGTCAGGGATTCACCTTGGTCGCGGACATTGCGAACTTCTGAGATCAGCGCGCTGAATTGGGCCATATCGATGTCGTCACCCTCGCCTCCCTCGCCACCTGAAGCTCCATCAACCGTCGCGTCACCAGCGATCTCCAGCGCCTGCAGCAATGCCTGAAGCTTTTTATCATCCGTCGCATCTCCCTGTTCACCATTGTTCGCCTTGTTCTCCTTCTGGTTCTCGATCTCCTCGATCTTTTCCGACTTCTCCGTTACTTTCGACGTCGTAGCAGTCTCTGTCTTCGGCGGGTTCATCTCCATGGACCTCCACAAGTTGCAGTGCAGCGCTTCCAGCACGCGTTCCATGCCCTGCTTCTCATCAATAACGCTATCGTCACTGACCACATTCTCTGCGTTCAAGTCCACGAACTCGTAGCCGCTGTCCTGGCACCAGCTTTTCATCGTTTCCACGCTCTCCGTTGTAGCCGACGACGTGTTCGCCACCAGCAGACATACGTCGTAAGGCAGCGTGTCCACTATACGCTTCGCAAGCTGATGCACGTGCAGGAAGCTCTCTCGCTGACCGGCATCCGCAATGCACATTACCGCCTCGTAGTCGTGCAGCTCGTGTTGTAGCGCAGGCTCTGGCGTGTCGTCGCGCACCTGGTGCACGTGCAGCTCTACGGGAGCTCGGTAGTATTTAGTCTGCAGATGCAGCAACGTCACGTCCGAGGCGGTGGAGTTGGCATCTGGGTCACCACAGAGTGCACGTAGCTTAGAGATTACTGTCGCGTTGCTGCCTTTGTCGGGTCCAAGCACCAGCAGCCGAGAGGCTTCAGTGGCCATGATCAATTGCTGCACTTGTGCCTCTTGGCGGTCAGAATCAAAGTGAAAGATAGGAGAATTCGTTAAAGTGCGATTAGAGTACTGTTACGGATCAGTATAATGCCACTTCAGCGATACTGGGAATATGGCTGGGAGAAATTGTAGAGCTCTAATCCGAGCACAACGGCTAAAGTGGCAACTAGGATCGGACCCTGACACAGAGAAAACAGTGTGCTGGGCGAGAAGTACGCTCGCCACCCTGACCACAATGTATATCAGTAGCTCAACGAATGAATCGTCGATACTATCCTACAAGTGTGAACAACCGTAATGTTAGCAGCCATTCAGCACTAGCGACAGCGATGCAGCATACCCTCTCCACCGGCTCTAAACACCAATAAAGAGGAAGTCACCTTCCTAAAAGCGGCTACTTTAGTTGGGCACCCCGAACTTAGGGTCGATGAGGCGATCGACTAGGCCCTGACGATCAATATCAATACTGACAGAGACCTCGCACCATATCTTTAAGAATTGCTTCACTGCCACTGGCTATTGTCTCCCTCGGCCAGGTAGAAAAAGCGAGTTCCTTGGTGCTGAGTTTATTGTTTGGTTTCGATTATCGACGAAAGCGCAGGACTGGTCTGGTGTCTATCTTGAAGTAAGGCGCGAGCTATAGTTGACAATCCATTGGTCGATCCAACTATAGCAATATCATGTACTTCAGTAGTGTGTCAGTACCGGGGTGTGTCAGTACCTGGTACTCCCGCGGAAGTAGACCCAGAGCCAGTGGATAGTGATCTGGGCTGATGATGAAAGTACGTACCGGTAGTGGGCTTCATTTACTGAAGCCTACGTAAATTTACCCGACGAATTTTGAAATGGCTAACCTCCACTACGTCGCAAACTCAAGGAGGAAAAAGGAGTTCGTTTGCAATTTGTAGATTCTACAAGATAGCGCCGAGTAAGTAGCTATCGTTCAGAAATTGCCTTCCTCAAGTGAGTACCGTTTGGTCACGTTTGGCGCTCGTTATGCTCTGCTGACTCTATGTTGTTCTGCGTGGCAGGTGGACGCCTATTTTGCTGTTGTGCTGATGAGCTCGTGGGTTTGCCGAGCTAGACCAAAACCAACTTACGCCATTTTGTGCGAGCAGCGAACGCTGCAGTTGGTATCCAAGACCCCGAATGGCTGACACGTACAAACGGACGTATCACTGCGAACTCCTTCGTGGATGACATAACGCGAGAATGGAGGTATAGGTGGGGGACGCTGGTGCAAAGTTTGTATGGCACCGATCTCCTTAGTCCAATTCTGCCGCATCTTGGGTTTCCTCGTTGAAGTCCAACATGAACCCTGCGTCCCGCATTATCTGGACAACGTCAGACACGATGTGGTTGTGAATATTGCTGTGTTAAGTGACTTTAGGACAGCTACTGGAGCTGAGGCACTGGAAGCTCTACACCCGCCCCATGGGCTACAATTCTTCGTTTGATGTAGAAGCATAAAGAAGACTAATCACTTGTCTGAAAAGAACGTAGGATTGGTGACCGACGAACGATAGTGTTTTATGATTGGTTGTTATTCAGGAGAGCCTACGGTGTTTGGCTGCACTTTGGGCTTCACGAACCAAGCGCAGAACAGTGGTAAGTGAGAGTTCTGCTAAGCGGCGCTTATGTTTTGTTGGAGACAGCTCTAACTTGTACATGGCGGCTTCAAATATCTCGGCTGCCTGTTTTTCTGATGGTTGTGTAGGAATCGTTCGACCAGCTGCTGTCGCCGCATCGGTGAGGTGCTTGATCATCATGACCCAATCCGAAAACGTCTTGCGAATGCTACGCTTTGGCAATTCGTGAGGGTGAATATTTTTCAGAGGTGGCCAGCCTCTTGCTTTGTTGCCAAACCACCACAATTGCCACGCACCAAAAGACCCAGCTCGTGGAAACTCAAATGTTTCCGGGAGCAAATGAAACTTTCCAGCATAGTAGTAGACGTTTGTCACCATCCGATGGTGACGTTGTATTAGATGCAGGAGGTGCTCCTGCTCGGGCGATTCCTGCGCGCGTCAGCAATGACTCAATTGTAGCCTCCAGCATCTGCTTGGTGGTGTTTTCAGCAGCTACGCCTTTTTCTTCGATCAAATTTGACATGCCTTCAAGCAGTACCGGCGGCAGGTTATCGATTGACGTTTGCATGTGCAGTAGCTGTTTGTAGAGTTCAACATGGGGAGGAATGCCTGTTGGCTTCATCCAGGACGAGCTGTCGCGAACGAGAGCTGTTGCGAGGTGACTCATCATGTCCTGTTGTCAAAACAGGAACGTTGACAGCAGTGGATGCAACGCAGGCATTGCCTCTCGCAAAAACTCGCGGTGCCAAACCAGAGATGCGATACATAACAGAAGTATGTCTTGGCAAGTCTGCAGCTTGCTGTCCTGATTATCCGCAAAGTGAGGGGGGAGCAAGGCAAAGTCAGCCGGGTTGAGTGGCAGCCCAGCCACTACACGCCCTAAATACTGGTCACCGACAGCCTCATAGCGAATATAACGATCTTGAACACCTCCCAATGACCACTCAACTCTCAAACACACACTCGCAATCGAAGGACCACCGGTGGTCCCGCTGCAAGCAAAGGTTGCGACGCCCTTGCGTATGGAGTGAGTGCCATAATGGCTTTGACCAGTCTTTTCGTTGGTCAACTGACGCAGCGTGTTGCCAAAGCGCACTTTTGTTGTGAACCAGGAAACAGTGGACCCGATGGCTGCGTAGGTCGGCATGCCAAGTAAACTGCTAGCGCAGTTATTCAGCACGTAGTAGGACTTTGGGGATTGGCGTACATATGTCGAGGGTCCTTGGGGCCCTTGCCTTCCTGGTTTGTCTTTGATTTGTACGTCACGCAGCCCACGCTGTCATCGTGAGCACTGAGGTGTTCTGTGCAAAGTGTCTGCACTGATTCGAACCGGCACATCAGGTTCCACTGAGTCGTCAAAAACAAATGCGCAAAACCGGCGTCTTGACGAGCAAGCGTAGCACTACACAGCTGATGGTACATCGAGTACGGAAGGGGGTATTTTCCTGATTCTCTGGGCGTGCCAGACTGGTACTTAGCAGCTTGCATCCGCTTCAATCCCGAAAAAAAGGTAGCCATGTTCTTCTCATACGCCGTCGGTAGGGGCACATCCTTGCGGCGGTACAGGTCTTTCAATGCATTACGATATTCATTGAGTGTACTGACACCCACCGTTTTCCTCTTCTCCAGTAGAAACGACTCAAACTCAGCCATTGTGAAGCGCTTTAAATCAATCTCGCCATTAATGTCGAAGAAAGCAGGCGACTCGTGCTTTCGTGTGTCGACAATCCACTTCGACATGGCGCGGAGGCTACCGCGGTATGCTTGCTGAGTCTTAGTTGAAATGCATGCATCTCTGACGTCCTTGGTCGTCACTTCGCGACCTTCGTCCGCATTGTCAATCTCTACAGCGTGCGGGGTCATCACGGCAGACGCCTCACCACCCTCATCAGCCGAGCTGTGCCGGCTCGTCGAATGAGGCCCGCTAACAGAGCTTGGATAAGGATTTGGATCAGCACCCGGCAGCTCAGCAGTAATGGCTGCAGTTGCTGCGCCCGTAAGCAAGCGGAGGGGCACATTTTGGAGGGAAGTCTCGACGTTGGGCACTACAACAGAGCTTGGATGCAATTGAAGATGACCAGAAGCTGACGTAGGTGCCTCGGGGTCCGCTGGCTGACTTGGTCTTGTTGACGAAGCTGCCACTGGTGTGCATCAGTTACGGTAAGGCTTGGAGGCACTGCGTTCTCGCGTGGTGTCGTTCTTCATCGTGATTGCAGGAATATAGCAAATAGCAGCGCTGGACGCTGGTCGGACAGATTGCCATCGAAATCTCGGTCAATGATAGGATCATACAAAATATAAGATACTTAGGGGCTCTCAATTTTCCGCTTTGACAAGAAAAGCGGCCAGAATTCCAACGATCGCATACAAACACCCATATACTGCTTACGATTCTCCGACAATCAGGAATACACAGCAGGCAATACTACATGTATTGTGCTTCATTTTGGCAATAACAACCACCCATCAACTTGAATTAAACGTTTTTGCGGTTCAGATTTAAAAAAAAAATTACTCCAAGAATAATTCATTGCGGTTCACTATTCATTGGGCCTTCATCAGCATGAGAGCAAGACTGGCGGCCTGTGGCTCAAGAATGTTGCAGTCCTGGAAGCGGCTGCAGGTCACTTATCATGGTGGAAAGTACTCAATCCAACGCTTGCTAGCCCTGGAAGCGTACACCAGAAGCGCTTTGTCGTCACGCGTGCTTCTTCTGTGCATTGCCACCCCATTGCCCATGGCCACACTAGTGATCTTACAAGAATTGATCCCGCTTCAAGACCCAAAAGACGGCTGGAAAGCGAATTACGGATTCTGGCTTCGAGATGCAATCACAGCATTCGTCGTCAATCTCACGAACCTTGGACAAGCGCCATTCTTCATCACTGACCTCCCCATCTCGAAGCTTCAGTTAGTTATTGTAGCCGCGTGCACATCGACAGCTTTCACCGCGGTCGCCATCCTTATTGTTGCACACTTCAGGTTTCCAGTTCCGTTCTTCTTGATGGCGTTTGCTCCTCTTTATTACGTGGTACAAATTATCGTCTTCCGGATTGTGATCGGCACCCGAATCTTTTATCGAATGCTAGCACAACGTTTCCAGCTTGAACGCTACATGGCATTTATAACAATTCAGTTCACACTGGTGCTTCTTTATCCGGCGTACGAGGCTGTGTTTCACGTTGCAGAAGAAACCTGGTATCACTTTCTCGTAATTTTGCTACTTCCGGTGATCAAAGTCGTCGTCAAGAACATGGTATTGCGGTGTACAATACACTTGGAAGACATGATGCCAGAGGCTGCCATCTTCACTGTCGACTACTTCAATGCGATTTATGTGGCGACGTGCGTTCAAAGTTCATCGTCTGCATCTGCAATTATGGCAATCACAATCACGGACTTAACACAAGCGTTGCTCATGCTTTACGGACTGCATCGCCACACTGCAAGAACTTTACCAAAACTTGGTCGTATTGTCAAAGAAATTCCACTTAATGACAGCGTGCTGCTGTCATTAAGCACGCTATGCAGAGATTTGGTGAACCGCGATAAGCAACTCGATGTGGGTATTCGCGTACGCTCGTGCATCCCACACCAACTCTCTCCGATAGATGAAGAGCTGATAGACAAGCTGGATTTCTTGACGAATACAACAAGAGTCCATGTCGTTCAAAAAGCCGCTATAGAAGGACATCGTGAAGATTTAAGCTGGGATAGTAACTCGACTTCAATTACGGGTTCTTCTTGGTGCTCCCGAAGACGCAGTGACGTGATTTATCCTTCTATCCAACTTAACACTACTCCAGCAGAAAAACTGAATATCCTTCGGGAAGCTTTGGGGGTCCTCTTTACTACGGAATGCCTCGTTGTTGCTGCCTACCTGGAAGCCGTAGTGCCATTATTTTACAGCGGCTACATGCTGGTAATGGTACACTTTCCAAGTGCCCAATACCACTCAGAGATGGTTGGTGTCACCCGCGAGAATGTCGGTGCTACTGTGTTTCCAGTGTTTGTATTTGCGGTACTTCAGATCGTGGCATTTGTACTGTTAGGACTTTTGATCAAGCGCAATTGTGGAATGCGAGCGCTATGGCAACTCGCGTTCGTGTTGGAGTCGCAGATGTTTCTGATTCAAGGCAAACTGATGGTTTGGATCATGATCACACTGTGCTGTCGGCTGGCGCACTTCGGTGAGTATTTTTTTCCTAATGGATCGTTACGCTGCTGATGCCTAACGCTTTCATTGTAACAGGTTTCGACTTTACGTTTAAATCGATCACATCGTGACATTCCAGCGTAGCACTGTACAGTACTCTATCGTTTCCTGGTAGTTCAATAATGCATTCTAAACACGGTGATGAGCGTTTCAATCTCGAGCACCAGGTTGAATAATCGCTACTCTTATACGAAGTATGTCCTATGATAAATAATAATCTCGTTGATAAGTCGTTGTTTCGTTTACGTAAATTATTTGCTTGCTCTCTCAACTCCTGTCTTGATTAATGAAACTGCAAGATATAAACACAAAATGACACATACTGGTACTTGAGATCTTCTATAAAACGGAACTCCGTCCAACAAAAGCTTCATGGAAGCTGAACTAGCGAAAGTTTTATTGCAGTGCGGCCGTTGAAGTGTTCTGACGTAGAGAACTGTTACGGATCACTATAGTACCACTTCAACTTGCCGAAGCTGTAAAGCTACTTCAGGATGCGAATCTCTATCATTATTGGACGTTCAAGTTTACTGCTGGCGCAGTTGTAGAGTTCTAGTCGAACTGCTAAAATGGCAAATAGGGCTGACTATCGACCCTCGCACCTCGGCCAAAAGGCACCGTACAGCAAAACATTGCTGGCCAGGACGACCACCATCTGTCATAGTGATCCACTGAATAATCGGTATTAGCTACAAGTGAGATGAACCGTAATGTTAACTCCCCAGCCGATCACTTCACCACCCCAAATTCGGCTTTTTAACTGGAAAAGATGCCAAGGAGGTTTATTTCCACTTTGTTGGTGGTCCTGTCGAGTAGAGAGAGGGAGCTGCCGTTGATAGTGCTTACTGGTGCATTTGTTTCTTCACGACCATCATACTGGAGGGGCCTCACTACCACCCAAGACCTCACGTCATCGTCGCTCTTGTTCAGCTATTTTCCATTTTTGCTTGCTTCGCCACATAGAAGAAAAGCGTGCTTCCATTGTTTGTCTTTCAATTGTCGACGTGTGACCGATTTGCACTATTCGATGGATAGGAATCCAATAGACAAGAGACAACAATCAAACTCTTGGAAAGCGGGTATTTTCCCTAATATTTTGAAATTAAAATCTTCACGCAAATATTTAAACTCTTCTATGGCGTGTTCAAGCAACAGCTGTCGTTCAGACATTGCCTCCCTCAAGTGACTACCGCTTGATTTCTTTTGGTGGTCACTATCCTGTGCTGATTTTTAATACTATTCTGTGTGGCAAGTGGACGCCTATCTTGCTGCTGTGCGATTTGCTGGACTGGAACAGAACCAATTTGCGAATGATGCAGTCGTGATCCAAGATCCAGGATGGCTACACGCACAAACGGACGTATCACCGTCAACGCCTTCGTAGATGATCTTATGCGAGAACTTGTGGGGACGACAGGAAAATGGGAAATGTTGGGACAAGACACTTGTAAGTTTTGGGGGAATTTCGCTTTTTACCAGCCTAGGGGGGGTTCAAAGCTCGGGCAAATACAGTAGTTCGTTTGTAATTATCGTGAGGTAAGCAAATTTACCTTATCATACTTCGTCATGCTTGATTACAACGAGTTACCAACAGTATACACCACAACTTCAGAGAAGTAGCAGATATTCGTGCAAATGGAAGATTGAATTCAGTTCTATTGCGATGCCTCGCTACCTTCGTTACTTGCACAAATTGTACTAAGCAAGTGGGAATATAGTATCTGTCGACAATACTTTCACGCACCCAGTTGAGGAATAGTCGACTGCAAAAGTAATGTCAGCCAGATCGCGAGCTTGCATTCGATCTTCCCCCACGAACCGCTCACAGCGTACGCGAGTTGTTGAAACGGAAACTTATGAGTCGTTCTGTGGATAATAACCACAAGCAACACGAACGATCCCAGTTCTAGTAGCCCATACACAACAATATTGCGAACGACTTTCTGGAAGGCAGCCTCGTCGAGTCCGTCGAACAACGGGTAAAACTCTCGATTCGGGCAGTAAAAAAGGATCACTAGATAAAAACCTGACGCACAGAAGCAAACAATGTTAGTAAGAAAGCAACGATTATTGATGGCACATGAACCGACTCACTGTACATCATAGGCGTAAGCACTTCCATGAGCTCATTCAGCAATAAAAACTCCGTTAAAAACAGAATCTGAAGAGCTTTTCGAAGCAGCATTTGTCGTTCTCGAGGTGTGATACGCTCCATTAGCTCCAGATCGTTAGCAGTTGGCCCTACACTATTGCGTTCCACGGGCACCATCCTGGATGTGCTTGGTACAACCGCCATATTACCACCCTCAGCCAGCGTGGGGGCTACTCTATTCGTGTTGGTCAGCTTTCTCCCAACTTGAGACGCAGTTGCGTGGATCTTCTCGAACGTCGATAAACGAAAGACGTCAGATTTTGATTGGGCAACAGTGTCGACCAACGGGGTTTCTTTTCCTAGTTCTGGATAGTTAGTCGATAACATGAACGCACATGCGATAATTTCGTTTGGTGTGATTTTCATTTTGTCGGTGATTTCTTTAACGCTTTTGAGCATCAGGCTCAGGTCGCAGAGTGAAATCAGTAATTGCACGAAATCGATCAGGATCAGCACGGCACTGGTTTTCGTAGACGCAGCTTGCTGCATTGACGTCGAGATAAATAACGTGTTCGTGATCTCGACGGTAAATACGACCAACTCGGGTTTCAGATCATCTTTGCCACGGAGAAATCGACAGAACAAATTCCTTTCAGTGATTTTAAACGCCGGAACGAGAAGAGCTGTTATCGTTTGCCACTCTTCAGGCACACTCTGAAAAATTACATTGAATCCCGTGATTATCAGCCCAGAACTCGTATGCATCACCGATAAGATCGAAAATCGACGCACGTCTTGCCAGACCGCAGGATTTTTGCTAAGGAAGTCACCCCTTGAAAGCTTCAATGACAATGCAAGGGTAGCTATCCACGGTCCACTCATCCAAACTAGAGTGAATGGAAGCGGATACCGGAACATCATTATTAAGCCGAGTACGGCGAGATGGCTGACAGCAGTCGCTGCAATCGTAGTAGATAGTAAAGTACGTCTGGAGAGTTTAAGTTCCGGCACATACTGGCAAAACATCCATGACAACGTGAAGGAATTCACTAGCCCCACTGACACGCCACGCATCCATACAGTTCCACTACCTGCCAAGCCGAGATCTGGAGAATTCATCGGTATTGCATCAATGACCGCCACACAAACCAAAGGAATCAACGGGATCGCAAGTAGCACTACGAGCGCACGTAAAATACCAGTTGATGCACGATATTTGAACATAGAATTGAATCGCTGAATTGAGTAGCTCCCGTGTAGCTCCACTTGGAGAGACTCCCATTTACGAACTAGTGCTCGTACGCCAGAACCAGCTCGATGAACCACTTCGGTAGTCATGCTTTGACCGAGGAGACAGACTGCGAGTATTTCTGGAATTGAGTGCCGGCGTTCACCTATGTATGGACCATGTCGGACATTAGGATAATCGTACAGTAAAATGGACGAACATCCTCTGTTTAAATAGGACATCTGTATAGAATCTTTTTTTTTAGATTTTGGCGAAACAAATTGATAAACATATTAGAAGCGGGTTTTTTTTTTTTGGGGGGGGGGGGGGGGTCGCGTATCATTTTGGTTTCAGCTCAAGTTGAACTTGTCGAGCTTCTTTTCGCGGCTAGTGACGACTGAGCTCTCTTAGTGCTTTAGTGCTAGTCATGCACTTGCAGTGCACCATTCCACCCGTAGCGTGACATAAACTTCAACTGAATGTGGTTTTCTAATGGATAGAAAATGTTTTTGACCATAAAAAGCTAATTAAAAAATGTTTTTTTATTTGTTTTATTAGATACCCCATCAAACTAACCAATTTATAGACATCTGGTGCTTATTTTAAAATGCGTTTTCTTTCTTTCTTTGTACAGAATGGCGCTTTCATTTTAAAAAAATTCAAGCAACCCAGAGCAGCAATTGTCGTTCCGAAGTTGACTTCCTCAAGTGTGTACTGTTTGGTCGTTATCAGCGCGCCATCCTGCACCCCCCCCCCCCCCCCCCCCCCCACACACACACACATAACATTGTTGAATCGACACAACAACGACGCTTATCTGTCCTCTATGCTGGTGTCAACGGATAATCCCGCAGTTTTGCTGGGCTGGAACAGAACCAACTTCGAGCACGTTGTACGAGCAGCGAACGCATTTGTCAATATTCAAGACCCATTATGGCTTATACGCACAAACGGGCGAATCACGGTCAACTCCTTCGTGAGTGCCATTTTGTGAGAACTGGAAGATAAAGCTGGGGCAAAGAAATTGTGGCACCAAACTCCCACCTTCACCTTTCCCGCATAATGCTTTTCCTCACAGGGCAACGTCAGACACGGTATGAGACGACCGCGAAACGACTGCATCGACCGGAGCGGGCAGGTATCCATGGTTCCAGTTTGATCGCGATCGTTCGAGATCCGGAGATAGCCATACTGCGCGTTATCCAAGAACCACTGGTAGAGCTGTGTGTGTGTTTTAAGTCCAAAGGGCATACGCAGCCACTCGAGCAATCCAAACGGTGTGATGAAGGCCGAAATCTCGCGAGCTCGATCTTTCCGGCGTTCTCCATCCGGATGTCCTCAAGCTCCATTCCGTCCGCGGTCGTCGTTACTTCAGGCAGGACCGCCATCTGGCTCTCCACGTCTTCTGTGAAGAGTTCGCCCCTTCGCCGATGCAGACTTGTTCGTCTGCGACGTCTCGATCAGGAGATGACGCTCTCGATTCACTTCGCTGTGTTCCCGGTCCCCGTAGACCGGCCGGCCGGCCGCAGATGGCTCCTCGGCTTTCTCAACTTCGTCAGTCTTCATCGTCCTCGCAGCCCGCTCGGATGCACGATCTGTTGCCTCCGGGTTCTAGTCTCCCGACTCATCCGCCAGTGCGATCTGCGTCTCCACGGGCTCGTCATCGGTGATCACCGCTTCCTCGGGGTTGGACAGCTTCGTGATCTGGATGACTACGGCCAGTTGGCTGCTGGGGTGCTTCAGATTCCCCTTTGGCGGGTCGTACTGAGGTCGATCGACCAAAATTTCGGATGACCCCTCGATCTGGTCTTCCACCTTGTTCTGCTAGTCTGTGGCCGCTTGAAATACCAAGTTCTGCCACTCAGCGTATCGGTGCGATCCAACGGTGACGAGGCCCTGACGCTTAGGTACTCGATCTCCTGTTAGCCACATCCCCAGTTGGGCATGAGCAGGCGGGCACATTGTGCGATCACTAACGTTGGTTATCTTCAGGTACAATCTCTTGCCTGGCCCCTTGACCACAATGGAATCCAACGTTCTCCGCGCGTGATCCACAGTCTCCGACGGCTTGGGTTGGAGCGGGACCTCAAGGGGTTGCGTCGCGTCCACACTTATCATCCGTTCGATTTCCACTGAGCGGAGATGTTCGCCGTGTAGCGGACGTCGTTTCGTCAGCTGAATGTGTACCTCGTCCCGCAGACACGGCGTCCCGTCGACCAGGTCCAAACGGGTTCCTCCAGGCACCATAAAGTCCATGCCCAGGATCGCATCCTGACCAGGCATCTCGCCCACTAACACATCGAAGAAGTGCACCAGCGATTCAGCTAGGGTAACCATGATCTTGGTACGTCCACTTGCCACTTTCATGTTCTCTTTAATACCAACACACTCTTGTCTTTGACTTTCGTCTATGTAGCACCCAACCTTACGAGCAAAGGCGGCATCCAGTATGGACACCTCGGCACCAGAATACAAGAGTAAACAAGTTTTTTCGTTGTTGATCGTCCCCTCGGTCTTGGCCAGCTTGAGCAACATACTTGGTGCGTGATACTTCCAGTACTCTCGCGACTCCACAGGTAGTAGATCAAGCGCCATAACTGTATCGATCCTCGCGGACTCATTAGGATTCCGAAGACTTGCTACAACAGCGGTACGTTTCCCATGAAAATGACTTGTGTTGTCGATCAGGTCCTTCCATTTACTAACTTCCGATTGCTTCTCAACGTATGCATAGATGCAGAGCTTAGAACGCTCGACTCGTCCCGGCTTCCAGCCGGACGAGCGCTCTAGTTTAATATCTTCTCCGCGCTCTCAGGCAGCACGCCACTACGCTTGGCCGTCTTGTACCACTGACGGATCAAGTTGGAAAACTCTTCCATCTGGAATCATGGATCTCGCCACATCCGCGACAGACGAAGAGGCACCGGTCCGACGGGTGACCTATCTTGCCGCAGCTCTGGCACGTCAGTCTTTTCCAGCAGTTGAGATCGTCGTGTCGGTGTGAGACGTAGTGGGAGCATTGTTGGAACGCAGTCCAGCCGATAGGCGGCCTCTTATCGTAGCCAGACTTCCGTGGTGGAGAGACTTGATCCGGTGTCGCTCGATCTGGGTCCACCGGCGCGGGAGTCTGCGCTTGGGCATCCCCTTGCGCCGCGGTCAAGTAGATCCTGCGCAGATCACCATCGGAATCCAATCCGCTAAGACCAGACTCGCTGTCGCTGTCCGACTGGATCGCGGCCACGACCGCTTGCACTTTGCGCGCTGGAGCAGGCTTCGCCGAGTCAAGTATTGTATCTTCAGGTTGAACGCCCCAGTAGTTTTCGTATTCTCCTTTGTCGTTAATACTCATAAAGAAAATAATTCCAATAAACTTCATCAATGCCGTAAGCGTAACTGCATATAATAGTCGAACTCCTTTCACAACTGCGTATGCATTTATCTCGTTAACCACCTGCTGCCAAAAGTAAAGTGGGATGTACGCTATGAAGCTGGAGGTGGCCGAATGGGTGAAGAGGTAAGTGCACTCGGGGCGTACGCGAGTAGTCGACGAGCCATCCCTATGCGTGAACAAGTCGGCCGGGGCGTCCATCGCGACCTTCGGGTCGAACTGCATGCTCTTCACAGCTTCAACATCCTTCAAGCTGGTAGGAATCAACTGGTCTGGGTCGAATTCGACCGGAACTCCTTCATCTAGGTCTTCTAAAACTGCGTCTGGTGGAAGGGTTTCGCTGTCTGGTACAAAGGTCAGCGTGTGCCAGCTCGGGTTTGACCCGTTCTCGTCAGCGCTCGATAGTTCTCAATTTCGCGCTGAAGAACACCAATTGAAACAAAGTGTGTGAGCTTCTGAAACGTCATGTCTAGCCACCGAACCTCGTAGAGAACAACTTTATGGTTTATAACTCCCTGGCAAACACGCGCCATAATATACGCAGCACCCACTTGTCTAAACACGGGCGCCATAACTTCGTCATTTGCTACTTTTCTCGTGATGGTGAGTACGCAACCAAACCGTTCACGTACATCATAGGGTTTCCCGACAAATTGGTAGAGTTAACGACTTCAATAGAATTTGCACTTCATTTCCATCTGAATCGTTATCACTCTCCATTGCTGCTACAGGATGCTTGCGCACTTTGCCGGCGCCTCTACCAGCACCTCGAGCAGCAAGCCAGCTCTATCATCACGAAAAACAACTTTCTGCGCACCAGCTACTAGACTACTAGCACCGATTCCATCACCGTCGACGCCTCTACCATCGCGGGTAACGCCATCCACAGAACGACCTCTACCAACTCGAGATGTACCACGGGTGCAGCAAGACGGACAAAACGTTTGGGTGCTTTACCGGGTCCTGGACTAACACCACTTTCAGGACGAGTAACACTGATCCTAGCTCAAACTTCACCACCACGAGAATCACACCAGCTGCGAGATCATATCCACCAATTCTGGCCAGGTTGTCGCTTCCATCTTCACGAACGACACCCGCCACATCATCCCTCTCGCCAACACGAGAACTAGCACCACGCATCACAGTCGGTTCACTCCGAACCGTGGGTTTGGCAGCTTTGCCGGTACCCCGACCAGTGCGTACGCCACTCCGGACGACACCAGCCGCGGCTCCAGTTCCATCACCGCGAGATGCAGGGCCTTCCACACCAGTTGCAAGACCACTGCCACTGCTGCCGCCTTTACTGACGGCTTCTCCACCTCGAGTCACAGCGACCGCAACAAAACATCCACTACCGCGAGAGTCACTGCCGCCCACGACTGATGCCCCATGACTCGTCACACGTCGACCGGCTTTGGTGACACCTTGAGCAGCAGCAACCCCACTTCGGACGGCTCCATCCGCATTGTCAGTGTGAGTCGAAGCGCCTTCCACATCTGCTCCAAAATCACAACTAGAACAATCGTTTTGGATGCTGTCGCTAGCACCTCGTGCGACACCAACCACTCCTTCACGAGAATCAGCTCGATCTTCATTGGTTACGTGATCACTGGCTCCGACGCCAGCCGTGTCTTGACTAGGTTAGCAATTGTCCAATAAATCACGTAGCTCTTCATCGCCATATTTGCGTGTTTTGTTCGTAAGAGTTGGTTCTTTTTGCAGCACTCTATATATCACCGATGTACTGAACCACAGTGTTGCTCAGCTTCAGGTAATAGTAAGACAAGGCTGCGCTCCCCGAGAAAGTAGTCACTGCCCTCCTCTCCGTCGGGACTGTGACCAGGCTTTACATAGCGATATCGGGTATCGAGGCTGCGTCAAGGAGGCGGCTTGGACATCAGGCCATACGGCGAAGAACTCGCCAAATCTCCTTGAAGAGCACACTGTCTTAGAGATACTTACCCCGTGATTCATTGGGTTCGTCTCCTTCTGCAGCGCGACGAGATGCCGTCCGTCGGCGCTTGACCACATTCTCCGATCTCTCAGGCTGCCCCCGCTTCTCGCATCTTAACCGCAGGTGATTTTCACGTGTGAGATCTGGTCTCACCCATATTGCGGATATTTAGATTAAGAAAAACTTATTAATCAGAAGTATTTGGTATGGCAAAAATGATTGTAGCAAAAATAAGTGGTAATGTGGATATGAATCGCAGCACTTTTGAGACTGGCTGCGGCAGCTGCATTAGCCAGCATAGCGTGGAACAATATTCTAGTGCGTACCTTGCGAAAGATGTAGCAAAGATACGCATACTCCCACTTCTGCTAGAGGAGCGCCTCGCGTCATTTGCGCAGCATATCCAGCCAATCACGCGAAGCCGACGTCCCTTCAGCTTGGCGTCTCTTCACGAAGATTGTGTTTTGACCAATCGGGGTCGTACCTCAGGATTTATCGATGGAGGCATTTTGCCTCCTTCTATCGTGTACCCACTTTGTCGAGTACAAATGGATACACGTCGATGGAGGCAAAATGCCTCCTTTTATTTTCGAATATCTTGACTTTGTATAGTATACAAAGTCACTGTGTCCGCGAAAGGGTTCTCACAATGATAGCAGATATGCTGATAAAATCCAGAGCTGTTCCGAGCGAAGGCACGGCCTTGTTATCAAGTTCACCGCAATAAATGTACCATATTCTTGCCAAACCAATCACGGAGTGCGTCTACGCCGAAGTAGCGAAATCATGACAAGAATGGTACCGAGTCCTTCTACAATGTAAAATAATGCCCAATACGCCGAATAAACGCGAGCATGAACTGAAAGATTATAAATTTCAAGTAGCGCTATAGCTGGAAGCGTTGCGCTACCGGTACATGTACCATTTGATAAAAGATGAGAGCCACAATCCATTTGGCAGAATTTAAAAAAGAGAAACAAACACCACCGAGAAGAGCAGAATGGAACCCCGCAGAGTAATGGCAACCAGGGCTCGCAATCGGCTACCCTTTTCGGGTACTCGCCCTACCCGCACCGGGTATACCCGACAATCGGCCGGGAACGGATAACCCAAAATAATCTATAAGTTCAAATAAATAGAAAGAACAGAGCGAAACCTCGCTCTAGCTATCTGCCGCATTCATTTCTATTACTAGTATAAACATTTGCACGTACCGACGCACAGACGAGATGCTATTTTTTTTTAATTAAAATTTCACTTATGACATTTGCATTGAACTGGTGTAAATTGGCAGCTTGTGGTATTTTTCGGGCAAAGGCAGGTACCCGACTTTTGTCAATAATCCAAGACGGCCGGGTTCGGCTACTCACTATACCCCGTTTGTGAGCCCTGATGGCAACCGCAGTGAGTGCTGGCGCTGTGAACACAGCTACAATAACTACATGTAGCTTAGGGGGATCAGTGACGAAAAATAGCACCTGTATGAGGTTGACCACGAACGCACCCCGAATCCACAATTCCTAGTTCGATTTCCAAGGAGAAGGATACGTGGCAATGAAGCGCCTCTTGCGTACGCCTCCAGGGCTAGTAAGCATTGAATTGAGTACTCCCCTTCGCGATAAGTGCGACTTGCAACCGCTTTTAAAACTGTTAAGGTTGCTGAACCCCAGACCGCTAGTGCCGCTATTCTATTACAATAGTGTATGCCAAACAGAGCCAATGAGGAAGGCGCAGAGGGTAACCGCACCACTAGAACATTAAACATGTTGTGACAAGCTACTTACACAACGCTACCTTGTCGACACAACATAATGCTAGAGAACTATTGTTCGCCACCTTTACCTCACTCAGTTCGCGGTCGTCTTTTTGCGCAAACGACACGATGAAGTGCTTCTTCGAGCCGGTGGTAGTATGGGTTTCAGTAGACGGAGTCTCAGCCGCAGTCGTGATTTCTGGCGTCTCCGAATCGGTTGACGCGAGTGTTTCTTCAGTCGTTGGAGCCTCAGTCGATTCATTCTGCTCCTCAACCTTCTGCTCTTCCGCTGACGAAGCTTCCTTCGTCTCCGTCGCAGAACCCGTGCTTGGTGCTGATGATCCGCTTCCCGGTAAAGGAACACAATTGGCTGCTCAATTAAACAAAGACGAATAGTTAGATATTTATCATATCAGCATAAACGGTTTTGCTTCAGCGCACTGTAGGCCTGCCACTGCTCGTTCTGGTCCCATCAAAAGTATGTAAATCATGTGTAGATCAGACGAAGTCATTGGTTGCACCGAAAAAAAGAGGAGAAATGTCGAATAGCGTGTGTTGTTGACATGTGAATCTATTTTGCGAGCAAATGCTATGTGTCATAGACCCGTTATTTCCTGCGTGTTTCATTCGTATGAGTGTTGCACGGGAATGTAGGATAAGCTTACACTTTGTGTCGATCTCTAAAGTAGTCTTGTGGTTCTCGTATTAGTTCTCGACATGTCTCCTTCTGTCCAATTCCTAAAGCTGTTATGCGTTGAAAAAGAAAAAATTGGCATCAAACGTAGTGAAATGCTCACTTATGGCTTACACATAATTCCTCTACGTTGATTCAACATGTTTACTAATATTGTCCAAGCTACTTCTCGGACCTGCATTAAGGCTTATTGAAGCCTGTCAGTGGTGCCAATGAGTGGCGACGGAACGATGCACGTCGTCGAAACGGTTGGGGCTTTGGCTGTCGCGGTTCAGACGCATCCTTGCCTTCCACATTCGCGTCCTCAATTGGTCGACGAAGTTTTTGTAGTTGCGGCAGCTGGTTGTTCTGGAGGGCTGCAGTTGACTTGTACGGGGAGCGCGGGTCGAAGTGGCCACCTCTGGGGCTCAATACGCGCGACCCCAACGGGATAGCTATGTCGAAACTAGGAACGGGAATGTCGTTTAGGAGCTGGTTACTGCTCGAGCTTGAGGTGTCAGGAGTATCTGTTCCACGTCTACGAGGTGAACCGAGACGTGTGTCGGCGGCACTTGACGGTGAGAGAGTGGATGAGATATTGGACTGTGGCGGCGACAGCGTTCCATACAGACTACCGCTGTTATTGCGGTTGGAATTGAACAGCAGTGTGGTATCCTCTCGAGAGCGCCGTAGTAGCTCGTCCGAGCCATATAAATCTGGACTGGTGTAAGATGTGACCACATCTTCGGTATCTTCCTCTTGCTCGTATCCCACAAAATCGCAGAGATCAACTGAACTAGCCGAGCCTGAGGAAAACTGCGTGAAGCGTAAACAGCGAGTAAAAAAGAGTTAAAAAAACTGCAATACCGATCAGTGGGAATAGCAATCAGAACGTACCGAGCTTGTGACGCGGCGGTGGTAAGTAATTACTGTAGTTGCTGTGGACGCGATGCTTTCGTCGGAGGTGCGCAGTTCGTTTTCCTTGACAGGACTAATCTTTACACCCTCGTGGTTAAATCTTATGCTTGGACTAAACGCGAGAGCTGTGGTCTTCCGACGACCCTTTGAATCATGATGCTTGGGTCCACTAAGCTTTTCTTCAAAGCTGTTGAGGCGTGCTCGAGAGGCTCGAATTGCGGCTGTAAGACGTGGACTCGGTCTAATTGTACGCTGGTCGTCGATACCAAGGGAGAGCGTGCGCAAAAGTACCGGAGCTGGAGCGGGGAAAGTCGCCAATTCGTCCGGATCGATGTCTGCCAGCGATTTACTCTCCCTCTTGATAGGCGACAAAGCCGGTGTTGACGTGGAGGATCCGGGACTATCGCTGGCCATCCGATTCTCTCTCATCCACTCTTCTTGTTGCTGCTTCAGAAGCTGTTCTTCCTCGCTTTTGTGCTGCAAGATCGTCTGCAATGACTCCTGTTGCTTCAGAATGTCTCTCTGTGCCACGGGTGACGCAGGTGCTTGGAATTCCAGTGCTTTCGGGATCACTTGAGGTATTTTCGCTTTCCCAGCACTCGTCGGTGCAGCCGCAGCCATCTTCTTGGACACTTGGATACGAAGATCATCACGTCGTGCCGTCGGTCGAGCACCCGCACTAATGGGTGGCGGTGGCACTCCAGCTATCAAACCGGACTTAGGAACAGGTAAACTACTCGGTGGCTGCTGGAAGATATTGTGCCGCTGTCGTGTCGCTATAGAGGATGGTGACACAATTGGAGAGCTGGAGTACTCTAGAGGCGGTGGGCGAGCGGGTTTCCCCGTGTTCTCTTCCTCTGGTGGCGTTAACGGCGTGTCAGTTCCCTGTACAAACCGCGTGCGAGATCGATGGAACGAGTGTGGGTGTCCATGCTGTTCCAATGGGGGAGACGGTAATCTCGCCATCAACGTCGTTGTAGCAATAGAGTTTCTCTTCCTACGCCACCTCATTCCAGGGACCGGTGATGCGGTATATTCCGGTGGGGTTGCCATCGGTTGAACTGTAGACATTGATCCATCCTGGAAATTAAGTCCCGACGTATCAATACGAGGCAGGCGCTGCTTGGCCTGTTGTGCCTTAGTTACCGATCCCGCCGACCCCCACGGGGTCGAAGCTCGACGTCGTGCCAGTCTGGTTGTACCCATTTCTATCTCTTGGTTGGTCCCAACGGGTGACACTTGCTCCTTTTCTGCAGCATCGTCATCTTCCTCTTCCGGAGTTGCTTCGATTTTGCCCATTTTCAGGCACAATTCAATCTCCGTTTGACCCAATTTCAACTTGTCACCGTGGCGCACCACCACTGCACTGTTGTGGACCTTGTGCTCGTTATTGAGGATGGAGCCTTCCCTGCTGTGGTCGCTGTAGACCCAAACGCCCAAGCCGGACGTGCGTTCCAGAGTCCCATGGGCTGCATCCACCTCCGGGTCATGTCGAAGCTTACAATTGGCTTGCACCCCCGTGCCCAAAATGATCCCATTGGCTGCGATTGGGGATAAAGGCTCCGTCTCGAGATCTTGGGCCTGTTGGTTGTTGTCGGGTGGTCGACGCACCCGCAGCACGATCTTGGACGGGGAAGCGCTCGGCATACGAGATGTTGGATGGTGCAGAGGTTGGAGAGGGAGTGGGGAACCAGGAGGCAGTGCTAACGGCCCGACTGGTCGGCGAATTTGAGCTCTTTTTCGAAGTGACCTTTGAAATAACTTGAAGTTTGTATTTGTATGAGTTGAATCATTGAAGCAAGACGTTTTGAAAGGTGGTATACATGTACAGGGTGCAACATACTTGGAAGTACATAAGTAAATGCTTTCTCGATTGTTCACTCAAGCACGAGCAGCGCTGGAAGCCCAGACTAGAACAGCGACACTAAATATCGCCCGCGATTGCAGTACTGTAGCACAGCACCTATCCATGCTTGCTTTGGACCAGGAGCTGGCGTGAAATCGTTTCAGCAACTTTGAAGAGATGTAAGCTCCTGGCAGCAACGACATCCTTGCCGCCGCAGCTTACATACATGTAGTATTGCAAGTACAAGTATCTGGCGCTACATGTAGCAGCCCTTGGGTGATTTGGCCCGTACCCGAGCTCACGTTGCAGCGGGATATACATGTATCACCTCACAGACCCCGATCGACTCGGTAATAGATATATCGAGCACCGCTAGGCTTGCAAGCAAGCGCTTATTAAATAATCCCTGTTGCGTAATATGACTCGTACTGTATGAGTGTGCGCGGTGCAACTTGCACCTGTACCCGATCAGACCTTTTATTGCTTTATTACTTGAAGTGGCAGCAGACGCCCTTGCTGTGCTTTGCAAGCGCTCCACGCAAAACTTTGGCCAGGGACCGATTGAGAATTTGGTTTCGGCATCGATTCCGACATGTACTACGCATTGCATTTGTAAATTCGCCATGTCCACGCTGGCAGTGCCAGTGGCACGTCCTCTGCAGGACATGCACTTTTGTGTAGAGTCAGCAGAGTCCATCGATCCCCAGTACGATTCAACATGGCACAAGTACATGTCCTAGTTTCTTGCTGTGTCTCTGCGGGAACTCTGCGCATAAACGACGGGGAGGAAGGCGCTTTAGATGGGGAGCTCGGTCTTTTACGCGTCTTGGATCGATTTTGAGCGATCCCAGCTGCTACGGCGGACGTGACTATCCCCGCACAGTTCGCAATTCAGCGTGGCGCTCTCCTGGCTCCCGCTCCAGTCTCTTTCAGCGCCAACACAGCACAAACGCTTCTCGCTTCACCGAGAACCTGCTGGCGACGGGAGGAAGGCAAGCAACTTTCAGGCCAGCAGTGGACGGGAGCTGTTCAATTCAGGTTCAGGCAGGGACAAACAGGGTTTTTATCGGCCAGATTGGAGACTTTCAAACATGAGGAAGAGCAGATGGAAGAATCGCATGTTCGCGATGCTAGCGGTGACACAGGTGACGACGAATTCCGTCTCAGCGGCGTCGGATTCTTCCACCTCGTCGGACAGTAGCAGCAGTGGAGCGGGGAGTTTAGCGGCGCTCAAGGCGCAGCGTCAGGAATGTCTCGCGTCTCCACCGACGCAAATCACGTTGACACAGAGCGCGTCGTCCACGAATGCGGCGTATGTCATCTACAAGGACTGCGCTATTCTGACCATCCGCGCGGACACGCAGAGCGACGGCACAAAGTCCATGGACGCTTCCGGACAGAAGATCGAGATCGTCGAGAGCTTCCCCGAAGTCGACTCGTTGTAAGTATCGTCGATGCTCGTGGACGTCCGGATGAGGTTAATGACGCTGTGATGTAACCTTACAGGGATCTATCAGGTAACAGTATCGAAGTTATCCAAGAAGCGGACAGCACTTCAGTCTCGACGCTGTACGTGGAAAATATTCATGATAAAGGCCAATTTTTCAAGAATGCTGACCGATTTGTGCTTGTACAGGGATATCTCCGACAACGGTATTAAGGATATGACCAACATCTCCATCCCCAGCAGTGTCACTGTCCTGTAAGTGTTAAGTTATTTGAGATTTCATTATTTTGTCAAGAGTCTAATGTCTTTTTTTGGTTTAAATGTACAGGAATGTGGACGACAACCAGCTATCTTCCTTATCGGACGGCGATATCCCCGACACGGTGACGTCCATCTCGATCCGAAACAACAGCATCACTTCCTTGCAGAGCTTCGTCATGAGCGACCAGGCGCAGTACATTGACTTGAGCGACAACTCGATGACCAAGCTCTCAAGCTGGCAAATGCCCACAAGTCTGCAGTCTTTCAGATGTCAAGACTGTGGGATCAAGATCATCGTCGGTGTGGTCTTCCCAATTGCCATGTCCTTGTCAACTTTCGATCTCACAGGCAGCAACGTGGAGACGTTCGAGGTTGCCAACTCCAGCGTCGCGGTTCTCGAGGCTGTAGACGATCTCGTAGTCACGACAATCGGAGCCAACTGCAGTGACAGTCACGCCACGTCTTTAGTTGCTCGCTCGATGAATCTGTGCGTGCTTCCGGACGGATACTTCGACGCCAAGTACCTTGTAGGCGGATCAGATTCCTCGAACCCTGGGAGTGGGCCCAACCCAGCTGTTGAAGGCGAAGGAGGTGGCGGCGGAGGGGGTCTCAGTAATTGGATGATGCTGGCTATGATCTGCCTTGGAGCCATGATGGCCTGTATCCTCGGTGGTGTAGTGTTCGTCATCTTCCGGCGCAGACAGAAAGTACGAGATGAAGAGCTGAAAGAAGCCGAGAACCTCGAGTTTGACCCGGATGCCTCGTCCTCTTCAAAGGCGACCAAGTACATGCCGGGCCACTTGACAGGCATGTCTCGAACTGGCCGAACGGACTCGGTACCTGAGGCGATGCTGAGCGAATCAACAGCCAACTATGTGCTCAATGACATCCGCACAGACGACGACATAATGCAGTGCAGATTACTGCAGGAAGAAGTTGTACGCGGGAAACTACTGGCCAAAGGTGGCTACGGTGCAGTGTATCTGGCTACGTTCCAGAACGAGAAGGTGGTGACCAAGCAATTACTGCCTGAACGTGCACGTGACAAGCGCTGGCTGGGCAGTTTCATGGACGAGATCCGTCTCTGCTCGACGTTGGATCACCCCAAGATCGTGCACTTTATTGGCGTAACCTGGAGCTCGTTGATCGATATCTCTATGGTCATGGAGTTCATGCCACGTGGAGATCTAAGCACCATGCTACAGAAGCAACTGCAGCGCGAACTCCGCGACGAGTACGCTCGGGACGGCTACAGTTGGTTCCACTCGGTCGGAGAGGGCCAAAATTTCAAGTGTAAGTCTCTTATTGCGCTCGACATTGCCGAGGCTTTGGTCTACTTGCACTCCTTCGAGAGTCCTATCATCCATCGCGACATGAAGCCCAAGAATGTGCTGCTGAGCGATACCTGGGAAGCCAAGCTCACGGACTTTGGCATCAGTCGGGAACTGGATGAAGACCAGACCATGACAGCAGAGATCGGTACGGTCTCCTGGATCGCTCCAGAGGTGTTGCGAGGCGAGCATTACTCGGAGAAGGCAGACGTGTACTCGTTCGGGGTCATTTTAACTGAGCTGGACACGTGTCGCCGCCCGTACTCGCAGGGCATCCCGGGCGAGAGCAACCGTGGCGGCAACAACAAGACGTCGAACACTCGCATTGCTGTGCTGGTTAGTGCTGGAACTCTGCGACCCGAGGTGCACGAGGATTGTCCTCGCAGTGTTCGCAGCTTGGTGAACAAGTGCTTGGCGTTCGACCCGGAGGATCGGCCGTCCGCTCTGCAAATTCACTACGAGCTACGAAACTTGGAGCTCGGAGAAGAGGAGCTGTTGGCATCGGCGAGACGCATGACGCGGACGCAGTCCAAGGCCAGCATGGGCGCGAGTCAGTCAGGACACCGCCCATTCCAGTCTTCGTCATGAACTTTTGGTGTTGCTAATGGGAACGAGGGTTGAGCTTTGAAGACAGCTAGCTGCCGTCTTTTGAAGTTATTTAATGAAAGGATTTTCGATGTTCGTTATATCTTGCTTGGGCTCGACTTCGAGCTTGTCATTAGAGCTAAGGCTATTGTTGCCGAGATCCAGCGTGAGTCAAGCACGCCGTGGTTGCACGGCGGACCGTTCCACTGGAACTTCCAGCCGCTGCGCTGTACATGTACGTATGCTGCGGCAAATCGTTGCACCGGTCCTTCTCGCTTTCGAGCAACCGAAGTTGCGTCGAGCTCACGCGTTTGCAATTTATTAAAAACGTGCGAGGTTGCGACTTGCGGCTGGAAACCCTGAGCGTTGCATGGCTCCGCCTGGTGTTGTGAAAGCTCGTTGACAGCTTTGTTCTGGTGGACGGTGTCGAACCTGCTGTCCGATGTAACAATGATGCAAATCCGGTGGAATTCTGCCTGGGAGAGCACTTTCGGATGGGGAGTGGACTGTGCCTTGTGTCGAGCATCAAAAACAGAGCATGGCGTGAGGCTCAGTTTATTATTCGAGCGTGATCTCGTGTAGGAGTCTCGACGTCGGCCTGGTGGAGCGGGGGCGTACTGATGAGACGGTCACTCCAGGGTAACAGACTGGCAGCGCTTTTCGTTCTAACGGCAGTTGTGGTGAGTCCGACAGGAGCTCGAGTTTTCCAGACGGACGCGTGCGAGAAGCCAGCGCCGACACTTGCAACTTTGCGACGGAGCGAGGATATACCGTCGAACGCGGAGGTTGTGTATCAAAACTGCACCGTAGTGAAAATCAGCTCCACGTCCAGCAACGGAACGACGACGATCGATGCCAGCAATTTGGAGATCGCAGCAGTCTCGAGTTTCCCGGCCGTGACCACCGTCGTACTATCAGGAAACCAGGTCACCACTATCTATGAAGACACCGAGGCCACCGTCAAGACGCTGTACGTGGTACTATAGTACTACCTGTTTCCCTGTTCGTGTTGCTTACCATCTTCATTGTAGGGACTTGTCAGCGAATGGACTCAGCGCCTTGGACGCCTTATCAATCCCGAGCAGTATCTCTAGGCTGTACGAACGTTGAATTGGCACCTGAACTTGGTGCATTTTACTGACGTTGTATGTGGCATTTGAACAGGGTTTTAAACAACAACTCGATTAAGGGTCTTGACGACGGCGAGATCCCGGATACTGTCACCGCATTGTCGTTGAAGAACAACGGCATCGTAGTCCTCACCAGCTTCGCGTTCAGCGATACCCTCGTGATGCTTGATACGAGTCAGAACACAATCCACGATCTGTCCAAGTGGCAAATGCCGACACAGCTTGGGGCTTATTCGTGTATCGACTGCGATATCAAGAAACTCTCGGGCGTGACGTTGCCATCCTCCGGTTCGCTGACTTCTCTTGACCTGGAAGGTAGCACCGTTGACTCGTTCGAGATCGCCAACTCGAGTATGCCACTAGTAGCAGGACTTGGGTGGTTCAAACTGACGGTCTCAACCTCTAGCTGCAGCGACTCCAGTGCCACTCAACAACAGGTACAGTCCGTACCTGTCTGCGTACTGCCCGACGCAGTTTACAACAGCAAGTTCGTGATCTCAGGAACCGTGAGTGGCTCGAATGGAGCCCCTGGACCGCCTCCGAATGGCTCTCAGCTTGTAGATGCTGGGAACTCCGAGTCTACCGCTTCATCCGGATGGATGTTAGTGGCGATGATTTCAGGCGCTGCATTACTTTTAGTGGTTATTGGCGGTGCTGTGGGTTATCTCGTATTCCGGCATCGTCGCTCGAACGAAAAGTTCAAGGACTATACAGCAGACAGGAGCTCTGGATTTCGGTCTATAGCTGAAGCGCGCACGACTACGAACCCCACGAGTCACACGTTCTTCGAGCGGACATTAAACACGGGCAATATGGCAGCGGAAGAGCACTCGGAACTGGACGACACGCTTGTTAGTACCAAGCACCGAGGGATGAACAGTACTATGGCCTCTTCCACTCGCTCAGCGTTACCACTCTCCTCGAGGCATCTAGACAATGATATTCGTACGGATCAGGAGATGCGGCACTTCCGTTTGATGCACGAAGAAGTGAATCGTGGCAAACTGATAGCCAAGGGAGGCTACGGCGCTGTGCACAAGGCCACCTTCCGTGACAAGACTGTAGTTACAAAGCAGCTTCTACCAGAACGAGCCCGCGATCCGAGGATGCTCAACGACTTTATGGACGAAATTCGAACGTGTGCGTCGCTGGATCACCCCAAGATCGTGACGTTCATCGGCTTCACCTTTAGCTCTCTGATGGACTTGTCTGCAGTGTTCGAGTACATGCCGAATGGAGATCTCGCTACCCTGTTACAGAAACAACTCAAGCGCGAGACTCGCGACCCATCGGTTCGTGACTCGTACGGCTGGTTCCGCTCCACAAAGTCGGAGCGAGGAGGGCTCAAGTGCAAGTCTCTTGTCGCGCTCGACATCGCCGAGGCTCTGGTGTACCTACACTCCTTTGAAAGCCCCATGATCCATCGAGATCTCAAGCCGAACAACGTGCTTATGAGTGAGAAATGGGAAGCTAAACTGACGGACTTCGGTGTGAGTCGCGAGCTCACCGAGGATCAAACGATGACTGCTGAGATCGGTACAATCTCGTGGATCGCACCCGAAGTTCTGCGTGGAGAACGGTATTCAGAGAAGGCGGACGTGTATTCTTTTGGCGTCATCATGACAGAGTTGGACACGTGCCGTCGACCGTACTCCGAGGGCGTCCCGACCGAGGACAACCGCACTGGGAACATCAAACACACGAACGCTCGTATCGCTGTGTTAGTGAGTGCAGGCAAGCTAAGACCGTCGCTGAGCTCGGACTGTCCTAACAGTGTGAGAGACCTGGTGGCCAAGTGTCTGGATCCCGATCCTAGAAATCGCCCGTCCGCGTTGCAGCTCCACTTCGAGTTACGAAACCTGGAGCTCGCACTGGACGACCTGGCGACTACCGGTCGACTGGCAAGCCGAGCCATGTCGGTGCCTCGAAATAACAGCAAAGCACCGCGTCGGCCGACGTACAGACAAGAGCATCGAAAAATCTCGGAGCCGCACATTGTGCTGATCGAGGACGACGACATCGCTCTCCTGTCGAACGAACGGCGGGACCATGTGCAGTACTATGTGTGATCATCTATGTGAAAGGCGATGGCGTGGTGACCGAAGCCAGTTGAGCAAAGCGAGCATTGTAACAAGTGAGAAATAGAGTCTATCGTGATAAAGTTCGTCGTGAGCTTTTAGCCGGTCAACGTAAACCTGAAGTGGAGCTAACATCTAATTTCACGCAACTTACCGGTAAGTAGTACGGTAAGTACGTGGCAAACTTCCAGCGTTGCACTCTTGGAACGAGAAAAAAGATCGTCGCTCGTTGCCTCAGCAAACGATTGCGCCTACGATCAGATAAAACGAAGCGCTACCGATTCAGCCTAGAGCTCTGCTCCAAATGGAGCTGCCGCCATGCAGAGATTCTTACTGCAGTAGCATGCCCCCCACATCATGTGGCACATGCGCCGCAGACGAAATATGCATCGTTTAAACAAATTCCATGGGAAGGCGATCAGCTCCAGTGGAGCCTGCACTGGAGCTTCTGCCCGTTCGAACAGCTGATTCGGCTCGGTGGGATATCACTTCTTTCTCCCATCGTGACTGCACTCACTGTCAGTTGTTACCTAGCGTCACGTGCTCTTATACACAGTTGAGCTCAGTCTCCGATATACCCTCGGCCCATTCATTTCCAAGCGTTTTGTAACGGGTTTGTCGTCATGAGACTGTGGTGGATCTGGGTGGCCACTTGCGCTCTGCCTCGAGAGCTCCACGCCGCGACGACATGTCCGGAATCGGGTATCGCGCCGCCGTCCGAAGTCACGTTGGCCGCCGCAGCGAGTGGAGCAGACGACGTGGCTATCCTCGTCAAGAATTCCGACTGCGATGAAGTCACGATCGACGCGACGGGGTCAGAAAACCCGGGCGAGTACAGGATCAACGCCAGCTACGTGGACATTGAGGTCGTCGAGAGCTACCCGGCAGTCGCGAGTTTGTACGTTAAGAACGCGTTAGGGGGAAATTAGAGGAGAGACCTGTAACTTATCTGTATTTTTTTATGCTGATAGGTGGCTGTGGAATAACAAGATCAAGACGTTCAAGGCGGTCGGGACGTCGGTGACGGAAGTGTGCGTGAACTAGGAGATCTACAGTATTTGGTGTGTAAAATGCTGACTGGTGTTCCGTGGATTACTGCAGGGATATTACCAGCAACCAGTTGACGTCGCTCGATGGTTTGGAGTTCCCGTCGAGTGTGCAGATGCTGTACGTGACTTTTGATCGTTTACTTAAGATATTTCGCTAGTTTTGCATTGCTACATTGATTTGCTTATCGGGATTGTGTGGTTCACGATGCTGCAGAACGTTGGATCTCAATGCGCTCACATCTACGAGCGCGTCAAACTTCCCTGACAACTTACAGAAGCTGTATCTGCGCAAAAACTCGATCACATCGCTGGCCAAGTTCCGCTTCTCGTCGGAGCTTCAGAATTTGTATCTGAACGGAAATCAACAGCTCACAACACTGGAAGGCGCAGTATTTCCCGACAGCCTGCAGTACCTGTGAGTCGTCTCTTTTAGAGGGATTGTTAGGGAGTTTTTACACTAACGTCCGCTTGTATTTGCCTACAGAGAGTGCAGCGACTGCCGAATTACAGAGATCGTGGGTGTGGCCTTCCCGTCGAGTCTCAAGACAATGTACGAACTTGCATATTCCCCTCAATGTAGCATGATATTCGGCATAACTTAACTTCGCTTGCATCACTATCAGGACGTTGGGAGGAACAACTGTAACAAACTTTGTCGTGCGCGAGTCCGATGTCGACGTGCTGAAGAGTGCACAGCTGAGTCTCACGGTCAGCATGGATTCGGATGATTGCTCTAGCATATCCGGCACAGTCACCACAATTTCAGACGATATCTCTGCCTGTGTGCTCGATGGTAAGTTGCTTCGAGCTGTTAGATAACCTACTTAGAATCGTTTCTAACCTTTTCTGTTATGTTGGTAGATTTAACGTTTTCCAGCTTATATCCGACCAGCAGTAGTGATGATTCTGCTTCTTCGACTGGAACTAGCTCCAGTACGAATTCCTCCACAACTAGTAGCACATCCAGCACCAATGGAGACAGTACTACCAGCAATGACACGACAAACCAAACGTCAGGTGGATCGGGAACTACCGTTATCATCCAAGACGGGGACAGCTCAAGCTCCAGTGCAGGTTTAATCGGGGGTATCGTTGCAGGTATTGTCGCTGTTATTCTCATCATCGTGGGTTTCATCGTGTATCGTCGGCGTCAGCAAAAGCGCCGACGTAACTCGAACGGCGATGGCTTTATGGCTTTACCGACAAGCAAAAACCCGTCCAGTGGTCTTACCGCAGGCTCTGCGTCCCAAACGCTATCGCTCCCTCCATCATCAAACGATGGCTACCTCAACAACGACGTGAGGAACGACGAGGATTTGATTCCCTATCGCCTGCCAATTGAGGACATTGTGATCCAGGAGGAACTCGCCAGTGGAGGCTTTGGCGTCGTTCATCTCGCTTACCTGTACGGCCAGCGTGTCGTGGTTAAGCAGATTCTACCCAAGGCCATGTCCAAAGATCTTCTGCGTCGATTTATGGATGAAATCCGTCTGTACGCACGCATGGACCACCCAAAGATCGTCCACTTTATCGGCTTAGCATGGACGAACCTCATGGATCTGTCTCTAGTCATCGAGTACATGCCTCGAGGTGACTTAACCACGCTGATCAGGCAGAAACAGAGTGATAAGGATGGCCGTCGGGGCTTCTCGTGGGTCGGTGAGGACTCCCAACCTCGCACCAAGATCGACATCGCCTTGGATATCGCCGAGGGACTCGTGTACTTGCACTCGTTCGATCCGACGATCATCCACCGCGACCTTAAGTCGCGCAACGTGTTACTGAATCACGACTGGGAAGCCAAGCTCAGTGACTTTGGCATCTCCCGTGAAACCTCCGATCAGTCCACTATGACCGGCGGCATGGGTACAATAGCCTGGATTGCCCCCGAAGTGTTACAGGGCGAGCGGTACTCGGAAAGTGCGGACATGTTCTCGTTCGGCATCGTGCTGAGCGAGTTGGACACTTGTGGCCACCCGTACAACAGCAACAGATCCGAGGTCGATGCGCTTACAGATGCAAAGATCGCGCTGCTAGTGAGTACGAACGCCATCAAGCCGACGATCGAGGACGATTGTCCGCCGGAGATCCGCGACCTGATCCTCAAATGCGTGTCCTTCAACGCGACCGACCGGCCATCGGCCATCGCGCTGCACTATCAACTGAGAACCATCGCCAATATGTACCAGGACATGGCGATGATGCAGTGAAAAAATCATGATGAGTAAATAACTCGAGGGAAATTGCCCCTGCCTAATGAAAATACATCAAGTTTTAGTATCGAGATTCACTTGTAGAGATCGGCCCGGCTCATCTTCTTGGTGCCACTTCAATGTCGGACAGAAGCCGGTTCGCGTGCTGAAAGTCTCCAGTTGGTGACCCGTTACCGTTGTCGCTGTAGCTTACAACTGGACACCACAGCGTTGGTATCCTACATGTTCACAGTGTAGGAAAACTAGTCCCGCCACCTGGGTGCAGCGCAGGAAGCGCGCGGTGCCGTTGACATCCAATTGCCACGTAGTGCTGGTTCATGTACTCGACAACCCACCGCTGGAATACAGACTGGATCGATAGGATGGCGGTAATTTCATGCAGAGGCAGTGGCTGATGCTGCTGATACCGCAAAAAAACACCCCACGACATAAGAGCAAAAACTTGATGAGATGGCTACACTCTATAGTGTTTTTTCTCGGTAAAGACAGGTGTGCAAAGCCAACCTATCCGTGAACCTCCATATAAAAGCTAAGTACTGCACATATTCAGAACGTGCCCCGAACATTGCCAGATCCCACAGTCACGTAACTCTTACACAATTATCACTTCACACAGCTCCACGGTCGCCATACCTCGTTGCGCTCGCCGTCCCGATAATGCGGGTCTTTCCGACCGTGGAGACGCCGTCCATGGCGCCAATGTGGCGCAAGATGCGCGAGATCCGCGCCATGGTCACCAAGCATCCGCCCAAGGACATGCAGCAGCGTTTCTCGGCCTCCAGCTGGCGTAAGAGCTCGGCACAGGACGCGGCCAAGCGCTTCAGCAGCGCCACCAGCTATCTCGCCGCTGTGAGCGTTAAAGCGCACAGAAAATCGTCCGTTGCCAAGTTCACCCTCGTCTCGGAGCTCGAGAAGGCCACAGATATTCACGAGTTCGAGCTACTGGACGTTCTGGGCCGAGGAAGCTTCGGCTCCGTGCATCTAGCGCGGCATTTGGACACTGGCGCTACTGTAGCTATCAAGGTGGTAACGAGACACTTGGTGCACAAGATGCATCAGGAGAAGAACATTATGAGGGAGCAGAGTGTGCACTTGGGGCTGGTACATCCATTCATTGCCAGACTCTATGCCACTTTTCAAGACAATGACGCACTGTACTTTGTGCTGGAGTTCTGTCCCGGAGGAGAGATCTACAGCTTAGTGTATACCCACGACGATTGGCATTTAGAGGAGAGTGAAGACTGTGACGACTCAGACGAAGAAGAGAACAGGAGATCCAGCAGACAAGTAGAAGCTCCAGACACTTCCGACTCAGTGACCACCGAGTCCGAATCGGATGATGAGCAAAGCAGACAGCAACGTGGAGCAAGCATCGCGATGGGTCGCAATAGTTTAACACTTGAGAACTTCTTGTTCAAGCAGAAACTACGCAGTTCACACGGTGGACTGCATGAACGCTATGCGGCCTTTTACGCTGCGTGTTTGGTGGCAGCGATAGAGTATCTGCACAAACGAGGAGTCTTGTATCGCGACCTGAAGCTCGAGAACCTCGTGCTGGACGCAGATGGATATCCAAAGCTCATCGACTTTGGATTATCCAAGCCAGAAGCGACGCGGACATCTGAACGGAACGCCACGATGTGTGGAAGCGCAGAGTATATGGCACCTGAGATCCTGCAACACAAACCGTACGACCAGCGAGTAGATCTGTGGTCTTTTGGTATCCTCTTGTACGAGTTATTGTTTGGAACTACGCCGTTCTACCATTCCAACCACCGAGAGCAAAGCCGCCGCATCATTTCGGAGCCTGTGCAGTTCCCGGAAGACTATGAGCAAGGACACCCGGCGGTGTGCTCTCTTATCCAGAAACTGCTAGAAAAGGACCCAGCACTGCGCGTTGCGTCGTTCTCAGAGGTGAAAAAGATGACATTCTTCCGCACCTATTTCCCCTCTACTCAGGGCTGGCAGCAACTCGAGGCACGGCAGATGGAGCCTCCGTTTACCCCCAGACTGGACGGTCCTTTTGATACCAGTCTCTTCGTGCGTGTCCAGGATGAAAAAGAGCAAGACTACGGCAGCGATGCCGACTCGGACTTCGGGTACTAAAAGCCCAGACTGCAGACCCGTGGCAGATATTTGTGGACTCGCGAGGAAGCGAGTAGTAGCGTAGAGTCAAGCGTATTTATTGTGATCCACCAAGACCCAAGGACTTAAACCCTAGACAGTAGTTAGAGCTGGAATACGTGCAAAGAAAACGATTTTGTATGTGATGCTTGTTGTATTGATTGTTCTATTTTTCAAATTAATGCATCTATCACTGGGTGAATAAATTAGGCGCCGTACGTGAAGACAGGGAAATAACTGGAGATCTAGAAATCGCTGAAGATGTTGGAGCCGTCCTCAAAGTAGGGCTCCACATCCGCTTCCAGTTCCTCCTGATAATCATCATCGATGGTCTGGAAGAAGGACGTGTCGAAGGGTCCATTGAGCTTGGGAACGAATGGCGCCTCACACTCGCGGCGGAGCAATCGCTGCCAGTCCTCAGGACACGTGAACATCCGTGAGAAGAATCTGTGCTGTTTGATCTTCTCCATTGAAGATAATCGTTCATCCGGGTTCTTCACTAGGAGCTGGTTGATGAGGTCGCAGGCTAGAGGGCATTCCTCTTCGAACTCGTTCGGGAACTCCACATTGTCATGAGTGATTCGATGGCCAAGCTCCCGTGGGTTCTCATGGTAGAACGGCGTCCTACCCAGTAGTAGCTCGTACATTATGATACCGAACGACCAAATGTCCACACGTTGGTCATGAGACTGACGTAGAAGCACCTCTGGTGCCATGTAGTCCATACTTCCGCAAAGAGTAAGGTTCCGTGCGTTCTGAGTCTGTTCACTGCTATCATCCGTGTCTTCTGCCCGCTGTGCGTCCTGCTTAGCGAAGCCAAAGTCGAGAATCTTGAGATAACCCTCTTCGTCCAGTACCAGGTTCTCCAACTTCAGGTCACGATACAGCAAGTTCTGGTCGTGCAAGTACTCCAGAGCACTCAAGATGCATCCTAGGTAGAAGGCAGCATACTCTTCCTTCAATCCTCCGAATTGGCTGCGTAGAATGGTAAGACCTGCTGCCTCAAGCGTTCGTGACTGAATAGGCATCAGAGACTCCAACGAGCTCGACTTTGGCGCACTGACCGGCGTAGCTGGTCGGAGCTCGTTGTCCTCCTTTAATGACGTTTGCATCTTCAACTGCGGGGTCTTAGCGTCGTCTGCATCGTCCTCTTGGTCTTCACTGTGCGAGTACACGAGACTCCATAGCTCCCCTCCTGGCAGATACTCAAGCACCAAGTACAGACAGTCGTCGTCCTGGAAAGTGCCGTACAATTTCGCGACCAGCGGATGCTGGAGCTGCAGGTGCACCGCACGTTCCCGCAAGATGTGCTTCTCCTGGCGCGTTGTGACCACGTGCTCCTTGGACAGCACCTTAAGTGCTACACTGGTACCTGTAGGTTTGTGCTTGGCCAGCTTCACCACGCCGTACGTGCCGACTCCAAGCACGCGGATGATCTCAAAGTCGTCGGCTGCCAGTGTTTGCAGCTCCGGGTCGCTGTTCTCAATCAACTTGGTCTTGTTATCGCTGCCCATGTCAAGTTCCGTTATGGTAGTTGGGTAGATCATGACCGCGAGTTTCTCAGGACTGTTGCTGAGCTCCGCTACTTGGCAACTCATGACTCCAACTCAGGAGATGGATAGTGGAGACTCGCTCAGAAATCCAAGGCCGTCTGATCTCGCACACACGTTGTCTACACCCACCAGTCTCTTGCAGGGAATGCCAATTCGGGCCTGGCAGCTTCAAGCCCACGAAACTTCCACTGGACCTCAGTGCGACGAGAATAGCTATATACCTTTTTTCTCACACGTCGCAGACGAAATAAGACCTTAGGAAAATTGGATTCTATAAGAGAAAAGTCATCGTCGTCCCTCGCAGTCCAAGTGTTGACACTCTCGACACTACGGAGGAAGATATACAGCTAGGTTCATTGTGCTTCGTGGCTGGATACTGCGCTGGAAAGTATTGACGACACCTCGATCCTCGTTTCCATCAGGTCGGCGTAAGTACGTCAGCACTGAAACCCTCTCGAATCCGTTAATAACGGACAGCGCAACGGTCTTCGATGTCTTCAGCTGGGGGGGAAGGAGGAGTGTCGTTAACTGCCTATGGTGCGTGTGTGGTTGCGATTTTGCTGTTCCAGTACCTCGTATCGGCTCGGCCACTGGATGCGGCTCAGAATGGCGCGGCGCGACGCGGAGATCTGCATTTGCAGCGAAAAATGCAGCACCTGGGCACGGGGGCTATGATCTACGCGGCCTCAGGCTTCTTCGGGCGACTGGCGGGAGCTACAGTGCTGCTGTTCTTCGCTGTGCTGTTCTACGGACTGCATGAGTTGAGGGGACGCAATGAGGCCGTTAATGCATCCTACATCAAGTGTTTTAATAGCATCTTACGGCAATACGAAGTGTCAAGAGCGGCGCTACCTGGTGCTTACTACTTTTTACTGGGATCGGGCTTCTCGCTCGCGTTATTTCCTCCTCGGGTCGCACGACTCGCTATTCTTCATGTACGACGACGTATTTATCCATTGAAGGTTTAATTACTGTGAGTTCTTATGCTCTGGTGTGTTTTTGTTGCTGTAGTTGTCGGTGGGGGACCCTGCTGCTGCGTTCTTTGGGACGTTACACGGTCGGCACAAGCTGGTGGCGTTGGTGGGGAAGCTGGGTGGCAATAAGTCGCTGGAAGGATCAGTTGGTTGCTTCTGCGTCGTTGTAGCTGCTACGTTCATGGCGTTGGTGGTGGAGCAGGACTTTTATTTCGACGTGGTAGGCGATGAAATTGTAGCAATGGCGGGTACTATTTCGCTGGCGGCAGGAATTGGTGCGGCGGCTGCAGAACTGCTGGATATCGGCGGATGGGACGACAATTTGACCCTCCCGTTATTGTCGGGTGTGTTCTTGCAGCTCACCGTAGGCAGTTTGCTTTAGAGACCTCACCTCATAACAGGCAAAATTGTTGATATGTCTATTCTAATGAAAAATTGTAGAGCTCACTTCTAGTCAATGCTCAGAGGTACGCGGCAATAAACTTGGACACAGGTCGGATCCAGTGGCCATCCTTCCAGCTGAAAAGGCCGTGCAGCATCCGCTCGGGCCGTCGCCAGAGCTGCTCAGTCACGACTTCTGCGTCCCGAGTGAGAGCATCGTACTCGTCTTGTAGTCGGCGCTGGAGGTCCGGGTTGCGCGTGAACAATACCAGGTTTGACTCGAGATCGCAGCCATATGAACGCTGTCCGAAGTTGGAGCTTCCCACGACTGTGAGCTGGGGAAAACCCATCGCAGACTTGTGGCCGTTGGTCACTGTCGACGGAGGAGGCCTCCACCACATGCCCTTGCCGTGAAATGTCCAGTCTGGACGCTTGAACTCCCGCAGCACCGTTGGGAACTCGCGGCCGAGAGTACGCTCAAAGAAGTCTTGCTCAATCAGCGAGTAGGCCATGGGCAGAGCTCCTTTCACACCACGTGCATCGTAGAACCCGTTCGCCCGAGGAGCAGCAGAAATCACGTCCAATCCAGCTTCACAGCGTTCCAGTAGCTCACTCAAAAACGGCGGGAAGTTCAAGTATCCCGACGCAATTTGCAGTTGAGAACCACGCGGCAAGTTTTTCACAAACTCACTCAGCACGCGTTCATCGTGGTCCATCGAGATTGGCGTGAACTGTAGCGTTGGGAATGCCCACGCATCCGTGAGTTCATCGTCTATATCTTGCTGATACTTGTTCGGATCCACTAACTTTTCCAGATCTTGTCTCATTGCCGTCTTCGCCTCCTCCGAGTCATGTGCCAATACCGGCGACACCAGCTCGTAGTCGTTCTTGTCTCCTGTCAACGAGTCCAGCTTGACTCTGTACGAGAATCCCGTAACCAATTCCACGAACTGATGGTAGAACTGTGCCAGTGCCCCGCAGTTCGTCAGTTGCACGTATCGATCCTGTCTATTGGTAAAATAGTCATTACTCAGGTTTGCACCACTGAGCACGAGTGTGTTGTCCACCAGATACACTTTAGCGTGGGAAACGCCCAGCGTCTCGTTGAATGGTGGAGGAAGCTTGGCCTTGAGTCCTGATAGCTGCGGTACTCGGAACAGAAATAGCTCCACGTTGTGCGGGAATTGCTTCAATAGTGGAGCCAACATGGTCACGGAACTGGCCGTGAGACCGCCGCGTTGGCCGCGTGAATAGTCGAGCACGATTTGCACCTGGAGTTGCGGTCGTTCTTTCAGTCTTGTGGCCAATGCATCCACCAGATCGCGCTCCAATTGGCCCGTGCCCAGATACAGCGAGGAGATGGAGATTCGAGACTCTGCGTGCTGAATATTGTGGACTAGCTGCTGGTAGAAGTCCGTGGGGGTGGCCAACAACGCCACGTCGGAGCTGCGCAGCGGGAAGAGACGCGAGTGACGCGCCAACGAGCGGAACAGGTGCTCGTAGCTGATGCCAGAGCAGCAGTCGGGGGCTGGCCGCGCCATGGAGATGCTGAGGGACGGCAAAGGCGAAGCCATGCCTTCCACGCAAAAAGGGTAATAGAATAGGATTATGAGATTGGGTGGGTAACTGGTTTCAAATTAAGTTTATGTTTGATGGTTTAGGTGTGCGCCACCCCATGTTAAAGTTCTCGTGGCCAATCAAGTTGCTTGATTTTGAGCCGACAAAATATCGCTCGGTTCGGCTGTACCATTTCGTCTACAGGTGCTGCTTCAAGCTGCCTGCTTGTCCCCGATGACCTCATTTCAGCGCAGCGAAGGGAAGACTCGCGCTCGGCGCTGGCATTGCTAACGCTACTGAGCGAGTGTAACTTACGATGTGAGGCTACACAGACGCGTCTGAGACGACAGAATTTCTGACTCAGAAGGCGGTTCAAGTTGGAGCCTTCAACTTGAAGCGCGTCGCTGCTCCCAGCGTCAACTCGGAGATAGGATGCAGGCGTCAGCATCTCGATTGGAGAAACTCCGTAGCACGTGCCATCTCTCGTCGGTATCTCCATTTCCTGCTCAATACGCAATTGGACACCTAGCGCACAAGGCACTAACATCAGCGGAAACAACCAACAGGTAGAACCTTACACAAGATGAGCTCGCAGTTCGTGCGTCGCGCGCTCGGACTACAGAGAAAAGTGCCTATGGCCCGCCTGACGCGTCCGCTGCAGACGTCGGCGCTGTCCACAATCACCAAGAGCTGCAACGTGGAGGACGTGCACGTGGCCGAGACGGAGAACGAGGCGGCCAACGAATTCCTGGGCGTGCGCTTCAACGCCACAAAGATCAAGAAGTACAGCGCCGAGCTGGAGGTGGACGGCCGCACGTTCGTAGGCGGAGACTTCTGGACGCCTAAAGACGCCGCCAAGGCCTACGACCGCTTGGTGGCGTTGCATGGCGACGACACCATGCTGCGCAACTTCGCCTGACAAGAATAATACAACCGGTGATTTTATTGAAAAGAAAACTTTAAGGAAAAAAAAGTCAAAAACCGAGTTTTTTCTTAGCTGGTTACATCCAGGGGCGAACGACCCCGACAGCTCCTCTCGACGTTGTCGTAGATACCGATCTCTTGACTGTTTTCGTTCGTGCTGCAGTTGGTGTTTTCCTGTTCAGGAAGGAGGGGCGACTACCACATCCAGGCGGACAGTCGCCCATCATGTCTGGATGAGGCCGTGTTGACGACGACTGAGGCAATGATTGCTGGGTACATTTTTTTCTCCGTGCAGTCGTAGTCGGCGTGGGCACTCGTTCGTACCGCTGCGCCAAACTCGGGGACGGTACCAATCGAATACGCTCGACTCGCTGCTGTTGCTTCTTGCGTTTCCCCTGTCTCCTGTCAGCCGCAAGCTTCTGTGCCACCGCTGAGTCTGTAGAGGACGCATGCTCATACACTCCTTCGTGACCAACCTGGACGAACACCTTGGGTGCTCGCACCGGGTACCCATACTCCTCTCCTTCCTCATACTCGTCATTATCTTCCTGGTTGTCTGAGTACTCATCGTTGACGAAATTATCCTCGTCCTCGGGGTAAGACGCCGGTGTGTTCGTTCCTCGGCTCGAAATCATCTTGAGCTTACTGTTAGCACTGCGTCGCTCGTCTTGGTGTTCATCTGGTACCGATTCTTGGTTAGTAGCGACCTCATTAGGCTTTGTATCGCTATTCTTGCGAATAATGAGGTTGCCGCGTAAGCGATGTTCGTTGATAAAGTTCTGCAGGTCGGCCTCGCGGACGCATTGTCGGGCACAGATCTCCTTCAACTCCACGAACTTGACATGGGTCTGGCGCAGCTCTTCCTCGCGCTGACGCAGTCTCTTTTTCAAGAAGAGAACAGCATCTTGCTCCTCGGTTCCGGGCGTGGACTGTTGTTCAGAAAGAGGACCGGAAGATTCCTTGTGTGGTCTTGCCGATACGCCCGGAAACTGCGGGAACTTCAGCCATTTCTGCTCCAGTAAAGCAGGCAGATCGCTCATGTCTTCGCAGTTCTGCAGCTCTTTCTTGGTTTTATCCTTCCAGCGCTCCACCTTCGCCAAAAAATCTTCCAGAACGCGAGTCATGTCGTCCAGTTCTGTCCTCAGATTCGTCGCTTTGTTACTGTCCAAATGCTGGTCACTGGGCGGATTACTCGCCGTCTTCTTCAACTGTTTTACAGCCGCTTTGAGCTGGTCCTTGTCATTCTTGTTAGTAGGCGACACAGCAATAGTGGCCTCTTGAGTGGCGAACGCAAATGCTCCTCTCCATGTTCAGCTTGCTTCTTGCATTTTGACTGTGTTGGACCTCATGTTCACGTATCGCTTCACGAATCTGTGTTAGCTGGAGTTCGTCTCTCTTTCGTGCGGAGTCAGCGAGCTCGCTCTCAACGCTTCGACTCGCAAGGTCGAGGAGCTGCTGGTTTTTGCGCCTGCTCGTCAAGCAGCTTGAGTCATCTTGCAAATCAACAGCACGCGCTTCTTCTCCTTCTGTAACTGTAATCTCATACGAGTCGAGGACGCATCACGCTCTCACCAGCACTTGCATGTTGTGATTTGGTATGACTGCTCGCTCATTCTATGTGGATATGCAGGATCTTTGTGGAGTTGGTTCGCAGTTTGAGATCCAAATGACTACACTTCCATCTTTCGGGATCGGCTTCTGTTCGCGACACGAGAGGTACGTCATTTTGTATCTCCTCACATGGTGAGACACTGGGGATAAATGGTGCTGGTTGCTGTCTAGATTCACGGATTGTCGTCCACTAGTGATGGAGACTCTTCTCTGTCAACGAATAGATGCTGACCGGTGAAGACGAGCGCACTCTATTCACTGGCATGGTCCGACATGTCATCTCCCTCTTCGATGCGGGAGGTGGTCCAATTTCAACGAACGGGTTGGCGTCCTTTTCACGCTACTTTCTTGGAGTTTTTACCCGGAAAAAACGCTCTTGCTCACTGGAGCGGGCTCTCAGCGTTACGTGCTTAGTGTAGTCTAGTCTGTGCTTGGGAATTCAGCCCGTTCTTCCTTAAACGCTGTTGAACTCTCCTCGAAACCTTGGACGTCAGCGAGCTTTGATGCGATGATGGACGATCGAGGAAACATCCGCGTTTTTTTGACAGCGATGACTCACGAAAGGTGGATATCGGAGGTTCACGATCGGTATGAGCTAGGTAAACCGCTTGTTGGTGAGCTGTTGCAGCGACTAACTGCGCGCTCTGTTTACGTGCTGCTGCTGTATGGCTCAATGTACTGCCCGTAGACGGTGCTACACGAACCTCATGTTTTCCTATGACGCTGTCATCACGAGCTGACTCCTTGTTTCTGGCCCTGATATTCCCTGACCTCTTCACTCTCTTCACTCGAATATGCTTCAGTTTGATATTCCAGTCTCCTGTTCGTTTTTGCGTCGTGATCCTGCTGTAGTTTGGGCAGTTCCAGGCCTGGCGGACAGTCTTCCCTGGCTCTGATCTCGCCTGAAGACAGGAAGACAAACTCCATGGGCCTGTTACTCTCCTGCTTCCTGGATGGCACCAACATCTCGTCGTCGACCTCCTCTAAATGGTTGAAATCCTCGTATTCTTGCTGCAGCACGCGCTTGCGCATGCGATAGGGATGTTGCGGGTGCAGTTGCTCGTCCTCCTCGACCTCAATCTGCTCGTCTGTGACGCGATTGCGAAGCTGATGCTGAACGCCGTTGAGCTGCTGGTGACAAGAGTAGCTGCGACGACTGGAGGACCGAATGATCACGTCTTCGGAGCTCTCGAACACACGCACGTCCTCCACGCGGCTCAGCATGGCAGCGAAGCGACACGTCCTGGGCGCAAGGACGAAAATCGGTTGCCCGCGGTTTTTCAAACGAAATGAGTGGTGTGGTGCACACAAAGTCGTGATGTCTTTCACCTGGACATGTCCAGGTGATTTCTGTTCTTGAACATGTTCAAGAACACCATGAAAACTTGATGCAAGAGCTATCATCTGTGCTGGTAGGAATCTTCTGGGGACTTACCCTTCCAGCGAACTATTCACTGAGAAAAAAAATGCCGAGACACAGCACATTATATCATTTTTAAAAAACAGAGCTCAGAAACGCTTGATGCACTAGTTAGATTGCTCCGCTCCCTCTGCATTTGCTTACAAAGCAAAACTACTGGGGGTAATGCTACGGTGCGTCCAATGTATCCGAGGAGAGCAGGGGCTTTTGACGCCTCGGGTGGCTCCTGCTCGACATGTATGGATGCAGGTTGGCGCGAAAAGCAGGATGTGACGAACGCGGCGTTGCGCGAGAGGATGAACCGCTGACTCGATCATGTGACGAGGCACCAACTTCAATCAGGCACTACATGTATTAATACATGTACACGTAGACGTACCGTGCTGTAAGCGCTGGCAACAGCGTCTGCAAGAAAAACAAGTTGGCTGTCAACGTGCCGGATCCCGCAGTATATTTGCCTGACTGAAGCGAACACACGTTATAAATAGTGTACAATGCACCTGGCAATGCCCGGTCTTTTGGGCGTCTGGACGTCAGGACCACTTGCAGCAATTCCATCGTGGTGACGCGGGCGACGAGATTGGAGCTCGTCGCTCTTGAAGATGCAGTCGTTTGAGCCAGCGGTATTTGACCAATCAGAAGCCGTGACACTCCAAGCAGAAATATACGACCGGTTAGAAATGCATTTATCCAGTTATACATTAGTACTCCGTGCCAAAATTTAAATTCTGGCTCTTGCTGACGTCGTTCTATTCCTGCGGTGCACGATAACTTACTTGCCAGCATGGCTGACCATTTCCATTCCACTGCGGCTGCAAGCATCAGCACGTGTTGCATCGTGTTGCTGCGGAATCTGGGCTGGAGGGTGGTGTGCGCGGCTGCTTCAACCAAAATGGACTACCTGTAGGCTGTGCGGTGGTAGTAGGACCGTCGCTATTACAGCGTGTCTGCCGAATGCAGAATGCAGCATTTGTGAGGGCATACTACAGCAGGGTCTAAATTTATTCGAATCTAGGGCCTAGATTCTAGGCTCGCTCAAATCTGTACAAACCAAACCGGGACACGTCAGTCGGACACCTGTATACACTGTATACATCAGTACACTTAGTATTCAAGCACAAGAGCGAGATGGGGTGCGTCGATTCGCCTTGGGGCAGTTTCGGCTCGCAACAAAGCACCAGAGCGAACCACCAGGATCCCGCTTTCCCCACTTCCAATCTCCCTCTCGCGAGCCGAAGCCTTCCTCTTCCCAATAGACTCACATTACCATGGCCGACGCTAGCATACCGAAGGATGTCAATGTCCAGGCCGAGCAGCGCGCCAGGCTTGTGCGTCGCAACTCGCGCGTGACGGTGGACCAGCTACTGCGCGAGGCCTTCGCGCGTGTGGACACCGACATGGACGGCAAGGTGAACGCCATCGACATCCAGCGCGGCTTGCGTGTGGCCGGCGTCAAGCTGTCGGCGGACGACGCGGGACAGCTCATGAAGCGTCTGGACCCCAAGAACCAGGGCCAGCTCACGTACGACGACTTCCACGCATTGCACGAGGCGTTCATCCTTCAGACCTTCCGCTCCTTCGATAAGGAGAGCAAGGGTTACCTCGTAGATGAGGATCTGCAGAATGGCCTGCAAGCACTGGGCGTCACCGTCACGCTGCAGGAGGCCACCAGTATGATCCAGGAGCTGCACCCGCGTGACGCGCACCGCGTACACGAGGCTGACTTTAAGTACCTGTATCTGCTGCTGCGCTCCAAAATGGCGTCGCCCACGGCGCTCGAGCACTTCCTGTGGGACCCGGATGTCCGTCAGCTCTCTAAGAACTGGTGGAAGGCCAGCGTCGAGGTGGGCGAGGGCGGTTTGCGTGTCCCGCTGCCTGCCGACAAGGACGGTCAGGTCAAGAAGGTGTCGCCCATCATTAAGTTCTTCGGCGGTGCGCTTTCCGGTGTCATTGAGGCTCTGATCCTCACGCCGCTGGATGTGACCAAGACCCGCATGCAGCTCGACAAGACCGGCCAGTACCGGGGTATGATCGACTGCGGCAAGAAGCTGTTCGCTGCTGAAGGCCCCAAGGGTCTATTCAAAGGTTTCGCCCCATGGACAACCCACGGTAAGCTTCACTTATTGCTTTTTGGTAATTAATGTGTGGATCCTAACAATGTTATTGTGTTTTTTGTGTTTCTTTGCAGTCGTGCTCAAGAACGGCACGCGCTTCTACTTCAACGCCATCTTCCGTCGCATGCTGTCGGACAAGAACGGCCAAGTCAGCGGCGCCAACGAGTTCATTGCTGGTGCGCTGGCTGGTGCCACCGAAGCTGTGCTCATTGTGACGCCGTTTGAGGTCATCAAGACGCGTCTGCAAGGCCAGGATATCGTCAAGGGCGAGATCCCCAAGTACCGTGGCCCTGTGCACACGGCTGTCACGGTTGTCAAGCACGAAGGTCCGTTTGCGTTGTGGAAGGGCTTGGCCCCGACTATCGGTCGTCAGGGTCTCAACCAGGCTTGCAGTTTCTGGTCCAACAACTTCATCAAGAAGCACGTGTGGAAGCTCCAGGACGGCGACTCGCTGCCGGCGTGGAAGAGCGGTCTTACCGGTATGATCGGTGCTATCCCCGGCCCGTGCATCAACTGCCCCATGGATGTGGTCAAGACGCGTCTGATGGCGCAGGAGGCTGCTGCCGGTGCTGGTGGCAAGTACAAGGGCATGGTGGATGCCATGGTCGTGATCTCCAAGGAGGAGGGCATGAGCGCGCTGTACAAGGGTCTGGTGCCGCGTCTTGCTCGTCTGTGCCCGTCCTACGGTATCCAGTGGCTCGTTATGGACCAGGTCACCGAGTACTTCTCCAAAAACTAAGGGAAACCATTCCCAGTAAGCGCTCTGCAAGCCAGGTAGGCCGACGTTCCCGCTGTATTAGAAAGTATCCAAGATGTGCGACTGCAGCGATAGATGCTTTATTTCGTCGCCTGCTCCTAGAGCAGCTAGCGTCCCTATGCCATACCATACAAACACTATTCTACCTAGCTCCAGTGGCAACAAAGCTACATACCCTCGCGCTCTATCATCGTCGAAGTGTTGTGCTGCTCAACTTATACCGGTATCGTGGGTACCATAAGCTACAGCCACCGACCCTATTCGACCGCCATGTCACCACATTTACACACCTTGTGCCGGACGTCCAGCCAACGAAAACTCGTGCGTGAGCCACGACAACAAGATACGCCTCACATTCAACAATTGATGCAAGCGTCAACACCCTAATAAAATGTAAATTCAGGACTAGGTAAATAGCAGTCGAGGAGATGGTTTTGCAGTTTATTTCCGTCGACACCACGCTTCTTGTTGCTCGTAATTGCTCGATTTCATGCTCGCTCGGCCGTCCCAATTCCTAGCTACACTGGGAAAAGTTCAACGTCCGTTCCGTTCCGGGCTCGTGAACACACTTAACCGTCCAGCGAGGCGGCACCCGAGATAATTTCAATCAGTTCCGTGGTAATACGGGCCTGGCGAGCCTTGTTGTACACAATCGTGAGCGATCCGATGAGGTCCTCAGCGTTGCTGGTGGCGTTCTCCATGGCAGCCATACGGGACGACTGCTCACTGGTCGAGTTCTCGATCATGCCCTGGAAGATGGCGGTGGCGATCTCGAACTCCTTGAGGTCGGCGATCAGCTCGTCCTTGTTGTCGGGCTCGAGCTCGTACAGATCGAAGGCATCCGAGTCCGGCTGCACGGCGAGCGAACGCACGGACGGCATGTACGAGATGGCCGACTTGAACTTGTTGTACAGGACGTGCACCTTCTCCGACTCGGACGGGGACGTGGCGACCACAGCCTCCGCGATGGCGCTGGCCACCGTGAAGTTGGGGGGCGACTGGTATGTCTCCGTGACGTTGCCACGGATGTTGTCGCCGAGGTCGCGACGCAGCTGGGCGCGGGCCTTGTCGCCGATCACGAAGATCTGCGAGTGGTCCTCGATGCCGGCGATCTGCCTGCGGGTGGTCTTGGCAATACCCGAGTTGATACCGCCGCACAGACCAGCGTCCGACGAGACAACGACGAACACGTTGTCGCCCTCGAGCTCCTCGGCCGGAGCCACGCCGTCCGTCTCGACGGTGCGGTCGTGAGCGCCCTTAACGTTGTCCAGCCACGCGGTGAAGGGGCGGCCGTCGTTCATGCGGTTCTCAGCGCCACGCATCTTGGCGGCCGACACCATCTTCATCGACTTGGTGATCTTGGCGATGTTAGACGTAGCCGTAATACGCTGCAGAATCTGCTTCTCCGTGGCCATGCCGCGGGCCTGCTGGCCGACGGTCCTGCGAGTAGCAATAGAGACATTGCCATAACGTTAGAGTGTTTGGCGTCGTGGTTGCTGCACTCGACTCGTAGCGATCCTAATCGTTTAACACCATTGGAAGAAATGGTGCTAGCGACCGCTAGAAAAGCGAGGAGAGGGTGCAACCGGCATGGATGGCTAGCGCAGCGTCCAGAGAAGAAAGCAAGGCTACGTACTTGAGCACGGGCGCCGAGTTCTTGGCGAGAATCATCATGACCATCCTGTCGTTCTTGCTCTGCTGTGGGGCGGCGAGTCTGGGTGTCTGTGGTTCAGAGCCGCTCGTTTGCTCCCCCTTTTGCCTACGAGGACTGTGACAGATGTTGTGCCACTTGGACTTCGATCTGGCCAATTAGATACCGGATTGAAATATATTCGGTGGTAGCAGCGCCGTTTTCCGATGATCTGAGTGGCTCATGTGCCTCAAGTATGGATGGGTTTTGACCAGTGAAATGTGCGAATTTCGACGCGGATTGGACAAAAGCGTGTGGAGATAGTTGTGTGGACCACCAAAGGCAACTTCAAGTTGGTGACAGTGAAAGCAGATATGAAGTGAGCTGTATTTTATCTACTTATCTACTTCGTTTACTGCGTGTCCTCTTCTGCATTGCTGTCGCCAGGCCACGTCGATGCGAATACGGTCTCACGCCAGGACATCGTGCGCTTCGGCTTGGGGCCGTACAGCACGTTGCTCCCGGTCGTGTTCATGAGCGTGCTCATCAACGAGCGGGGCTGTAGGGATGTCTCCTTGAGGCAGAAAGCTTGGCGCCGCTCCTTAGGACGTTGGCATTCCTCCTCCTCTTGCATATCGCTCTCTTCACCATCTTGGACCTCAGACTCGTCATTGTCGTCGTTGTCCGCGTCGTTGACGGAGTGCAGGAGACTCGACACGCTGCAGCGCATGGCTCCACGACGAACTGTGGGTCTCAAACGCGCGTAGAAAACAATTGCTTGCTGAATGGATAGGGACCGCCACGAGTTCCCACAGTTTGCTGTGCGGTTACATAGCGCCTGAGCTGCTTGGAAATGCTCGTGTGCTGCCCCAATGTCTTCTTGCTGCACGAAGTGTTCGCCCATTTCATACTCTGCAATCGCTTCAATGTGCACGTCGTTTAGAGCTCTGCTGCGCTCTAGAAGCTGAACTAGTTCGGCATGTGCAATCTCGGGTTCGTGTTTGAGTCGCAGCGTCCTTGCCACATGAAGACGCGCTCGTAGCTCATACTCCTGATCTCCGACGTGAAGCGCGGCCTGCAGCGTTTCTCGGAACGTCTTTAGTGCCTCTTTGTGGCCTGTGGTACGCTGGAGTTGTGCGATGGCGAAAGCTTCAGCGCACTGCATCTCCAGGCGCGTCCACGCTGACGGGTCTGTGAAATTCCCACGGAAGAGCTTCGCTAGGTCATAGCTCATTTCAGCGTACGCCAAGCTGTGGGCCATCGCAGTGCATTGCCTCCAGCTTCCCGATGCTTGTAGTAGACGCGACAGCATCAATAAAACGTCGCTGGACAAGTCGATAAGTGGTGACTTAGAAGCAGACACCACTGCGCGTCGCACTGCAGGAGCCCAGGTCTGCACAATCCACTTTCTGGCTGTACGGTTCTGCACAACCAATTGCGGAGAGGACGAAGCAGCTTGAGTGAGCTTCTCTAGAGTTCTAGCTGCCGCGTCGTCTGTCATATTGAGGCCAAGCGTTGAACACGCAGCACCGCTCTGGAGCAGGAGAGCTAACGAAGCAAATGTAGCCTGGAGTGCTGCGTCCAGTTGACGCGTCTCGGAAGGCAGCGCGCAGTGATGGTGGACGTTTTGGTGCATAAGACGCTCGAGCTTGTCCAGCCAAGACGAATGCGCTGCTTCTTCGAGTACTTGGAAATGTGTGGCAACTTGACTCCAGAACGAGCTTTGCTCCACTGGGATCGTAGGTGAAGCAGACGATGGCGTCTTTGTTACCATTAGTTCGGGTTGGTCGTTGTTGTTTTCCTCTACTTCTTGCTGATTCACGATTGTTTGGGCGACGCCGGTTGTCGCTAGCGTCGACAGTGCTGCAGACGACATGCGCAATTTGGGCAAGAGGTCTGCCACATCAGAACGAGCTTCTACATCGAGTTGCTCTGCCAAGTTCGTAATTAATATGCTATCTGGTAACGCCGTTGCCGCTAGTGCCGTGAATGCTCGTGCGTGGGAGAGCTCTCCCAGACTACGCGAGCAATAAGCCGAGAGCAAGTGGGCTTCGGCAAGTGTTGCGTTGCTTGAGGTAAGTGCAGCAGCAGCTTGAGAGTCTTGGAGCGCCTGTCGAACCGCCTCCAGCATCGGTACTGGTTGGTTGGCTTCGTCCTTACTGGTACTTGCCGACGGACCCAAAGCTAGAATGTCAAGAGGCACCGAAGTGGTCGCGTCGTAGTCGACAAAGGCCAGCAGTGTAGCAGCGCGGCGGCAGTACAGGGTAGCAAGGCTCTCCGTCTCGGCACTCATCGATGGAGCGTTGTCATCGTCGTGGTTGTTGCTAGAAGAGCTCAGAGTTGTCTCCTTGAGCTGCTTAGTGAGTTGCTGGAGCAAGTAAAGATCCGCGAGCAAGGTGGGCTGCTTGACCGGGAGCAAGGCGGGCTGCTTGACTGGGGGCAATAGTTGATGCTCGGGTTCTTTTTCTTTGGTGGCACTGGGCCCGTCGTCTTCCTGCGGATTGTCATGACTCTCTTTGTGTTTGAAGAGGGTCTCAAAGATGGAGCTCGTAGCTGTCACGTCCGTTGGAGTGTCCGCGCGAAGAATTGTCTTGGTCATTGGCGTTTGGCGCTAAATGCAATGTGGAAGCGCTCTTTGAGTCTGAACTGCAACTCAAACGCGATGCAACCAAGGGATTGTGCATGCTCCTCCCGAAAACAACATCTTCAATCTGGAGAATAAATAGCTCGACAGAAGCTATGTGTGCAAAGCTCGCTATCTAAAGAAAGCCTTCCCACCTTCGCATGTTTTGTAGTGGAGACCTAAGTTACCATAATTATCACCACGAGAATGAGAAGGCTCGCCACAAGCTTGGAAACTTTTACATAGCACAGCAAACCGCTGAATGACGAAGGTCTTGCTTGATAGCGCAGCCTAGGAGATATGTCTTGCGCTGGGTCAGTGACATGAACACAACTCCGCTAACGCAGACGCGGCACAGAATTTCTCCGCTTGTGAAGCCTGCTTTCAGCTAGTGTTCGTACTGTTGAGGTGAGAACACAAAACTCATTCCATTTTGCTGTACATGTGCGCTGCAACATCTGATAAGACATTTGTGGAGTAAATAACGGCACCAATCAGAGTTGGTGTATATGTCTTGAGCGTCACAGTAGCCGTTAAGGACGTTAATAACATGGCGCAAGTACATGTACACACGCTGCGGTCGCTTGGTGTGTGGTAGAAAGAGGCCTATCGTCACGCGACCATGGTTTCCGGACACTTTCGAGCTGCGATAATCCCCGCTCGAGCCAAGCGGCGATATTACCCGAGCTTCTTCTTGGGTTACGCTCTGGATCTAAACCGGTACGAGCACCTAAACTTCTGTTGCTGAAGTACTTCAAGCACTCGTTACGACGTGACAACAGCAAGTTGAAGTGAACAGACCAATCAAAACCGAGTCCACATCCGAATCCAAGGACACCACTACAGTGATTCACTTGGTGCAGCTCCGAAGCAGAATATCCAGCGGGGTAGCAGTTCGCGTAGCCTGGGACTGAGCCACATGGCATTATCTTCGTGGAGCGCTAATGCTTTCACGCTTGGAGCCCCAGAAATCGAGATTAAACTGCAAGCGTCAAGTTGAGAGTGCCTCACTAGGACTTAGCAATGTTCCTCGTGGCAACAAGCAGCAAGTGACTCTGCACCGAGCTGTGTTATTCTACATCAGCTTGGTGAGTCCATACTGACCTGAGATAGGCTGGAAACGCGCGAACAATAACAACAGGGACTCGACCACGCAGGTATGCACAATGAACACTACTGACCCTCTCCAAGACGGCATCTCGCACGGGTTCAAGCTGCATTATGCTCATTACTCCGCTATTCATACACAAACCGAGTGAAGCTGACGATCGACGTATCGTTGGCGGGTTGAGCGCAATTTCAAGCTCAAGCCCAATTTGACAACGGTGTCTACGATAAGCTGTGACGGACATCGGAGTATGCCCGCGAGAGCTGTGCACGCTCAACCGGATGTGTGCCGCTCTGGGGAGGAGGGTACAAGGCAGAAGATAGAGCAACAGTGTGCAGTTTTCGTATTGGGGTGACAAAACGGCTGTAGGATTCTTGGTGCCACGAGCGCAGCAGCAGCGACTTTGAGTTCATGGAGGTACAGTAATATGCCTAAATAAAGAACATCTGACACGTATACAATTTGCTAGGTAAATGCGACATTACAGGTAACGATTTTATGTGACTAGCGATTGATCACAAAGTAGACCGCATAATATGTTGAAGGTTATAAATTTTGTCGTGTTCTTTATTGAGGTAGATTACTGTATATGGAGGTACTGCTGACGCACTTACCGGCACCCGAACTCTTCGGAACTCGCTGCATGCTGTAATGGCTCAGAAAATGCCACGAAAGTACGAGCGCTTGACAAGGCAAGACGATACCCCACGGACCGGAGCTATCTATTGCATCGCCCGCCTACACGAGTGTTGTTACTTACGCAAAAAAAAAAACTCGACGCTTGGCTGGTTGGTTTTGCCCTGCTGCCGGTGCGCAGTGCCTTCGCAGCGGCGCCCCGCAAGCCGCGACGTAAAGCGGTAGCTGTAGTATCAGCACCCACACAGTTGTCACCGCGGCACCAAGCAGCTTTCACTGCTGGTCCAAGCCCGCCATGCTCGCCTCCACATGGTCGAGTCGCTCTTGGTGGAGAGCGTTCTAAATCGAACAGTCGCATTTGGCAATTATGATAAAAAACAAGTCCCTCGTAGCAGAGTGAGCCGGATCGCGGAACCAACCGCTGGTGCATCTCGAGCCAAGAAGACCTTACACGCTTCACCGGTGGGTGACAATGAACGTTCAGCACCAGCGAAAAGGAGCAAGATTCTGACAAGCACCCCAGGCGAATCCTGGCCGGCACAACCATTCTGTGGTCTGCCTGCCAGACTACTGAGCACTTGCCAACCATGAGGCTGCATTCACAGCGCTGTGAGTAGCGACAATAGGCAAGCGAGACACTCTGTGTTACACCGCACCTTCTTTTTAGAAGGTGGCGCCTTCACGCGCATTTGGACAACATGGGGCTATCGCTGTCTTTCGACCGTCCCCAAGCGCGGACCGGCTTCAAGCCCGGCAGTGACTAACATGGAGGTGGCCCAAAGCGAGCAAGAAGTGATCTGAACGGCAACTTGACTGCCCCCGAAGCTCGCGCCGAACGGTTCAGTAGAGTACGTTTGGGCTTGAGGCAGCCCAGCGCCTCGGTCGATGCATCGTCGTTACTCTGGTGTAGTAGCGGTGGTCGCTGTGTGGCCGGCTTGGCTTGGCTCCATGTTGCGCCTACGGCAAGTACGTGGCTCGACCGGCGTAGCACCCAGAACAATAGGGCGGGGTTGACGTCTAAAGCGATCACCACTATTCAATTTGCCTCTAGCCGCGCATTTACCAAACAAACCAGCGTCACCGACGAGCGTTTAGTTACTTCTACACAGACACATACAGCCACGCCATGTCGACCAGCAGCAACATCGCCACAACTGCCGCCCCTTTGGCTACCACCAACCAGCAGACCGTCCAGTTACTGCCAACAGAGGTGCGCTGCTCGTACCCGAGCAAGCTCTGCAATAACCACCGCGCCGTGAAGGACAACGGTGACCTGCACAAACTTTGCGACTTTCACCGAAAGAAAGCCAACGTGAACCAGCAGCGCATGCAACAGAAGCGCCGCCTCATCCGCCAGCAAATGGTGGAGCGCAAGAAACGCTTCATGGACGCCGCCCAGGCCCCTATGGAATACAACGCCGTCACAAACATGATGGAGCCCAAGGAACCGATCTGCGACCTCTCGCACGAAGAAGTGATGATGCTTGAGGCTATGCTCTTTGACGACGAGGACTGCGACAGCGAGTACTCGGCTGGCTACCCGATGGATATGCCCATGACCGCGTACCCGGCATCCGGCATGCCGTCCGGCAACATGTCCCTGTAGGGCATCGACACCAACAACGGCGCGCGATCGATCGCCACCGTCCATTTTGTTCATCATTCCGATTCCGCATAGAGTAAATTAGTACCCGGGGCTCTGCACTGCACTGCTCGTCGGGACTGCACAGAGGTTTTGCCTGCATGTTCTACCTTAACAGATATAATACAGCGGACGTCCGCAGGTTTATCTGAATTGAAGTTTTTTACGCAGTGCGCTTTCTCCTTGAACACTTCAGCAACCGTTGCGCAACTCGCCCTTCCCAACTGTAGTGCGCCATCTCCATCGAAGCAAGGACTGTCGGCCCCGCCCTTCCGCTGTATTGTGCCAGAAGAGATCGACCACACTTGTCTCCGTTGCGAATTGTCGACTTATTGCTGGAGTTCAGAGCTCGCTGCCCACAGGCCACCGTGCGCTCGCAATATCTGCGACTTGCCCAACAAAAGCACCTCCACACACGTGTTTAGTCATCGCATCGCAACTTTTGTCGTTGGATACTTCACTGCCGTGGAGACGTACAAAGGAGACTGCGCTACAGTAGCGCCATGGACTTGGTCTGAATATATCGAAGTACTGCTGACTCATCGCCGATACTTCAGCCCCAGCACCGGCTTCATGTCGATACACTAGGCTGTCTGTCGTAACGAAAAGCTGGTATGATGTAGCACTGTATTAATACACGAAAACTGCTTAGGTTCGATTCTTTGTTGGTCGGTTGTTGGCGCTGGTATTGTTCAATAGCGCGATGAAGGCGCTGCATCGGCCATCAGCTCTGCACGACCAAGCTCACGTGCTGCCGACGACTCAACTATTAGATTCGGCATGAGCACCTTGACAATGACAAGAACTGCAGCTGTCGTTGAAGTGCCCCACCGCAGCGCCTTGGCTTCTCTTTTGCTGGCCGAAATGGTTTCAGATGCCGTATCTCGACGGCAAGTACACTGTTACAGTAACTGTACTTGTGCAACGGCTTGTCTGCCATGACATCTTGTGGCCCCAATGCTGGGCGGTGCCGCACAGTGTCAACAGTTGAATTATTCTGGCCTCTGGTCATTCGGAAATCCACTACCAAAACCTATGAGATCGAATAATTCCTCGATGCTGAGACATGCAGAATGACAATGCTTATGAAGTGGTTGAAATAAGACCTCCTGGACCAAATATTAGCTAGAGTCACAAGGATTTATTGCGACTTACAATCGGGGTGGCGGCTGTGCCAAAACTCGCGCATTTTAACATGTCATCGACTTACATGTAGTACTGAAATTTTTGAGTTACCCACCAATATTCTATCTACGCAGCTAGTATGCGGATACCGCCACTCCCCATACGTCTGGCTCTGAAATATTATACATGTAGCTGTAAGCGAGGCCGTTTGCGTGCCCACTGCAACCGGTGCGACAAGGGGCGGAAGATGGGAACGTCTCGAAGTTTCGCATGCGAAATGGTGTGGCGCACACGACGAAATTTCCAGACTTTTTGAATTTTTTTCCTGCATCAGGATTGGTCCAAAATGATTGAACATCATTCGTTTCCACAACAGGAGTGAATGTTTTCAAGTTTAAGCCAATTAAATCGCGGTAAAGAGCCTTAAAAGCTAGATCTTTCGAGGCCAAATATTCGCGCTGGATTTCCACTCCCAGTGACGTTATGGAGGCGTCCCGCGCTGTATGCGTCTTCCTCCGCTCGAGCCACGACGAGTTCGGCCATTCGGTGTTTACGGTTGATGCTTGTCCTACGCTCCTGCTGAGGAGACACAGTAGTTCACAACATAATTTGCTCAGTGCCAGCAACAGCTCGCATCGAAGAACAACCGAAGATAAAGAACACCATTCTCCACCTACACAACATGACGGATAAGTTCTTGGTGGACCTTACCAAGGCTTCGTTCTCGGGCCATCTCAACAACAACAGCAGCGCACCGACGGACGCTGTGCCAGAGGAACTGCGCTGCCAGTACTCGAGCAAGCGCTGCGAGAACCAGCGCACACACAAGAAGAGCGGCGGTTTACACAAGTTCTGCGCAATGCACCGCGAGAAGGCCAACCGCAACCAGATGCGCCTGGACCACCGGCGCCGCGTCATGAAGCAGCAGCAGAAGGAGCTCCAGCGGCAGCAACAGGCACAGCAGATGCAGGCACTCCAGGAGCAGCAGCAGCAGATGCAGCGGACACACAGCTACTCACCCGCCGCCATGGCCGCAGGACAAAACTACCGCTACAGCAACAGGATGCAGCGCAGTCCAGTCGGCGTCAAGCCCATGTCGCCGCCCAACATGATGATTAGCATGAACATGCCGATTCAGGCGTTCCAGACGACGGAGATGCAGACGCAGCAACAGCCGCAACAGCAGCAACCGACACCGAACCTTCCGCTGTTCGACCAGAACGACTTAGAGATTCTCGAGGCGCTACTCTTCAGCAGCGATGAGGAGCAAAATGACGCCGTCCCGGTCACGCACTGCAGCTCGCCGCAGTTGTTCCGCGCTCCGTCGTTTGTCAACGTTTGAAGGCGCGGCGCCGCTGCGGCTTCTCCCGAATCGGACCCAGATCCGGGCGGCGCGAATATCGAGTACCCGAACGTGTCAGACGAACAGTTTTTCTAGGAGAGCGGCGTGCGCACGCCGGCAAGAGTGTTGCAAGGGAGCCAACGCGGCGTGCGCGCGGAGATAGATAGTAGTTACCCAATTAGTTTAAAATATTTAGTCGTAGGTGGCCACAGGAAACCAGCCGTAGACCGCAGCGCAACACAGCACATATCAATATAAGTAAACACATCGCTGCCTTCTACTGGTACTGATCCCGGACCAATTGCCAATGCATAGGCAATCCACACATCGACAGATGCAGGAATTGCCACAACTGCCGCAATGGTTCTTCACTTGACGACACTGCGCCAAGATTTAGTGGCTAGTAGCCGGGTGTACACGTTGATCATGCCGCTCTCTGACCGTCAACTGAGCTGGCCGTGGCTGCAGCTGCCTCGGCTTTCATGTCGAGCATGGCGCTGTCACCTCATCCAGGCACCGCTCCAACTTCTGGAAGCGAAAGAACCTTGAAGTTGCCTTTCATAAGTTGCTTGTGAGCATTTTAAGTTGATTATCGTTAGATTAAGTTGCCTATTTTGAAGAATTGCGCCCATTTTTTCAGCAATATCCAACTTACTGACACGTCACCTCATGTCACTGCAGTGGCGGCTCGCGGCGACGCTGGCGCTGGTCGCCGTATGCGCGCACGCCTCAGACTGGCGCGGTATCTCCCCCGGGCTGCAGCACAAGCTTAACGCCGTGTCCAGCGTACGTCAGCGCGCCATCATTCCTTCAAAATCCACCGCCGTATCTGATTCCGCACTCCTCTAACTGTTCACTTGGCTACTCAGTTCACGTGCGACAACGGACAGCAACGGCTAGAGCTCTCGCGTCTGAACGACAACTACTGTGACTGCGTGGACGGCAGCGACGAGCCGGGAACGTCGGCGTGCTCGCACACTGCCGCGGTCTTCCACTGCGTGAACGCCGGCTTCTTCTCGACTGACGTGCCGACGTCACGCGTTAACGACGGCCTCTGCGACTGCTGCGATGGCTCGGACGAGTACGCGAGCGGTGTGTCCTGCGCCTCGCAGTGCGCCGAGAAGATGGAGGCGTTCAAAGCGGACAAAAAGGATCTGATCGAGCAGGTGGAGGCGGGACTGAAGGACCGTGTTGCTCTGGTGGCGGAGGCTCAGAGGCTTTGGGACGAGGAGCAGGACAAGAAGAAGCAGATGGAGACGTCGGCGTCGTCGTTGAAGGTTATGGTGGAGCAGTTAGAAGCGAGGAAGGAGGACGACGAGCGACTGGAGAGACAGGAGAAGGCGAAGCGCATTGCAGCTAGTAAAACCGAGATTCTGTCGCAACTGGGACTGCTGGAGCTGACCAAGGAGCAGCTATTGTCGATTATATTGGAGATCGGACGCGATGGCGTCTCGGCAAAGCACGAGCTGCTGCCAATTATCCGGAAGGAGCGTGAGTCATCGCTCGAGGGCGAGGAAGAACTGGCCAGGACGCCTATGGAGGAAAAAGACGAGGCCTTCCGTGAGCGCGACGACGCTCGTCAGAAGGAGACGCGTCGCATTGAGAAGCTGCTCGAAGAGCGGGAGGAGAAGAAGGCGCAGGAAGCCAATGATGCAGGTACTGAGGCTACAGAAGGCGCTGAAGCGGTGACGGAGCCTGAGACTGAAGCATCGACGCAGCAGGAGGAAGATCTGACGCTGCCGGAGGTGGAGACGCGCCCCATTAACCTGCTGTACGAAGAGCTGGCAGCGAGTGAGCGCTACGAGTGGGTCCAAGCTGTGGTGACTCGGAAGCAGCATGAGGACACGAAGAAGGAGCTGACAGACGAGGAGAAGAAGCTCACTGAGACCCAGAAGCTGGTGGAGAAGAACTACGGCGAGGACCACTTGTTCTTCGCTCTGCGCGACAAGTGCGTGGACTCCGAGGCGGGACAATACAAGTACAAAATCTGCTTCTTCGGGAAAGCCACTCAGGACCACACCAAGTTGGGCGATATGGAGGACATCAAGACCGTTGAGTCGACGGAGGGCGAGGACTCTACGAACGATTTTCTGACGGTGAAGGAGATCAAGTTCTCGAACGGCCAAAAGTGCTGGAACGGCCCCAACCGATCGCTGACGGTCACGTTGGAATGCGGTCCAGAACCCATGGAGCTGTCCGAGATCGAGGAGCCCAGCACCTGCGTGTACACGGCCAAGCTGCGGACGCCTGTTGTGTGCACTGAAGGGGATCGGGAGCGGATCATGATGCTTGACGACGTGAAGGTTGCACCTCACCACATTGAAATCGAGGTTCTGCCCACACTGTGAGGGAATCTAGAGCTGGTAGTGACGGGGTAGCGCTCTGGTCGGTGCCGAAATAGGTCGATGAAGCATGAGTACAGACGACTAGAGATCGTCGTTGCTCTGGAGCACCTCCTCAACCTAAGAAGACGTAACACGAGTTAGTTGAGATGTGAGGAATGACGTACGCGACGGTATTGTGTATATACTCGTATTGTACATGCGGATGAAACCCCGACGGAAGTGACTCTTGGCTCGAAGCAGGAAATTGGAGAAGGGCGCTAGCTTGTGCTTTGTTGTCGTGGTGCTGTACTACAACGCGGTGGATGTAATTCGTAGTTCGTTGAACTATCGTGCTTTTCGCAGTACCAATGTCCGAGCCGGTTTATTTACTGGTACGAAAGAAGTATTTCAGAAACATTCCCCTGTCCAAACCCGAAAAAACACCGGTTTCTTCTACCGTTTTCACCCATATCATCATGTGGACCACACTCCGCGCGCCGCCCTTTGCGCGGCGCGTCCCTTTTGCCAAATAAAAAGGCAAAGGGCGACTTCAACTTCAACCTCAACCTACGAGCTCGCCGAGAGCGATAGAGGCTCTCAGTCAAGATTTTGCGCTTCATAAGGTAAGGTAAACGTTTATGTCGGTATTCCTGATTGTGGATACTACCGTAGTTGTTTGTGACGCATTCAATGCTGTACAGGACGGAGAGGCTAAGGAAGGATCGATGGCGACTACGCTCACTGACCGACCGCGCTCGGAGGTACGTTCGCTGGTGTAGGCGTTGGCGGCATTCGCAACCGCAGTGATTAACGACGATGATGTTTTACTGCTGAAGATATGCGAATAAGACCTAGCAAGCGCTGCCGTACTCCGGCAGATGATAGTGACGACGATGATTTGTTACGGCACCTCGATATTGCCCATCGCAGGGAGAAATGGCGTTCTGAAAGACAGCGTTCGAAATTACAGAAAAACCACGTAGCAAGACTTAATGATGCTGCACCAATTGAAGATACGCCGAGACACTTTCACCCGCTCAGCAAGGAGGAGCAAGCACAGTGTATGGAGTTACTTCGTCGTGAGCTTGGTGCGGATGGATTGGATGAATGCGCCTGCGCTATATGTGATCGACTGGTACTTAGACGAGATGTGGTGAGAAACGATGGATCCGACTGGAAATACATGGATATTTTGCGTGAAATTCTTGGTGAAGCCGGTAGTGATGTTCTGTGGCTACTTCGGGAGCAATACCGTGCATCTCCTTTGATTGCAGGTTTGGAAAACGTGATGGTATCACCTCGTGCTATGTTGATGAAAGCGGTTTCCCTGGTGCATGACTGAAAGTTTGTAGAGATTGCAATGCTTCAATCCGTCGTCGGAAGCTACCGAAGTTTGCAATCGCCAACGGTTTCTTCATGGGGGCGTTACCAGATAACCTAAAAGGGCTAACGATCCCCGAACGGCTGACGACGCAAGTCAGCACCGTTGCGGCAACAACGCGTGTGATGAGGGGTGGTCGCCATCGATGCATTCGATGGCACTGTCTAGCTTTCGATTGCACCCCAGGACCACCTCTTTTGCTGTTACCGCGCTCACTTGAAGACGTCACATCGTATCGCATAGTTATGGCTGGTTATTTCACGGAAGGTCAAGTGCGCAAAGTCAGGAAGATGCATCGAAATCGAAATGGCATTGTACGTGGCGTATTTAGCTTTTACAAAACCCACAACAACTTGTACGATAATGTGATGCTGAGTACCTGCACTCGTGGCTGCCCGCGTCTCTGTGGAGCGGCGGGAGTTTCGGCGCCTGCTCACGGCGCGGCCTCTAAACGCGGAAAACTCTGTTTCAGCTGCCTGACACGACGACTTACACGACATACGGATTAAGCCGATGCCGGCTGCCTAGTAGCCTACCTACGGTAGTTGCTATCTCAGTAAAACTTTCCGCTGCTCGACTATATGCTTCAATGGATTGCCAACGCCGACACCGACAATGCCATTACTGGACATAAACCACCCACGAGCAACGGGAGAGATATCCAGATAATCGAGCTGCTTGATGCCGCGTTAAACGAAACGAGTATGAACTGGACTCCTACAATAATGGATAACTTCAAGTCGCCAAACGAAATCGAGCAGTACGCTAGCATTACCGATATTTCGCAAGCTTTCACGCTAAACGAGAAGCAGCATTATGTCGTTAAAAAGGTTGGAATGGCATCGCTGACTAGGTGGCGAAATTCCAAAGCGCTACTGTACCTGAATGAGGAAATGGAAACGCGACTAAGAGCTGATCAACTTCAATTTTTTCTCGGTGGGGAGGGAGGTACAGGTAAAAGCCGCGTGATCGATGCTATTCAGAGTTTATGTGCGAGTTGGGGTCTCTCTAATGGCATCCCAAAGACTGCCCTAACCGGAAAAGCAGCAACAATCATCAGTCTTCATTTCTCCGCCCGAGCGAGCAGATTTTCAAGACTACCCCCGTCGCCCTTTCGTCTATGTCTTCGCGTCCTAGGACCCCAGCCAGCGCAGCTGCCGTGGACTCGCTCAATGCAGGGCCCGTGTCGGCCGATACTACCGTGGATTTGGCGGGCGAGGCCTTGCCTGCGGCCCCCACGCTTACACCTACGCCCTCCGGTGCCACTGGCGGTCCTGCGACCGCCTTCGCACATTCGACTCTCGCGATCAGCTCCCGGTTGGCCACGCGGAAGCGCTCTGCCAATACTCTGGCGGAGACGCGCCGACAGAAGCGGCAGCTCCATCTCAGCAAGGAGGCAACTGCAGCTGCGTCTGCACTTCATGGTTCCCGCCCACGCCTCGGAGCCGGTATCACCGCTGGTCTCTTTCTCTTCCTCGACCGCAGCGGCAACGGGCACGATGCCACTATCGATCACCCCGCCGGCTTCGCCCACATCGCAGCTACCGGCGCTAGCAGCGTCCTCGTACAAGCCCCTGCAGGCAGCAGCATCCACGTCGGGGTCCCTGGTATCCGCAGCCCCGCTGCCAACATCGATGTCCTTGCCGCCTCCGACTGCTGGCTCTACAACAGCGACTACCGCGGTCTCGGCTTCATCGGGGTCGGGGCCGGCGTCGCCTGAAGCGCCAGAGGCGGCGTCGGTCTGGGCAGCGGCTCCGGGTACCTCAGGACCTTCCCCCTCTCAGACGCGGCCGTCGACACCGGCGCGCCAAAGCGAAGGCGTCCTCCAAGAAGACACCGTTGATGAAGGCGGCGCGGAAGCAAGCGGGATAGAAGACCTCGGCTCTCCCGCTCGCCTCGCCGCCGACGAGTACGTCTTCTGCGCCGGGAGCGCAGCTAACTCCGAGGGCGACCCCGAGTCCACCACCCACTGTCGCGGCGGCTGGGTCACCATGCGTGGCAGGCGTCATCTTCACACGTGAAATATCAGCGCGCACGCGCGCCCGCAACCGCAACACCCGAGGTTTCCTTGGTCAACTCCGACAGCGACTCCGACGCCAACGTCGCTCCGGATCCAGCGTTGCCACGGTTCCCTCTCTCTCTGTCGCTCTCCAACGCGGCAGCATTGTCCACAGTGCCACAGTCTGCCTTGTCTTTGTCTGGAACTGCCGCACGTGATCCCACCACCCAGATCCACCCAACGACCAGGGCAACGGATCGGCCCCCCGTCAACCTGCGACCACGCACCTGTGCACATATTGCCCACGTCTAACCGGAACCCTGACGCACAGACAGTCTTGGCCACCACCCAGCAGTCTTGGACGGTTCCCAACAGCATGGGGTGCCTGCCGCCCACGGCGATCTACAATCCACGTGCCGCGCATTTTCCTCCCCCCGCCAATCGTGTACATGGCGACTTTAGGCCGACCGCCACACACGACCTCGCCGCCCACCGGCTCATCGCGTACTTGACGCCCCCGAAGAAGACGCACGAGTCGCCCATGCCGTGGGTCCTGCGTGTCCGCCAGACGTTCACCTTTGAAGATTCACCCGCTGTGACCACAGCGACGTATAGCGCCCGGTTCGGACGGCATGGGGTTTCGATAATGCACTACAAGCGGTATACCAGGCCACTCGCCTCCACGCTGGATCCTCGGATGCCAATTTTAGTTTCGCATTTAGCCCGGCCATCACCCCGCCTCCAGTGCCCCCGTGCTCGTCCTACTTCGACCTGTTGAGCGCCATCCAAGGACTTACGACCTTCACGAATGCCAACTGGCACGGACCGTTCGCTCATGCGTTGTACCGGGTCCGAGCGTTTGTCGCGGCAAACCTCGACGCTGACCCGACCCATACCCCGAAACGTGTAGAGCGGACGCTCCACGAAGTTAACCAGTTCCTTGGTGCTGCTTTCGCCCCGTTGGCGTCTGACTCGCCGTACTTGTGGCACGAGTTCGCCTCCGCTGTGGCGCGGATCGAGTTCCGCTCCGTTTCTTGGTCGATAGCCTTGCACGAGGTCAGCCAAGTGGCTGAGGCGCGCACGCCCGCTTCCGCATCGGAGCATAATCCCGCGGACAGTCCGGAGCCGTGCCTCTAGTTCTTTGGCGGCGGGATGTGCGACGGCGGCACACGCGACACTTGTGCCTCGCACGAGGGCACATATGTCTGGTCGGGTGACCTACCCGCCGCCCTCACCGCATTGATCGTCAAGCGGTTCGGGAAGCGTCGTGTCTCTTGCCCGCGTCGTCTCTGACGGGGCCGAGACTCTGCAGTTCCACCAGCGCTTCGGTCAACTCAGCTCAGTAACCATTGCAATACACACAGCTTGAACCTGAGTAAACGTGAACCAACTGTACCGTCGGTACTATCGGTACCGGCGGGGCTTTTAGCTGCCGCGGCAGCCTGGGAGAGCTACCCCGATCGCGCCGCGCCGCCTCCGCACCCAGCGGACGTGTGGCCTCCGCGACCAGACAGCCTCGGACAGTGGATTCCCGCCCCACGCCGGGTAACCCAAAATATTGACCGCCGCGCACTTGCCAGTGAGAACGGTTCGGCATCTCGCCACCCATATGCAACTGAGGGGTGCTCCGCCTGGCCTACACCCGGCCGAAAAGCATACGAATGCACACTTTCCGGTAAGAACAGTGCGGTTTCGTGCCCACAGCATGCTTCCAAGGGGCCCTTACGCGGCCCCAACCACGCATCCACGCGCATGCTTGCCAGCGAGAGCACGGTCTCCCAATGCTCCCCGCGAGCCGACGAGGAGAAGGCTCCGTCGTTGCGTCTCGGTACCACTTTGTCCAGTGGGAACGCCGGGGCTTCATCCGCGGCATACGCAGCAGACGGACGCTTATCACCGTACAGAAAACTCCTGCTCCTACCGCGGATGGATTCAACGCGAGCGACTGCCGTCGTTGGTCGCGGCGGTGGGATCCACCGCTCTCCATAACCCCATCGGCCACTTCGCACAGCCCCAAGTGAGCATGCTCTCCGTTCAGATCAAGCTGCTGGTGTAGAACGTGACCGTTTGTGGGACACGATCCGGCGCTCCTCCCTGACCTCGGCATTTCGCACAGTTGGGGTGCATTTCCCGTCATGCAGTCTTGCCTCACCAGCGGGCCAGTGGCACGAGCTCAACCACGAACTGCAAACGGCAATGTCGAAGTAGACACTCCCCGAGTTCGTGGAGATTGTCAGCAGGCAGACGGCTCCGGATTACCGCCCGAACAAAACCCTCATCCCCATCGCACTGCAGCATCATTGCCGCGGGTACGAATATGTAGACGCTCTCTTGCAGATAGCTGCGAAGGGTGTTTGAGTGCACTTCCCCCGGCCACTACCGAAGCAGGCCAGCTTTCCGCGCAACCACCCGTCGGCATCCGCCCACCTGGGTGTCCTGCGCGCCAATATTCGTAAAGAGCAGGATCTCTTCCGCTGTATCGTCGTGGACGCCGACATCATCGACGTCTGGTCGGAACTCTTTATTAGTCCCTTCGGCATTGTGGACAACCGAGACGGCGAACCTCGCGTCGTTGGCAGAGTCATACATGGACTATCTTTTCCTGAGGACAATTCCGTCAACTCCAATACTGACCCTTCCGAGCTGCCACGAATAGCGTTTGAACACTGTTCAAGCGTTGCGCGGGAGATTCTTCGATGCAAGCGCAAATATCCGGGTCGTGACGTGATGGTGATGACGGGTGACGTCGCGTCCGCGTACCGCAACGCATGCCCTCACCGCGAATGCGTGTACATGTTCGCGGGGTATATACCGGAAGACAACGCAATCGTGATCGACATGTTCACCGCGTTCGGTTGGACAGGCTCCGCAGGTACTTACAGCATTCTCGGTGGCGCGGTCGCATTCATCCATGGCTCAACGGGCGACGGTCACCACCCTTTCGGATTCTACAATTACCACTGGGTCGACGACCTCATCAATGTCACCGCTGACGTGGGGTCGCGATGCGCCGACATCGAGTGGTCACTTCGCCACGCGATGACGTCCGTCATGGGCCTTACTGCGGTGAACAACCATAAATTCACCTCATGGAGTACACGCCAGAAAATACTTGGCATCATCTTCGACACGAAATGCTGCACGGTGGCCATGCCAGATTCCAAAATCAACAAAGCTCAACAACTGGTACCTCGAGCATTCCACGCCTCGTCACTCTCACACTCCTCATTTCGGTCCCTCCTGGGATCCCTACGACACGTGACCACATGTGTCCGCCCAGCGCAGGTTTTCTTGTAGCGCCTCCGCGTCGGCGAGCGCAATCTCCACCGATGCGCTCAGGTCCGCGTCTCGGAAACAACGAGAGCCGATCTTCTCTGGTGGTAGCACATCCTCAGCACATCTTCGCTGAACGGGATTCCCCTCGAATACTTCAACGCTCTGCCGGAGCCAGACATTATTGTAACCGACACGTCCGTCGCAGGGGCCTGCGCCCTCGTCCCAGCCCAGAAACTGGCTCTCAGATACGAGTTCTCGGCAGACGAGCGGCTCCTAATACAAGCGTTTAACTCCGGTAGTGACAACGCCTTCGACATCAACTACTGCGAGATGCTAGCATGCGCGTTCGCGATTTAGGCGTGGGGTCTTCTTTGGAGCCATCTCAACTCCATGACGCGACCAGTGCATGTCAAGTTTCTCAACGATAATACCTCCGCGGTAGCGTGGCAGTCCCACATGACTTCCCGGAACAAGCGATCACAAGTGCTGATCAGGATTATCGTCATTTGGAAGCACCAGTTTGGCCTACGACTGTCAGCAGACCGCATACTCGGGGTCGAGAACACGACCGCCGACGCGGGTTCCCGCCGTTGAGTGAGTGCATCCCACGCACAGACGTTCGCCATGCTAACAAACGGCTGGTCACAAATTCGGCCACCGTTCGGGATCGGTGGTCTCAAGACCGCTTGGCAAGACGTTTGCGCGAGCACTCCGTCGCTGACTCCTCCTTCAAGGCCTACGCCAGATCGTAAGCAAAGTGGACTCACTGGACCGCGCGCCGAGGCGTCTGCTGGTACTCTGACATTCCATTGATCGACTAGATCCGACTCATATCCGAATTCATCATCGACAGCTCCCTCGATGGCCACGGCTCCAGCAATACGGTCCGCGAGTCGACCATGAAGACGTATCTCTGCGGCATCCGGTACTTTCTACGCGCTGCAGGACACACGTTTCCTAGCGACCATCCACCGATCCGCATGCTCCTGCGCGGCATCGGTCGGTCGGACCACCCGCACCGACAGAGGGCACCAGCCTTCCTCACCATCTTGGAGGCGTGCGGCGCGACCGTCGACTTAGCACACCAGCGGACCAAGCACTCTGGGGGGGGGGGTCTGTGTTTGTCGTTCATCTTCCTTTTGCGGCGGTCGGAAATCATGGCCATTACAAAGACCACATTCCAATGGATCGCGCTCAAAGGGGCGACATCCGCGAGACCAACGATGACTGCGCGCCTACCGCGGACTCCACCGCCGCGGCGGCCGTCTAGATCAGCCTGCGCGGCTCAAAACACAAACCTGTGTGGTGCTCCTACTGTGCGCCTGTTATCACGGCCCGGCCACCGCTACCTCTGTCCGGTCCTCGACGCCCTGCTCCTGTTGAGAGCGAGGCAGGGGCTCCCCGCGGAGATCCCAACAGCTGTGTTCCGGGGCGACCACGGCAAGCCCGAATGCGTGACCGCTGAGCGCGTTGCCACCACTATACAGAACGCAGCTCGTTTAGTAGGCGAAGACCCGTCCCGATACGGCACGCACTCGCTACGAGCCGGCGGTGTGACCAACATGTACCGCGCCGGCATCGATACGCTGACGATCCAGTTCCACGGTCGCTGGGCCTCGGACGCTTTCAAGCTTTACACGAGGCTGTGCAGCGATCCGTATCCTCCATAGCGCACCAGAACGTGAGCGGGACGAAGCCATCAGCAGTGCTGCAATGATGAGTAGCTACCACTCTATTGGGCCTCCAGCCGGTCTGTAGTGCGGTAGCTACTCAACACAAATGTAACACGGTAAACTTGGCCCCAAAACCGCGAGGCCGTGGTACGTGGAGACTCGTCTTAAGTTCAGATTGATTGATTACCACCATTTATTTGATCTGGAGAGATACTTAAATGAATAAAGGGGTATGGGCATGTCGATCGATCCAAAAACAGCAATTGGCCCAATATTTATTTGCTGCCGCAGTGGTGGATCGACATCAGCGTCGAAACAGAAGCCCCATAAGAGCGCCTGAAAATGATGCAGTGCGAAGGACTTTGACATATAAGACTGCTGGTGCTCTCCGATTCAGTGCTACAGTTTACACTCGTGTATGAAATGCTGCGCCACATCTCGCCCACAACCTCCGTACGCTCTTGATGTTCAATAACATACGATGAATACGAGGATGGTCTGAGTGCATGTGCTGAACCCGAAGATTGCGGCCACACGAAAGCCGACCAACCGCGATTTTTGTGGTGCATTCGTGTTTCTAGCTTAGATTTGCCATTGACAAGCTTAAGCTCGCGCGACCGCCAAATGGCATGTATATTTGTGAGCTTAAAGATACTTGGGCAAACAAAGCAGGCGCAGCAGATGCTTTGTTAACCAATCAGACAGTAGGAGTGCAACAAGGGTTTTAAAAAAATAGAATTTATACGGAGGGAGATACTATGACGAAATACAGAATGGTATCGTGAAGCAAACTGACAGATACAAAATGTTAATCATACACGCTGCTTTATATGTTATGTACGGTTGATACAGGAAGACCAAAACCGACGATTCAACCCGTGATACGTTCATTTTCTAGCTGCACAGGCGACATCGTCAGGTTAAAGCGATGATTGAGTAGCTTTCGTAGCCTCTTACTCATGGGGAGACATACCGGACCAAAGCGGGAAAAAAAATCAGTAATGGAAAGTGATATTCCAAATGCATGACATACAGTATGCGATTGATAATGTGGAGGGCACTGCATTCTTTTTTAAGAAACCCTGGGGCCACACTACTTCTAAAAAATGAAAAAAAAAAAACATTGCGTGCTATCTCAGCCCTCGCAAAGCTCTAGTTGTAACACAACCAAAACCCACGGTTATAGTTGGTATCAACATTCCTCTGGTTGATGCCCAGCAGACTGAGAATGTCGCGCTTGCTCTTTCCGGCCTTGTACCAAACTTCGTAGATTTCCCCGGATGTTTTTTTCTTTTCACCCGTCACCCAAATGTTGTAGATTCGACGCTCGTCCAGTCCGAGATCTCGCCAAAGCTTGTACATACCATCCATGCCCACCCCTCGTTTATCCAAGATGCGATAGAGGTTCTGTGGTGACACACCGTTCTTAAACATGAGTTCGGATGTATCCTTGTCCGACTTTCTAAGCCGAAACCAGCTGTTGTAAACCCGGTCCAAGACTTTCGTTTCCTTCATCCACGTTTTAAAGATAGCATCGTCTGAATAACCTTTCGTAACCAAGGACGCATACTTACGCAGCCGACCATTGTTTTTTTTAGTCTTGGCGAACTCCTTTAGCTTTAACAAGCCTGGGATGCCCCTTTCTTCAGCATCTACAGCGTCGTTCTCAGGCGCGAAATTGTCAGACCTTAACAGCCGTTTGTCAGGCATGCCTCGAAGTTTAGCGTTTTGCATGGCAGCAGCTTCGTATCCATAGTCTCCGAATGCAGATAGAGCATCACAGGCAGTGATGGCAATACACACTGCTAGCAGCAGAGCGTATGCTAGTCGCATCGGGTTCTTGTGTTGTGGTCTTGGGTCCTCAGGAGAAAATCGAGAAGTGAGACTGGTAGCCGGGTAAGTTGTGGTTGGTAGAGCTCCACGATGAGGTCGTATATCCGGTTGATTTTTCAGACTCGATACGTTTCATTGATATTGATTTCCCATGGTTTAATTGATATCAGAACACACCGAATCATCGGATCGACTGTAATGAGCCAACTCTGTGCCCACTACTTCGGCTTACACGTTAGCGCACGTGTACGAGGAAGCGTAGTTTGCTTAAACTTAAGTTAACTATACTTTCGTCCGAAAGTATAGATTTACTAAAATAAGAAAAAGCTAAAAGCCGTTTTGGGTTAAAATGAGAACTGTTATTTATGATTTATGTCTGCACTGGGTTTCCTCCTAAAACTCATATCCTATATGAAAGGTATTCTGCCATCCGATGGCTGTCAGAACCCTGCTGATCTAATTCGTAGAAAGAAATGCTTATCTACCAATGAGAAGCCTAAATGCATACGGACCAGTGGTCTGCAAAGTGTAACCATTGGTGTGTCTTACACCAACGCTCGAGAACCCTCCATGTAACCAAGTGGCTGCGTGTAGCCACTTGCGTGTAACCCCGTTAAGATAAGACGTGCTAGTCTTAACATGTCAATCAAAGAATTGACGAGACCGTCAACTCTCTGGGCAATTCAAGCTTATTTCGCAATGAGCTCGCTAACGACGACGCCAGCACAAGAGTCTGCTTCTGCAGACTCTGCTACGCCCGTGCCTGCGCAAGCAAGCACCTCCACGACAGAGTCTACACTCTCTGTCGACAAATACCACGCGCTACAGTATAGGAAGCGCGTGGAGGATAAGGCTGCTGCCCCCGAGACGATCCTCGAGGGTTCGTCGGTGTTTCACACCGACGGTAGCATGCCTACCGACTATGGGTCGGACATCAGTGATGTCCCCATGGAGGACGGGGAAGTCCCATCCTCAGCGGCCGACTCCGAGTCGGCCACAGTCGCGCATGAGCCGGTCACAGGGTCGCGTCGACCCCGTGAAGATGATCCGAGCTTCAAGTTCGAAGCGCTCGCGTAATGATGAAGAAGAGAAGGCACCAACGCCGGTTACTCCTTCTTCTCCACGTTCTGTCCCTACAGAACGCGCTCCGTGGATGCCAAGTGCATCCGAGATTGCTTCCAGGTTCGGTGCGACTTCGCCACCGAACCCGATTCCGCTGTACGTGTGCAGCGCCATCGTTGATGACGCTGAGGCTGCAGCTGAGCACTTTGATCCGATGACGAATCAAAGGCGTGACTATTTCATCGAACGCTTCCATGAGCTCCGATGGCATGCGTCGAAGAGAACTTCGCGCAAGAGCAAAGTGCCTGAGTGGGTGATCTTGGAACGCCTTTGTTGAGAACTTCAACAAAGACGCGAAAGCTTACCGCGCCCGCATCACTGCGGCGCAACAGCGCTTCGAGACTTTCTCGAAGCGTCACATGATCGATCGCCGCCATAATGAAGCTATGGAGGCGGGTATTCCGTGCGGAGTTCTCTTTGGAACTGCGTGTTCGCAATGCCTCCTTGGGGTAGAGCGTCCGTCCGATCGAGACCTCACCGGATACATGACTGTGCGTGTACCTGCTCAGCTGCGTGATCTCCGCGTTCAACTTGAACGTCGTGATGAACGTCGTCACACTCCGAGTGTCGGCGGTGATCGCAGCGCTCGTGCAGGCGTTACGCCTGCACTCCGTTCTGGGTTTCGTACGCCCTCACCATTTCGGAACGTCCTCCACCAGGACCTTCCGCGGTTCCCATGTATCTCGGTGGGGAGAAAATCCTTTCCAACGAATACGAATACGAGCCTGATCTCGGTTCGTCTTCGGGAGTTCATAGCCCAACTATCCACCGAGTCGAGCCGCGCGCATAGCACAGTGGTGGCGGCGGGGGCGGAAAGATACCTCTCGTACGGTCAACCCCAGGTTGACCGTGACCCCCGTGCTCTACATGACCGTGTAGCCGCTCTGGAACAGTTCCAGAGCGTGGGGTTTGCTCAGCTGGAACATGAGCTGCGCTACCAGAAGGCGCAGGCCGCGCAGGCCGGTCAGACCGCGTCGAATATCCAAGTATAACTTGGAACGCAGGTCGTGAGGCTCCACGACCGTGTTGTCGCCCTCGAGAAGCTGGCTTACGCCGCTTCGTCGTCCTCTGCGAGCCATCAAGGTTAGATGGCTCGTGTTGCATGTGCGGCTTCAACCGCCCGACGTAGAATGTCGGATGGAGCCGCATAGTGGTCGGTATGTCCAACGTGTACGCGTTGCCATGCCGTTCAAGCACTTTGAACGGACTGACGAAGTGCGGAGCAAGCTTACTTGCTCCGAAATCCGAAACTGCGTGTCTAGGCAGGTTCTGAGTAACTAACAGAACTAATGAACCCTTTTCGAATTCATTTGTGTTACCCCTGCCAACATTGTCAGCGTTCAGCTTCTGTCTACCCAGCTATCGCGTCCTGGACAAACCGTATTATGGCCTGTCGGCCCTGGACAAAGTCCATTGCTTGCGTGCTGAATGGTTTGTTCAGCACGGCGTTCTTCCCCGCAGCAGGCCCGGCCTGTGCGCCGTCTGTGCTCTGCACAGACGTGTTGTCCTTGGTCGCGGTGTCTGTACCCTGCACAGACCCGTGGTTCTTGTTCGTTGTCTTGTTCGGGTAACGAAATGCAGCTTGTTTTTGTGTTGTCATCACTGATACTGTGTCGGTATTAGCAGTTTTCTCCGGTTGTTCGGATGCAACTGTAGATCCTCCTCCACTTAAGGAGGAAGCCACCATCCCGAGCATACTCCGAATGCGTGGATGCCGCATCACATTCACGTAGAACGGTGTATACCCCGTCGAGGCATGCACCGAGTTGTTGATTGCAAACTCTGTCATCGGCAGACAGTCGCTCCATTGCTGGAACGAGTGTGCGTAGCTCTTCAACAGGTCGCCGAGCACGCGATTCACGCGCTCGGTCTGACCGTCCGTCTGCGGATGGTCCGTAGTTGACATCGACAACTGTGTACCAAGAAGTGTGAACACTTCTTGCCAGAACCGCGCTGTGAAGCGTGGATCATGGTCCGGCACAATGTCGAGCGGCATGCCATGGTGTTTGAACACCATGTCTACAAACAGTCGTGCTGTCTGTACGGCTGTCACTTCAGCCGGCACTGCGGCAAGATGCACCATCTTGCTGAACCGGTCTTCAAAGACCACGACACTAGTCCTCCGCTTACTGTCAGGCGGAAGACCAAAGACAAAGTCCATAGAGATGGACTGCCAGCACTCCGACGGTGTCGGAAGTGATTGAAGCGGAGCCTGCGAAAACGCAGCAGGCTTCACACGTTGACACCTCGCAAGCACGTACGTACTTGCGCACCCACTTGTACTGGTGATTCCAGTAGAAATCATGTTTGAGAAGCACGTATGTCTTCTCACAACCAGGATACCCTTCGTGGGAGCATCCGTCCATGACATTGTTCGCCGACGCGATTCGGTGACTCGCTATGTTCGCGATGCGATCGCGACCGCTGTGGATCGCCAGAAACAGTATGCTGATTTATGAGGACGCACGAACCTGGAAACGTTTGCCGTGGGCGATCGTGTTCTGTTATATACGGTTGATATTCAACCCACTTTAGTGACGAATTTGGGTACGAGCAAGCTCGCGTCACGATACATCGGACCATTCAAAGTGACAAAGATATTGGGAGATGCATATACACTGGAACTTCATACGGCATTACGTATCCACCCTACCTTCTACGTCGCTAGACTTCGGCGATACCGCCCAGGGACTATCCCCAGCGACACGGCCGATCACCCCCGTCAGAATCCCAACGATCCCCGCGCGACCCCTGCTGACGTCGCAAGCGCCGACGCAGCTCTTGGGCCTCGCTCTCCAACTGGCCCAGTCGACGGGCATGACGATCACGATGCCGCGCATCCGCAGCATCCTCCCAGCAATCGCGCCCGTCCATATGGTCGCGATGGTCCCGAGCGTCTTGTGGATAGGGGTGGTAACGTTCGCCATTTCGTGTAACGGATCTTGGCTCATGATGATACTCTCACGGTCCCTCCGGTCTCGCGTACGGGTCGTGGCGCTCGTCACCGCGACGACGAAGTCCCTCGGCATCGACGTTACTTGGTCCACTGGCTGGGTTCCATGCCGGATAGCTGGGCGCCCCGCGCGGTCCTCCTCGCTGACGTTCCAGACTGCGTGGTGGCGTACGAGGCGGGCCTCGTACCGGTGACTGATGCTACCGTGGGCGCGGCTGTCCTCCGCGCCTAGCCTCATCCAGTGCTGCGCGGAAGCTGCCAGTAACGTCTCACTCGGCCTCGGTTATTGGGACATCTTCGGTGAAGCGCTGCAAGCCCGTTGCGATGGGTCTTGGGAGGTGATACCCGCGGCAGCGCGGACATCCATCGACAAAGTGCACGTAACAGCACTGGTGATCCAAGTCGTACGACATCCGGCAGACCCTCGCGGGCAGCGCCGCGACAAACCGCCAATCGTGAGCGGTCTCACGCTCCTCCAGTCTCTGCTGGAAGACAGCGCCGGTCTCCTTGTTCAACGTTCTGCGAACGCGGTCCACGCCCGATTCGGTGACCGGGTGGTCTCGGTGCCTGACACCGTGACACCCTTACCTCGTGTTGCTCTTCATCGTCGGAACCAGCGGCACATCTCCTCGTCACTACGGCCCACAAGCAAGCCCGGCTTGATTGCATATCGCTTCTTCGTGCAGCCCGGCTGCACATGAGCACGCAAGCTTTCCCGGTGTTGGACGTTTGCAACCGCCAACACTGCTTGCCGCGTCATCAACTCCCAGAGTTGATGCGCTCTTGACACCTCGACGCCTTGCGGCGGAGTTTGTGTCGACTCCCGGAGCCGACACACTTTTGTCACCTCGACGCCCTGCGGCGGATCCTTCCGTGATTTTCGAACAAATCACGGCCGTGTCAACTCCCGGAGCTGACACGCCGACTTTACAGCTACTGCTTGTAGCTGAAGTCTCTTCCATACTTAATCGATCAACTCCCAGAGTTGATACGCACATTGAAGTAGGAACGCATCTCAAATCTGATTTCTGATTGGAGACTGATTCAACGACTGCCTCAGTCGTTGTGACTTGTGTGTGGGTACCGGAGGCTGCAACACACGGTGTGGCCTCAACGGTGTGATCGGATGCACCTTGCGGTGTATGCGCAACACTGACAGGGCCATCGCTCTCTGTCGCGTTGAGTCCGAAGCGTACAGCTGTACGCTTCTCCCACTTGACCACTGGATCATGCCGTGCAAGCCACGGCATGCCCAATACCAAGTCAAACTTATTGTCTAAGTCTAAGACGATAAAGTTCTCCACAAACACCCGGTGATTATACGAGAAGCACACGCGTACGACGCGCTTCTCAGTTCTCGCGGTGGCACCCGTTGCCAACCGCACTTCCAACACACTTCGAGGTGTGTCTACATCCTCGAAGTTCGGCTTTGGTAGACTTTGCTGTCGAACAAAGTTGTTCGACGCACCCGAGTCTACCAGAGCACGAAGAGAGTTCTCTCTCTTCGACCTTATTTTCAGGATGACAAGATTTGGCTTGTCATCTTGCTTCTTGCAGTGAGCGGCTCTCTCACTGGGGGCTGCAGTCTTCAGTGTCGCGTGTCCGTTGTAGACACACGTAACTGCACTACCAGTAGGGCGCCCCGCGCCTACTGGTTCCGCGCGTTTTTTGAATGATCGCGGCGATGCCCGGCATCGCCACGTCGGTTTCCGGCCTTGTGCACAGCCGCTGTGCACTCACACGCATAGTGTCCGGTGTATCCACATCGGAAACACCGCACGCTACTGTTGTTCCGCTGCTGGTGACCAGCAGCCGTAGCGTTCGAGAGGTCCATAGGTTCCGGACCTCCCGGTCTCATCACCGGGCGTGCCATCCTCGGCACGTTCACATGCAATTTAGCCTGCCGCAGGCTAAATTCCTCTTGCATGACAAGGGTGATCGCAGCTTCGAGAGTACTTGGGTACTCTCGGAAGAGGTAGGTCTTGACGGGTCCACCCCTCAAGCCCTTCATGAACGTGACGACCTTGGTCGCCTCGTCCATCGGGTTGGTCACGATGTTCGAGACCAAGTACCGCGCACGCTGGGCGTAAGCATGAACGTCATGTTTACCTTGCTGCAGGTCGAGGAACTCAGCCCTCGACCGGAACTCGTTCTTAGGAGGCTCAAAAGCTTGTCTGAGCTGCTCCTTGAACTCCGCGTACGTGCCGAAGCACGTAGCGTCCATGAACCGGCGTTCATACGCCCAGATCCTCGCTCGTCCGCCAAGGCATGACATGGCGAACGCAACCTTCGACGAATCGTCGAAGATGCGTCGAGCTGCAATGGCAGTGTCGACCTCGACAAGCCATCGGAGAAGAGGTTCCCCCTCTTTTCCCACATAGTTGCTCACGTGCAGTTTCAATGACTGCACGCGCGCTGTCGTCCCGGACGACGCCGTCGTAGTCGTAGCGGCAGCAGCATCTCGCTGCTCCTTGACTATGAAGCCCAGAGCAATACCGTGTTACTCTGTCGGTGACAACGTCCGTAGCATCGTCGCTACGGCCGCCTCCCCAATGACTGTTGCCAGTCTTTGGAGAGCCTCGCACTCTGGATCCGACAGGTGGGGGCAGTCTGCACGCGCAATGTGCGTTGCAGACTCGCTCGGGCCACGCATGGACGGATTACCGTCCATGGGTTGGTTCTCGGCCCCTTGTTCGTATTCCATACGAACAAGTCAGGTAGTCGGTCGTTGGACGGACTACAAAGTGCTACCAGGTGTAATGGGCCAACTCGGTGTCCACTACTTCGGCTTACACGTTAGCGCACGTGTACGAGGAAGCGTAGTTGCTTAAACTTAAGTTAACTATACTTTCGTCCGAAAGTATAGATTTACTAAAATAAGAAAAAGCTAAAAGCCGTTTTGGGTTAAAATGAGAACTGTTATTTATGATTTATGTCTGCACTGGGATTCCTGCTAAAACTGATTTCCTATATGAAAGGTATTCTGCCATCCGATGGCTGTCAGAACCCTGCTAATCTAATTGGTAGAAAGAAATGCTTATCTACCAATGAGAAGCCTAAATGCATACGGACCAGTGGTCTTCAAAGTGTAACCATTGGTGTGTCTTACACCAACGCTCGAGAACCCTCCATGTAACCAAGTGGCTACGTGTAGCCACTTGTGTGTAACACCGTTACAGGTGTCTTCACAGAATAAGCACTTCAACGGACCCCTAGGTCCTCGTCCACCAAACTGGTTATCACCGTAGCCACTACCAGTGTCTGATTCACACTCGGAACGGATGTGACCCATTTGTCCACACTGCATGCACCTCATCCTAGCACGCCCACACGTAGCTCGACAATGTCCTTTGTAGCCACACCGTCCACACACCGGGACACCATCCTGAGTCCGACTATCGTCTCCCATACTGATTCCTCGGAACGGACGATTGTTACTCTGAGCCGTTCCACCGTTTCCAGACGATGAAGATGCCGTGACCGCAGCCACCATCGAAGCACGGTTCATCGGCGATCGTGATCCTTGCCAGCGATTCCGAGTCATCTGTTCCTGCAACTGCTGTTGTTGCTGCATGAACGACTGCAACGGTTGTACCAAAGCGTCCACAGAGGCCAACACAGGCGTCTCCGTTTTCTTCTTCTTGGTCGACTCATCATCCGAAAACTCATCGTCTTCTTCCACAGGACGGTACATGTCCTTGAACATGAGCCACTCGCATGCTTCAGGTATGTCCGAAGCAGGACTAGCATCCAGCGTAGCCAACATTCGCTTGTTCCTGACACCTCGATGGAACAGTTGGTACCTCATCTGAGGATTCGGGTAGTTAAGTGACTCGCAAAGATCCGAGACACGGTCACCCCACTCCTCAACGGATTCTCCTCGCTCCCGTTTGGTAGTCTCCAACCGTTCCCACAGCTCATCAGCTGTTCGACTGAGGAACTGGTTGTGAAATCTCACTTTCAGTCCTAATGGTAGAGTTGTTCCACGACCGTTCTGCCTCACGTCCTTTCAACTTCTGACGGAACACGCCATCCAACCGTATGGGCCTCGAAAAGCTCCCAAAAATCTCGAGCCTTCTCAACCGTAGCTGTGTTCGAATAGAACAACGGCAGCACCTTCACAGCGTTTGACACCAAAGTCGACAAACGGAACGCTTTCAGGGCACCTCCCTGTCTCACAGGACCAGTTTGAACCCTTGATTGTGGCACCATAGCAGGTATAGGACGCACACCAGACATTACACGACACGCACTCGGATTAGTCGCTTGCTTCATAGTCGGAATCGACGTTCTGACACTAGCAACCGTAGCTTGAGTCGGAACTCCACGCAACCGCACTTCACCAAGCTGCGTAGGTCGGCCCACCATTTTAGGCACCTTAGCCATACCCTAAACACTCTTCATAGTAGGACCAGGACCGTACCCACTAGTCTGCATACCGTAATCACTAGTCGCACTCGACCCCTTAGTTGCTCTCCAGCTCCAACCACAAGCAGGACGATCTATTCGTCCCGCCTCAGGACCAGTGTGCCGAGAGATAAAACCACTCGGACCTCTCTGCGGCGTAATCTCCACTTCTTCTTCATCATCAGCGCCAAAGTTGTCGTGCGAGGTTCCGTAACCGTACTCGCCCATCTGAGACTGTCTTTGACCAACACCACCGTATCCGGACGGTTTGTCACCACATCCTGCGAACGCGTACGTACCCCCCATCATATTCTACCTTGACGTTGGGCTCTGTCTTCACCTCCGACTTGATAGCAGCCACCCTCGCCATCGGACCCGAAGGCACAGTATCCACCGCGGCGTCCTTGAACTCGTTTTCACCAGCGGCTAGCGGCTCCTTCATTACCTCGGACTGCTCTGCTCTCCCTTCCGTACCAAAGACCGACGGCCCTTGCCCTTCGGTCGTCTCTCCTTCACCCACACCTCTGTGTCCCAGTCCGCGTTGCCTCTCGGCTTCCTCCAGCGGTCTGTACAGTGACCGACCTCCCGCCACGATCATATCCGTAGCGATCACGCCCAGCATCACTTCTCAAATCTTCTCCGTAGTAATCCATTTCCAATAACCAATCGTATCACCAACAAACTCCAAATTCTCGTATCCGTTCTCCAAATCACCGTTTTCCAAAATAATCGTTCTCAAAACAACCGTACTTGACCAACCGTGCCTCCTGGCGGTTCTCCACAACAAACACCATACGCGCTCGACTTGAGCCCCTCGCCAACCAACACCAACACGCTCTTCTTGTCCTTCAGGATTGAAGCTTGCTCCAGCAAATGACGGCGCTCCTCAGGATCACCCTTGCGCTATCCCTATGCGCTTGACTCCTGGCGCGGCAACAAAGTCCTCCGTCCGTTTGGGCACTTCAAAGCGTTCCTCGAGCTTGGCGATCACATAGCGAAGGAGTGCCCTGACTTCTCCACCACGTGACCCCAGTTGTCCCGGAAATGGGGCGAGACTGCAGGCGCTGTGTAATCGGACGGCTTGCACTCGAAGGCTTGGTAGCTGGTAGGTTAGAATAACAAGAAGAATTAATTAATATAGAAGACTCAACTTGTTGGTTTCCAGGCTGATTCACGACTAACCTAAATCTCACTGACCTTACCGGCGGCACTCGACGCCACCGCACCTTCCGAGACCCCCGGACTCCAACAGAATCCTGGTACGCAACCGCTCTGCTCCTCACTCAGAAGTCCTGCCACCTCACCGTCCTTTGGTCACATGCCACTGTACCAACCGAGCCTGTAGGCAACCATGCCACCCGTCCTGGTCGCCACACACGGCCTTTGCGCCCTTGACCTCAAAGCCACTTCGTGCGAATGCGTGCTGGGTACCTCCAAAGATGACTGCTCGCACGTAATACAAATCCTCAATATAGTCACCGCGTACCGTCGCTCCATCCGGTGCCTATTCCCAGAGCTCATCACCTTAAAGTTGTCGCACCAGCACCTCGTCGGTTGAGCAAGGGGAACGGTTCGCACCGTACCCACTCGTGACATTGTGAATAAATACTTTTAGTTGCCATGCCGACCTCCCTTCTTTCGTCCTGATGTGTCGCTAACTATACGATGACGTGTGACCAAGGTCTCATTAGAACACATGCATTTACGTGACCAGCGTCAAAGATCTAGTATATGAGACCACGCAAAACAAAATCGTCCATTCGAATTTTATTACAGTGGAAATACAGGCATTTGTATGGGACGCGGTCGAGAATCGAACTTAAATGAAGTTTCGAGAAAAAGGGTTTAGAACATTTCGCGACTGTTGTTTTCGTGAGTCACTCACGAAAACTCTCCCCCCATGGAGCACGAAGTGTGCACTGCATAAGGAGATGACATCAAGGCCAGTGCCTCTGCTGGATCGTCGTACTGCAGCGCCAAGGAGGATGACGAGATCGTTGAGATTGACGAGGCCGTGACGGAGCACATCGACACCGTGCCAGGAGTAACGTGCTGCGAGAACGACTGTATCGCGTCTCATCCTGAGTCAGTGACCAACTTTCTGAGGGGCTACATGAAGATGACCACGCACGAGCTTAGTTATAGCGCTGGCGATGTGTCTGGCGTTCTCGGAGGATAATCAGCGCCATCGTTCGACCGGGGTAAGACAGCGCTACGCGTACTTTGTCCTACTTGTTGGTCACGGCATTCAAGACGGCTTACAACGTGAGCAACGACACAATCAACAGGTATGGCATTCCTGGTGAAAGGCGACACAAAGAATCATTGTGATCGTCACTTCGGGTATATCAAGAGACACTATACCAAGAGGGACATGTGGATCCTGGACGACGTAGAGAGAGCAATTCAAGAGTCCTCCCCTGACAATCGGTGCCTCAACTTGGAGCAATCGGATCACATATTTCGTGAATATAAAGAATAACCAGAGAAACTCTACAAAAAGCTGGACAACATTCAGAGCTCTCAGATTTTCGAGGTGCGCAATGGTGATCCTGGTGTCGTGTACTGTCGTACAAGACCGGATAGCGAACCCGTCGTGCAGAATCTCCTAAGGTCTAAAACAGCGACGAATTTCAGCGCTGACGAAGTGTCAACGCTCTGGGAATCTTTCACTCCTCTCAGTCCGCCGCCGCCCAACAAGGAAATATCCATGACATTCACAAGAAGGTGTTGCAGTACGTTCCTCCAGATCTTCGTAGCGACCCGCTGTACATCGTTCCTGACGCTGCAGATCGCGCAGATGTTGCAGCCACGAAACGCTTTCGCCGACAGAAGGCTGTCCAGAAGAAGAAGCGTCCCGCTGCGAACGCAGACGCGCCCCGGCAGAAGAGAGTTGCAGATAGCGATAACCAGTAAAGCCGTGTTTAAATGTTCACAGCAAATCAAAACCGGTCTTATCGCCAGGATTTCACCAGGTGTTTAAACTTATGTGGTGCACATAATGTTTTTTCGTCAGCTGAAACGCCGCAATTTGAACGTGTTCCGCACCAAATCAGGGTAAAACGATACCACCAATCGATTCTACGCGTCGAAATTCATCTATTTGGACGAAAAAAAAAAACATTTTTTGAAATTTGAACCGGATTGCTTCGCGCCAACGGCCATCCTGCTCGACACACTTGTCATCTGAGGTCGAGCGATGGCTCAAAATGGAGCTAAGATGCAGGGCTACACCGTAGGCATCATAACTTGAAACGCGTACTTAGGCGTTAAGACTGAAAATGTTCTGCGTTGTCTCATATATTCTACCAGGTACGTCAGAGGTATCTCAAGCGAGACAAAAAAAAAAGCCACCGCTACAAGCACGAACAATTTAGTGATCGTTACAGAAGTGGGGTATCGTTGTGGGGGTTGCAACCAGGATGGTCACACCCAAAGAATATTTATTAAAAAAAAAAAAAAAAAAAAAACGGCTAGGTTGGTTTTTAGTTGCATTCAAGAAGTCCGAAATAACACGACCAGTGTACTAGATTTTGTTGAAACACACGGGGTAATAGAAACAGCAGTAGCACACCGGTTCAGCATTTAACCTACAGCGATTTTAGTCATTTTCTCCGTTCAAGAAGCGCTGGCTGCTGTTGAAAGGAGGAAAGACCTGGCGCTGTCTGAGGTGGAGTCTCGCCACATCGATCTGCTGTACGAAAACCTGGCAGCGAGCGAGCACTGTGAGTGGGTCCAAGCTGTGTTGACTCGGAAGCAGCGGATAAGGAGCTGACAAGGGAGAACAAGGAAGCTGACTGAGGCCGAGAAGCTGCTGGAGAAGAAGTACGGCAAGGGCCACTTGTTTTTCGCTCTGCGCGACAAGTGCGTAGGATTCGAGGCGGGACAATACAAGTACAAGGTTTGTTTCTTCGGTAAAGCCACTCGACCCGAGTCAATTGAGGACGAAAACCTAGAAACGATAATGTGACGGTGAAGGAGATCAAGTTCTTGAGCGGTCAAAAGTGTTGAAGCGGGGCTAACCGGTCGCTGACAGTCAAGTTGGAATGTGGTCCAGTGCCGATGGGGTTATCCGAAATCGAGGAGCCCAGCACCTGTGTGTAAACGGCCAAGCTGTGTACGCCTGTTGTGTGCTGCCGAGAGGGTCGTGAGCGGATCATGACTCTTGATGACGCGAAGGTTGCACCTCACCACATCGAAACTAAGTTTGAGCCTACACTGTGAGAAGGGATCTAGAAAGGGTTAGCTCAGGTTAGCTCGTTGACTTGGTGAGCCAAAATGGGTCGCCGAGGCATGAATACAGATGCTGTATGAGCTGGCAGGCGTGAAGCGAAATGTCAAACCCCCAAATAGCATAGCTACGACAGAGTAGTTTACCTTTTATTCTGCTGAACTAGTCGTATTCTACTACACATTGTTTCAATGCCTTGATTGCTGTAGAAATTAGTGTAACCGGTATTTCAACCAAAAGTCGCGTATATTGTCGAAATAGTTGTGAATGTCCTATCTTACTTTTTTAAGCGTTGAACCAAGCTGTGTTGATGTCATCATCATTTAATCCCTCCCAGCTTTGCCCAAGTAAGGTAGAATTCAGTCTCATCCAGTCCGGCATTGCGCCAAATATTGGACATGTCTTGCATCTTCATACCTCGACTCTTCAAGACCTTAAAGAGTTCCTCCGGTTCTATGCCCTCCCTCAACAAGTTCTTGGCTGCTTGATTCTGCGACTTTCCGAGTCGAATCCAGCGGTCGTAGATTTTAGCCGAAGTTTTCCCTTGGTGTATCCACGCTTCGGTGATGGCTTTGTCCGAAAACCCAGATTTAAGCATGCTCCTGTACTTGCTCCACAACTGCTGGTCGAGCACCTTGGTTTTTCCTTTCTGAACCATCTCGTTCAACTTCGACAAGCCTGGGATACCCCTCTCTTCAGCATCGTCGACATCGTCGTCCTCAGGCGCAAAATCATCAGACCTAAACAGCCGTTTGCCAGACGTGTCCCGGTATTCAGCAGCAGCAACGGAATGTTTAGCGTTTTGCGCCGCAACAGCATCTTGTTCGTAGTCAGCAGCAGATAGCCGAGCATCACACGAAGCGATGACAATACACACAGCTAGCAGCAGCACGGATGGGACACGCATCGGGTTCTTGAGTTGTGGACTTGAGTCTTGAGGCGAAAATCGAGAAGTGAGACTGGTAGGTTGGTGCTCTACAATTGATGGAATCGTGAGGTCGTATGATGCTGATAAATGGTGGTCTTCAATTTTGTTTTAATTACCTTTTCTCTGTTGATAATGATGAGGTATGCGGATGAGATATCCGGTACGGTATGTTGTATCCCAAAGGTCATGCATTGTGCACAGAAGAGTATTATAAACTCATTTGAATTAACCTTTGGCCTTATACATGCATTGTACGTAAAACTGTTAATTACTTCAAGCTATTAACTAATGATACAAACAATTTCGTCAGCAATTGCCGGGCCTGTCTATACTGCGGGCTTTCCCTGTGTTCAGAGGTTCAGTTTCTACTTTCGTACAATCTCGACATGAAACTGGATCGCATACCGTCTCACGCCGAGCCTCACAGACTGTGAGTCGCAGTTACCGTGACAGTGAGGGGCCAACGGAGACGAGCGGGTGCCCCACCAAGAAGGGCCGCGTGGTATTTGCGGAGGCAGGCCCAGCGGCGAGCACTGCACTCTTCAGGTGATAATTTTTTTTATCGCAGCGTATCGTTGCGGAGCGTACCTGTAGCGAAGTACTTAACATGTAAGTAAAGGCTTAAGATAACGTCCGTCCTCGTCCCACCAGCAAATCCAATAATAAAACGGCTGTTCAAAATGAACTGTAGATTACGCTAGAATTTAACACCAAAGCGTGCAGTAATCTAGACTAGACAATTGTACGAGAGTATTGATACAACGTTGAGAGCCGGGCATTTTACCATCATAATGAAAGAAAGAAATTGTTCATGAACAAAGGGTGCACTGATATGTAGTACGCCTTCAAATAGACGCTTTCGAGACGTTATTTTGAATTGTGAATTGATGGCTTCAGGTGTTGAACGAACGCGATGCGGATATGCGATTATTTCTTTGTGTTGCAAATATTGTGTCTGTGGCTACAGCCTCTATCGCGATGCATAACAATACACACCTCACACACGCGACTGTTGTTCTCGTCGTCCCCCAAGCTGATATTTGTGGGCGCCACTCAACCTACCGGTACAAGTTATTTTCTGTTCATGGTTCACGACGCTCGTGGCTATGGTCAGCATGCGCATGTTGTACTCACAGTTCTGATATTCTTGATGTCCTATGTTTGTAGTAAAGGGGTTGACTCTCTTAGAACTTGAAAGGCCGGAAGACTAAGATTGCATGAGATGGTGTCGCAGTGCAGACCAATATTGACCAGTCGAGCGAAGCTGTAACGGGGTTACACAGGATGGTGGTTACATCAAGTGTGTGTGTGACACACAATGGGTACGCCGTACCCGGAGAGTTAACAGACTCTCAGTACATAGGCTGAAAGCCTTTGAATATGTAGTTGACTAGGTTTGACAATGCTAAATAGTTAAACACATACATTTACACCGTAGGCGGCTTGGCCGCAATTCAGATTTAGAAGCAGAAAGAGTTGTTGTCTTGGGTTAAGGCTGTTTACTCTTGGGTCCCAGTTATCGGACTATATTAAGACTCCTTATTAAGGAACTTAATAAGAGTGACTTGTGGAGTCGTACGTCTTCCTCTGACGCTAAAGCCACGGCAGCCCCGCTGCACTTGGTAGCACTTGTAGTCAATTCTACACCTGAGGCTTACGACTGTACCCTCTGTGAGGATGGAACACCCGGTGTTAACGAATTTGCCCCCGGCACAGCAGGACGCGCTTAACAAGCTCATGTCCCTGCTTGGCCCTGAGGGCGTTTCTCATCTTGCGTCGCAAGGTCCAGAGGCGGTCAACGCTCGACTGGAATCGTTCTCTCGCTATGAGAACGCGCTCTTGGAGCATGTCCAAGAGAGGATGAGCGCCGCGACGGCGGCGGCGCCGGCGAAGCGTGAGGGGTCTACTAGATCGAAGCCGCTCCTGATGAGCGTGAAGACCTTCGAAGGGAAGGATGGAGAGAATATCCTTCTCTGGACCTGTGAGGTCGAGATGGTCATGGCGTTGGCCCTGCTCCAAAATGAGCAACAGCGCGTGGCGCTTGCTATCTCCAAGCTTGGAGGTCGCGCTTGCGAATGGGCACAGACATGCGGTATGTCAGTTGACGCTACGTTCCCAACTTGGGCTCAGCTGAAACAGCAACTATCGCGCGTATTTGTGCCGTCTAATCAGGCGTACCGTATCCAGTCGCGCTTCCTGGCTACCCGACAGGGTAAGAAATAATTATTGGACTACGTCCAAGAGTTGAGAACTCTGATCGCCGGGACGGCGGCGGTCCCTTTACTGGAAGCGGTCACGTTGACCGTGTTCATGGAGGGGCTCCGCACGAGCGCGGCTCGAACGGAAGTATTCCGTGTGCACCCATCCTCGTTTGAGGAAGCGGTAAGTGTGGCATTGAATGCCGAACACAGCTTCAGGTCGGCTAGACCTGGTTGGTACGCGGGGAGCGCTGGCTCATCGAGCGGTCCGGAACCGATGGACCTCAGTTATGCTGAAGGCGAAGAAGCAGAGCTTCTCGCTGCGGGGCAGCGCACCAGCATCCGTCGATGCTTCATGTGCGGGAGTACCCGCAATCTGCGGGTGAGTTGCCCAGTGCGCAACCAACGCAAGGCTCCGCCGAGCCAAGCCTCTGGCTCGTCGCGGTGAAATGGCGACTCCCACTAGGCGCGGGGCGCCCTACTGAGGAAGAACTGAGTTCTGTTGGGCCTCCGGGAGGCAGAGGGCAACAGGACCCAGCCCCGAAGAGAGCTGGGCTCTCTTATGAAAAGGGTGTGTGCAAGCCGGGTTTGCAGGTTGTTCAGGCAATCGTAAAGGGTTTTGAGAAGCCGTGGAGAGTCTTGATAGACTCGGGATCCTCGGGCAATTACGCCCGTCGCTCTACCCTGGAAGAGAGTCAGCAGCATGCTGAGGCACTGGAAGTGCAAACGAGAGATACCATCTCGGTCCGTCTAGCGACGGGGACACTGGTTACTGTGTCGAAGGTCTCTGTGGACCTTGGTGTGAAGTTCTTAGACTTCGATACCGTGGAACGCTGTTTGGTCTTAGACCTGGATTCGAGATATGATCTCATCCTTGGTATGGCATGGCTGGAACGCCATGAGCCATGGATCAACTGGAGGTCGAAGACCTTAGGTGCCACGCACTTCGCTCCTAGTGGAGCTTTGGTGAGTCATGAACCCACCTCTGCTAGGAAGCAGAAGCGCTTTTGGCGCGGACACGAGGCCGAATCGGCTTTGGTGCTGGACATTGGGATGTCCGAGTTGGTGAGCAACGAAGTTGCTATTGTCCATGAGCGAGGCCCACAGGACGTATGTGGAGCGGCACGTTATCCGCGGAGCGGTGCAGGTCTGGTCAGTGACCTACCGCTAAGAGCTCCAGCAAGCAGACGTGGGGTGGCACGTAACCCGCCGAGCGGTGTTAGTTAGGTCAATGACTCACCGCTGCGTGGCCCGAGGGGCACGATCGACCGTAGGTCGAAGCATCATGGGCGGAGTCCGGGAGATGCAGGTGGAGTGACACCGATACCACTGAGCGAAGGTCATGGACAGCATGGCTCTGAGCTGTGTGTCTCGCGAGACACGGACTCCTTGTTGAGGACTGCCGCTGCTGTGGCACCTGGGCGCGGCGACGGTGATGTCACCACACCGACCTCATCCGGCCGGTCTCGGTCGCGGAGGGAGGGAGAGGAGGATGAGACGCAGGGCGTCTGTGACGTCGGACGAGGTGTCCAACGTGACGATCAGTGAAGCTCCACGTGACTGCAGTGAGCAATTATACACACTCGTCAACGGAGTGAGGGGGGGGGGGGGGGGGGTCGATGGCGACATCAGCCTGGGATCCCTCCCCGCTGTGAATGCTCTGTTAGAGGTGGACGAGATGTCCATCGCCATGTTTGGCGAGTCCTTGAAGGCGGGCGACTTAGCCGAAGTGGTCCTGATACGACCTGAGCATGGAAAATGCGCCACTTGCCATTTGGCTTTCTGATACAGAAAGTAGGCGTGGAGTGCGGAGACTTGCTCTCACGCACTAACCCTTCCTCGTGCTTCGCACGGCAGAACGTGTCAATGACGTCACACTGTTCCTTTGACAAGAGCCACTGTCGAGTGACACAGTATTTGGTTCCCGGAACCAGGTCAATCTCATGACGCACGCCTCGATCCGGAGGCAAACTCATCGGCGGGTTCTAGGACATAACGTCCGTGTACTCCTGCAGCACAGGATAAAATGAACCAGAAGGATCCTTAAGAGTCGCCGATCTACTTCTCGCGCTCAGCGCTTTCTTGGTGTCCTCCAGGACCGCTTCGCCCACGACGGACGAGGAGTTCAACTCCTCCTTTCAATAAACTGAATGTTGCTACCATTCCGGCGCAGACGCCGATACCTCGCAAGGATGTTCTAGAGAGCAACATGGTAGGCTGTACGCTGTACAGTGCACTCGACTTGGTCGATGGTTACTACCAATTGCTCATGAGAGCGTGTGACGTACCGCTTACAGCGGTGAGCACTCCAAGCGGGATGCTCTGGGAGTGGCTGGTGATGCCCCAGGGGCTGTCGAACGCACCAGCAACGTTCAATCGTCTTGTGACGCAGTTGTTGAGGCCCCATCGGGCGTACGCACAGACGTACTTTGACGATATTTTCGTCCACAGTCGTGCAGAGCACGGGAAGTCCGACGTGGAGAACCACGTGGAACACTTACGAGCGGTGCTCGAGTGCATGCGCACTAATAAGTTGTATGGCAACTTGGACAAGTGCGTCTTTGGCGCGGAGGAAATCCCTTTCCTCGGGTGCTTCATTGGGAAGCGAGGCCTGCGGGCAGATCCTGCCAAGGTCAAGGCCATTGTGGAGCGGCCGGTTCCCAAGAACCAAAAGGACTAACGCAAGTGGCTAGGCTTAGCCAATTACTTGCACAAGTACAGCGCGAACTACGCGGAAATGGCTCGGCCATTGTCGAATCTCCTTAAGAAGGACGCACCTTGGTGCTGGGAAGTTGGACACGACGAAGCCTTTCAGGCTGTTAAGGAGAGTCTTCTCCGAGCGCCGATACTTGCGCTACCGGACCTGGATCGTCCGTTCAGCGTCATCTGTGACGCCTCCGATTTCGCAATCGGTTGTGCTTTATTACAAGCAGACGCCGACGGGCGTGAACGCGTTATCGCGTTTGAGTCTCGCCAGCTCAAAGCTGCAGAGAAGAACTATCCAGTTCACGACAAAGAGCTACTTGCGATGAAGTATACTCTTGTCAAATTCAGGGTACACCTGTTAGGCTCTAAGCCTTTTGTGATCTACACTGATCATGCGTCGCTACGCACTGCGACGCAGTCGCCACATCTCTCTCAGAGAATGGCAAGATGGCTTTCATTCTTTGCCGAATACAACTTCGAGGTGAAGTACAAGCTGGGGCGGCTTAATGTAGTGGCCGACGCGCTGTCGCGCAGACTGGACTACGAGCTAGTCCATGTCACAACGGTGACGTCGTCGGTGCTCGACTTGATACGCGCTGCGTACGCACACGACGACATGTGTGTAGCTTTGCTACGTGTTCCTGGAAGCGAGGAGTTTAAGAACTCGGACAAAGAATTGTCAAGGCGCTTACGCGCGAGCCTACATCGATACACGCTCGATGGTGAGCTGCTGTACTACAGCACCGACCCTGAGGACGCGCCTCGTGTGGTCGTTCCTCATGATGAGGATCTCAAGAATCGCATCCTCTACGAGGTCCATGATACGCCTGTCGGTGGACACTTGGGTCGTGAGAATACCTATGGCTCCGTGAGCACGATGTACTGGTGGCCGAAGCTGTACAAATGGGTTGGCACATATGTGCGCACGTGTGAGACGCGTCAGCGGACGAAGTCCTCGCCGCATGCAGCAGCGCCATTGGCGAGTTTGTCAGTCCCTACGGGATGTTGGCAGTCCATCAGTATGGACTTTTTGTTTGGCCTGCCGAAGGATAAGGCAGGCAACACTGGTGTCGTGGTCTTTGTAGACCGTTTGAGCAAGATGGCTCACTTAGCGGCGGTGCCGGACACCATTGATGGTGAAGGTAGAGCTTTGCTGTTCTTAGACCGAGTCTTTCGCCAACATGGCTTGCCTGAGGCAATTGTCTCGGATCGAGACCCGCGCTTCACCGCGAAGTTTTGAAAGTACCTCTTCCAGGTGCTTGGCACCCGTTTGGATATGTCCACAGCGGATCATCCGCAGACCGATGGTCAAACTGAACGCGTGAATCGCGTTGTGGAGAACATCCTCCGAAGCGTGTGCGCTGAGGCGCCACGGTGCTGGAGCGAGGTGCTCCCACTCGTTGAGTTTGCATTGAACAATCCAGTGCATCCCTCGGCAGGCTTCACTCCGTTCTAAGTGAACGGATTGGCGAACCCTCGCGTCCCGCTGACGCCGTCATGTCGTGGCTCTGGGCTTAGTAGGGGAGGGATTTGGCTGATATCAGCCCTGTTGCGGTCCACAAGCAAGTCGATGACTTTGTCTCTTTGAGACTGAGCGTCTTGCGCCAAGTGCGCGACGCTATGGCTGAGAGCCAAGACCTTCAGAAGGAATACGCAGATGCCCAAGGCATAGGTAATGTGGAACGGTTTGAGGTGGGGGGCCTAGTTTTATTAAACGCTAAAAACCTTCCCACCAATGCAGTGTTGGCCGTCTTCAAGACGAAACTGGGACCTAGGTTCATTGGACCATTCAAGGTCGTGACCAAGAAGGGCCTGGCGTATATGCTAAATCTTCCCAAGAAGATGCGCACGCATCCGGCGTTCTACGTGGGCTTACTCAAGCGGTACCAGGACCCTGCCCAGGTGAGCGTGGAGGTGCTGGCCCCGGGCCAGCGGGTGGCGGCTGGGCGATAGCGAGTGGAGGCCACAGGACGCGGAGCGTACGGCTGAAGGCGCAGCAACAGATCGAGCGCCCCTACAGCTGATCAACCTGACGCTCGAGGTCGACGCCCCGGTTCTGAAGGGCATCCGGTGTCTCGAACAAGTCCACCCGACGGTGCATCTATTCGAGATCTTCTGCCAAGCGGGTGTGTGAAGCGTTCGCGTCATGAACGAAGGAGCTCAGCGAGCGAACACGCTGATCCAGCAGAATCACGTCGTGGTGACTCGCAGCGCGAGGGTCCAGGCGAGGCTCGTCCTCCGCCGGCTCTGCTCGGCGAGCATGGTGAGCTCCACTATCACGTGGAACGCCACACCTGTGGCGCGGCGTCGTCGCCAGGGTCGTAACCAATATCTTGTGAAGTGGCGAGGTTACCCTCATTCACATAACTCAGGGGAGTTTGAAGTTCCCCTCCGACAAGATTGCCCAGACGTCGTCGATGCTTATGATCTGGCACATCCGCTGCCAAAGCGCCACCACGGCGTGCGATGGCGTCGCCAGGCGCCGAGCGCTTCCCGCCGCTAGAGCGGGGCGACTACACGTCGGTAGCTGAGCTCAGGCTCTGACCAGTGGCTGGAGTAGCCGGCTCATGAATGTGGGCATGAGGCGGAGAAGCCTCATGGTGTTGGGGACGGGTCCCGGGAGCTGACGTCGCGCTTTCAATTTTGCAAAGTCTAAGCGTTGGCGTCGCTCCAGACGAATGTCAATTTCAGAGAAACTAACTCGAAGAGCTTCATAGGAAGGGAGCCGTTGAGTTCGCTCTACACAATTTTGGAATTGTGCTTCATAAGCAGTGGTGACCTCCCCAGGACGGATGACCACTGGTACGGTCCGCATGGCGGGAACGGGTTGCCCGTGGAGTTGCTGCTGCAAGTGCTCCCGATACTTCCGAGGATTTGTGACTTGCTGAGTCAGGAAGCGCTCGCGGAGCGTGTGCCGACGCACTTGCTGATCAGCTGTAGCGGCCGATGGCTCACACACGTAAGTGTCCAAGAGCTGCAGCGCAGCACGACACGCGGTCTCCGCAGGATCCAGAGGCTGGAAGCCATAGTCGAGCCGCGACGGAAGGGTGAGTGGCCGGGCCACGGGACGGTTGGACCGCTGTGAGCTTGGCTCCGTGGATAATTGACGGCCCTGAGCCTCGTCCAAGTCATTGGTTATGACATTCGGATCAATTCGATCTTCCTCATAGCGAGAGGTCAGCGGAGGCGCATCGAGCAGGGCGAGTAAAGGATTGTAGCGTTCAGCGAATGGATTAGAGGTACGGAGTACTCGTCGTGGCGGCGACATTGTCGTGGAGCCGTACGACCTCGCAGAGGCAGCTTCAGACGACTCGCCACTGGTGTGGGTCCTCGTTGAGGCCGCATGGGAATGCGCTTCACTGACCACTGACTCATCGTAGTCGACTTGGCCCTCTTCGAGTTCTTCGAACATGAGGTCGTTCCCTCGGGGCGGAGCCCTCGGCTCGGACGAGTCTGGATCCATGCTCTTGGCAGTTTGACCGCTCATCGAGCGTGTGTTACGTCGACGACGGTGCTCAAGGTGGTAATCCACCACAGAGAGCCTTAGCACCGGTGCAGTGTGCGATCTTGGAGCGCTGGGCGCTGGAGCATTGTCACGATATGACCGAGACGCTTGTTCTGCTGAACGCGGAGACGACGTTTGGCCGTGGGCGTGATGCGGGGTGTAGGGCATCCAAGATGCGGGATCGAAAATGAGCTCGCAGAGCTAGAGTTCTTCGGAACTGTTTTGAGGTGTAGTGACCTCCAACGTCTTGACAAGACGGACCTCGCTGAGGAACGTTCGTGAACTGGGAAGTCCACATCTTAGTGGGGTAGAATGTAACGGGGTTACACGGGATGGTGGTTACATCAAGTGTGTGTGTGACACACAATGGGTACGAAGTACCCGGAGAGTTAACAGAGTCTCAATGCATCACTCGTAGAGTTAACATACTCTCAGTACATAGGCTGAAAGCCTTTGGATATGTAGTTGACTAGGTTTGACAATGCTAAATAGTTAAACACATACATTTACACCGTAGACAGCTACCTGGCGTGGTCATCCTGACCTTGACAATAAACTACCAGTTCGTGGACGGTGGGGGCGTCATGGAAGTTAGTAGCGTCGCTCTCGATCGTGGTGCTGGCTGTGATTCTCAACGTCAGAGTGCTGGTGTTAGGCGTGGCATGTGTGGCGTTGGTACGAGTACACATCAGGAGGACGGTCGCCAATGACGGTGGCTCAAGATTGTTATGCGTATTGGATCTGCGATATGCAGGAACGAGAGCAAGCAGACCGACTTGGTGAAGTGTTCTGGCGTGCTGATGGAGGTACTTCTGACACTCCTCGTCAATAAATGCGTACGCTGAGTGGCATTCAAGCCGAGCGCCGTGCGTTGCGTGCTAGGATGCAAGCTTCAGAGGATGAAGAAGCGGCTCGACGAGGGTATCGAAGTTCCGTACGGAAGGATGTCCCGAGTGAGAACGGTGGCAACCGTCTCGGGTTTTGGTTCCCGTTCCCCCTCTGGAGTGACCTGTGACCCGACACTTGAAGTCACACGGCAAAAGGATGCGCGAGCGATCCGTCGCTCCCATCGGATCTAAACTCTGAATGTTGATATCGTTGGGTGCGGACGACTGGCTCGTTGGCAGTCTTGGAAATCGGTGCACGGCGAATGAGAGGCAGCACGACACCGCACAAGAAGCATCGTCGAAGGCTGTGCCGATAAGGCAGCGCTGGATGATGCACAGATGGTGACGGCACCAAGGGCGGATGGCAGGGCTGGACGGTGCGAGTACGTTAGACATTGTCGACTGTGACAAGTGGGACGGGGTGTCAAGTGCTGGCGACTGGTGAGGAGCGTTGGCGTGCAAGTTCTATGCGGATGCAGTGGTGGTGAGCGGACTTGCAGATCGTGGTAAGTCTGCTCAGTCGTGAATTAACCTGGAAACCCTCAAGTGAACAATACATATAGCTTTTATTTTAATTGCTATTTTGTTTGCTTGAAACCCACAACTAAATCTCTCTCGTCATCTAGTTCGCTACGTCGAAGCAGCGCAAGCGTTCCATTACAGGACGACACGCGACACTCCGCTGCGAGACGTCTCAAGTTTAAACCACCTATTGTTGATGGCAGTTAACTAGCGAGCAAGACAGCGTCAAAATGATTGTGAGAGGAGGAATATTCGCCAATGATCGATCGTTGCTGGGTCAGGAATAGCTGATGTCTTGACGGCAAACAGGAAAGAGGTGCCACGTGTTAACCCCCACCCGCATGTCGTACTTCTTGAGCTGGCCACTGCAGCTATCAATAAACTGCTCATGACCTTCCCCACAAACTTCGTGATAGGTAGCCTGAGCTTCTGCAGCGGGGCTGCCGTAGCTTTAGCGTCAGAGGAAGACGTACGACTCAACTAGTCGCTAATATTAAGTTCCTTAATAAGGAGTCTTAATACGGTGCGATAACTGGGACCCAAGGGTAAACACAGCCTTAACCCAAGACAACAACTCTTTCTGCTTCTAAATCCGAAGTGTTTTATTTATCTTTATTGCGGCCAAACCAAGTTAGCGTAGGCCGGCATCAAAACTGTCCTTGATAGCCAAAAGGTCTCATAGTTCGCTGCAAGAACCAAATATTCCACGGTACGGTTCACCACGCGTTTTGCCACGACTTCAAGTAACGGAGCATCCACCCCGCGATCACCGTATCTTCTCGACCCACGGTCAACCGTTCCGCAAAACTAGATGGTGGTAGGTCAGACTCGCCCTCACCGTCGCTACCATTCTCGTCCTCGAGGCCCACCTGCACTTCGTCCATGTATGGTCGAGTCCACTTGCCTCGGTACTTCTTAAGTCGGTTCACGTTCACAGTCACTAATTTATCAGGATGCGTCGGGATCTCAATCCGATACGAGCTCTCTCCGACCATGCTAGCGACACTGCACGGACCGTTCCATGAGACAGCGAACTTCTTCGTCTGTGCTTCGCCTCTCCTAGCCCTGAAGATCTTATAGACCCAGACGGAATCGCCACCTTCATACCGCACTTCCACTTGTCCTTCTAATCGTCGCTCGTGACGCTCTTGAGCTTTCAACAGTTGCCGTTCCACCAAAAGACGCGAATCTCGCAACGAACGGTACACTTTTCTCCGGTACTGAGCGACTGAATTGCTTTCCACTTCGTACCAAGGTTCAGGAAAGCCACATCCAACGGTAGAGCAGGATCTCGGCCGTACAACGAGAAGAACGGAGAGTCTCCCAGTGCTTCTTGGTAGACCGTCCGATAGGCAAACAACACCCGAGGCAGGTACACATCCCAGTCGCTCTGAGTCTCGCTCACATGCATGCGTAGCATACCGATCAGCGTGCCGTTAAACCGTTCCACCAGACCTTGAGTCCGAGGATGGTACGCAGCACCGTACAGTTTCTTGATTCCTAGCGTCTGATAGAAAGATTTGGCCACCTCCGATATGAAATTCGACCCATTGGCACTTCGCAATCGCGATGGAATCCCATGCCGAGCAACAACACCGTTCGCGATTGCTTCCACCAAGGTTACAGAGTCCAGACGCCGCACAGCGAATGATTTAGCCCACCACGTGAAATGGTCGATGAACACCATGATGTAACGGTTTCCACTATCCGTTTCGGGCAAAGGTCCAATGGCATCTACCACCAACAAATCGATCGGTTCTGCTAAGTCGACAACTGGCATTCTTAGCACCACACCGGCACTCCACGGTCGAGGTCCTTTGCTGCTGCCGCACTTGTTGCACTCCTTCAGATACTCAACCACATCCTTACGCCACCCGGCCAGTAGGCCAGACGCTTGACTTTCTCCGTCGTCTTCGTCAATCCCAGGTGAGACGATAACAGGTCAGCATGGCAGTAGTGTAAGATCGTAGCGACGTAGGACGATGATACGCTTGGCACAGCCAGCGTCCTAGCTGGTCCGACTCGAGCAGGCAGGTTCACATACCGTCGCAATAATCCGTCCGTCACCACATATCGAGGCGCCATCGGTACGTAAGAATGCATCTACTGGCAGAGCACCGTGCAGTAGAAACGCTACCAGGGCCTTCACCCACGATACTTTTTGTTGTTGAGCCTTGAACTGTTCCACATACAGACGGAATTCGTCCACGGGAGACACAGGCCCTTCGTCTGCGGTCCCAGCTTCTTTTTCCTCTTCGGCGGCATCATCTCTCTGCGTTTCATGCTCTCCTCTGCACTCGTACTCGACCAACGGTTCGGATGGCTCCCCGACTGAGTCAGGAGCCACGTCTACAGACTCTACCGGGTTCAGCAAATCAGCCATCCGTAACGAGTCCACTTGACCAGTCTCCAACCAAGACAGACCATCCACATGATACCAGGCTTGTGGTGCACCTTGAACTGCAGATTCGATAACGCCATGGCCCACCTTGCCAACTTTGCATTCATGGTACGGTTATCAGGGCTGAAGAAGCCGAGTGATCCGTGTAAAGGTCAAACTTTCTTTTGTCCAGGTAGCACCGGAACTTGCGGGTCGACCATACTACGCCCTCCGATATACCGTCCTGCTTGTGGATCCAATTCTTCTGAGACCCCGTTAGCAACTTGCTTGCATAAGCCAATACACGGTATCGGCCGTCCACCTCCTGCATTAAGCACGCCCCTACCGCATACCGCGACGAATCCACGTAAAGTTGAAACAGTCTCTTGATATTGGGATAGACCAGTATCGGCTGCTTCATCAAGGCGCGCTTAAGCTGGCGGAAAGCGGACTCACAGGCATTCTTCCACTCGAACGTAGCCTCTTTCACTTTCAACCGTTCCAGGGGCGCAGAAATTGAAGCGTACCCCGGAATATAGCGTCGGAAATAGCTCGTTAACCCCAAAAATGACCGTATAGCGTGCAAGTCTCGAGGTCTCATCACGTTCATCCCCGTAGGAGTCACTACATGTCCCAAGAACGCTACTTGGCTCCGGCCCCAGTGACATTTCTTCATCTTCAGCTTAAAACCGACTGGACGGAACCGTGTCAGCACTTGCCGCAATCGCACTAGATGAGTGCGGAAAGTCTTGCTAAAAATGACACAGTCGTCGAGGTAAGCAAGACAGATACGCCACTTCAGATCCACCAAGACCGTCTCCATTAACCGTTCAAACGCGGGCACTGCGTTACAAAGTCCAAATGGCATCACCGACCATTCGTAAAGACCGTACTTGCACGTGAAAGCGGTCTTCGGAATGCTTTCCTCTTCCATCAGGACATTCCAATAGCCAGAAGCGATGTCCATGGTCGATAACAGTTGAGCTTCACCGAGCACGTCCAATATGCCATCAATGAGCGGTATCGGATAACTGTCCTTCACGGTCCCAGCGTTCAATCCCCGGTAATCGATGCAGAATCCAATACCACCATCGGGGTTGCGGATCATCAGCACCGGACTAGCCCACGGACGGTTGCACGGACGGATGAAAATTTTCACCAAATACTGCTGAATTTCGGCTTCCATCACCTCTCCTTTGGCAAGCGACACCCGGTACGGTTTTGGCTTGTTTGGAGGGCTATCCCCCGTACCAATCTTGAAATACAGCATCTCCGTCCGACCTCGCTTCATTGATGACTCAACAAACATGTCTTGGAAAACGTTCAGTTCCCCGCGGAACAAAGCCTTCTGTTCCTCCTATAATTTCGAATTTGAGAAGTCAGCAGTAGCACCAACATTCTTGCCGGGTGGGACGTCAGGCTTCTCAGCATTCAAGACATCACCTTTCCTTTCCTCAAGCTCTTCCATGGCGAACATAGCGGCTCAATTCGTCGCATCTTCAGTGGGCACGCTCCCAGTCGTAGCCTTATTCTCGTCCGGCGACGTTTCGTACTCAAATGCCGACTTCAGAATCACCGAAATAGACGTCATAATCGTTCCTTTTCGTACCTAATACTCATCCGTGGACGAATTACAGATATCGACCACGCCCTTGCCCTCATCAACAGATCCTAGCGATCGGGCCACACACAGAGTAGGCGGTAACCCCGTAGCACCTTCCACGTGGGCAATCGCGTCGTCCTTGATATCCCGCACGACATCCGTGACCACTAGAGCTTGTCCTCAAGAAGGTAACCGTACTGAAGTCGCCATAGTAGTCATGTACGCTTCGTGCACGACAGACAACCCCAGAGGCAATACCTCATCCGTCCCTTTCAGCTCCAAATTCCGTTCAGCGACATCAATCACGGCTCCAAAACCTCCCATCGCATCGAGACCGAGAATAGCGTCGACGTGCAACTTGTCGGCTACGACCATTTTCACAGGAACATCCTTCTCAGCAAGGCGAACCGGTAAGCTAATCCAGCCTCGAACACGCAAACGATGACCAGACGAGCTGTTCACCCGACCCTCTTACGGCTCCAACGGCTCGGAATACCGTCCTAGTCGCTTCATGAACTGACGGTCGACGAGACCCAGCGTAGCTCCGGTGTCAGCGAGCATTTGCGCATGTAGACAGTCGGTGTATCCACTAGAGATTGCCTCGAAATTACCAACGGCACACACTACTCTCCGTCCTCCTTAGACCACTCGAGATAACTCAGCAACCCCATCTTCTCCATTATTACGGACTCCAAATCCACCAGCCAATTCCACCGTGACGTTTATCAAACCTCGCTTCGGAGGTGGGTCAGGCGGGGGACGCTCCGGTTGAACCACTTGCGCATAGTGCGACGCATCCTCGTCACACTTCGGACGGAGCACCACGTCTCCTATCGCCTCAGTTTGGTCCTGATAAAGGGACGAACAGTCGAAGCACACCGTTCCACGACCGTGACGCTTCCTCATACGTCGGCGTCTACCGACAACCGGCTTGCTACTCTTACCAGATCGGTCCGCCATCTTTCGCCACATCCTTACAGCGTTCTTAGCAAAGTAACCTTCGACCCAGTCTTTGAGGAGAGCCCAGAACTCGCCTAGCAGTCCATTCTCAAGAGCGACACGGTCATCATGCCACCGTAAGCGTTCCCAAATCAAGGGACGGCACCTAGAGGGGACGCCCACTCCTTCAACATCGCTAGAAGGGGGAACAACTGCACCGTCCGTTCCGCTCTGACTCATTGCAGCCTCTTTGAGCATGCGATAGACTGGTTATTGACGGACACCTCTGACTTTCTCTTTTTGGATCGCCTTCCTTCCGAAGGGCGCAGGACGCGGCAAACCTTCCGAAACCGTCGCCACAACGTCCTCTTCTTGAAGTGGTAGCACCACGTTCTCGCATACGACTCTTTCGAGCGTAGCTTCATCGAGCCCTGTCACTTCTCCGGACTGTCGACGGGAGTTCTCATTGGCTCACTCGTTGTTGCTCCTGACGGACTTTCAATCACACTAGCGGTGTAGGTCGGTGCCTCACTGAAATCACGGTTCGCTCTCGTTGCCTCAGCCGAGCTTTCAAGCGTTTTGTTGAACCATTCCTGCCAGTAATCGGGGCTCGACAACTTGCTAGCAACGGGCCCACTCGTCCGGTCCAGCACCTTTACTGGTATCCCCAAATAACTCGACATTTCTTCCAACAACGGCTCCTTTGCAGTTTCAGCGTTCTTCTCCATCCGTTCTTTGAGAGCCACTTCGTCGAGAGGAATCAACCGTTCTTCTAATTCCTTGTCGTACTCCACCTTCTCGACGGACACCACAACCCTTGCCGGAATGGTTCCTTCATCCCCAGGATCGCACGCTTTTATCGCATCCAGTTCAGCATCCGTGAAGAGTTGCGAGTATTTAGACTCAGGAGCATCATTCACCGTTCTCCAGTCCTCCGTTGCTTCTCTCCGCGAGGCAGGTTCCACCTGCCCGACCGAGACAGCGATATCACCATCGGAGCCTGACGACGCTTCAGTGGCCTCTTTAGACCCCTCCTCTTGCGCCCCAACTCGCAAACACGGCGTCACTCATGCCGACGCCAGCGTCCTCGGACAGCCTCCCGTCTGTGATCGAAAATTCGAGTTTCTATAACGCAAACTTGAGTGGCGGTGCAGCGCCCAATCGAGGAGCGAAACGTATCCGCGGGAACGACACGCCTTCATCCTTGTCCTTGAGCTCGTTAATCATGTCGACCTACACTACGGACGCAACTTCCGGTTGTGCGACCAGTGCAGGCTCCTCATCTTCCTAACCGTCGGACACACTCTCAACAGCGTCCCAGAACTCCTCTTCCTCGTCCTCAACAGACTCTCCACCAACTATCCTAGCGACCTCACACACCGTTCCGACTTCTTCCGCGGCTTCAACAGAGCGCGCGACTTCCGTAACTTCACCACCCACCGCGGCCTTCTCTTTAGCGACGAAAACTTCAGCGTCTGCATCCGTCGTCTCCCTGTCAGCATTCACAACCTTCTCACTCGCGACGGTAGCTTCAACAACCGTTTCAACCTCACTCTTTCTCTTGTCAATCCCCTTTACATCATCCATCCTGACAGCGACGGGCTTCTCTCTTAACTTTTCCTCGCCACCACCACCTAAGCCAATACTTAGACCAGAGGAAGGAGTGGCTCCTCCTCCTTCTCCCTCCTCCTGCACCCGTCATTGTCGAGGTGCCGGTTGATTCGTAGGTTGGGCCGCATTCGATGCTTGTGGAATCAGCGAGCAAAACGTTCCGATCACGGGACATCCGGCCACGACGTGACTCGGATCATGACAAAAGAAACAGCCAATATAAGTACGAGAGCCGAAAGGTCGCTGCGGAGATTCACACTCGCTGAAGACGTGGCCCACTACGCCACAGCCTCTGCACCTCATCGTCTGACGCTTGCAAGTAGCTCTGCCGTGTCCTCGCATATGACACTTACCACACACTGGTACACCATCCTGGGTACGGCTGTCGTCTTCAATCGAGATACCGCGTTGACGACTGTTCCCTTGAGGTTGTCCTCCAGGCTGGCTCCACGAAGTAGTCGGCGGCCATGGCCGGAAACACAGTCCCGAGGCGACCGCGGCGCCTGCCATCTGTTGCTGTCATTCTAGTTGTTGTTTCATGAACGCCTGCATTTGGTGACCTAGAGCGTCCACAGACGCCAACACAGGAGCGTCTTGCTTCCTCTCGGACGGTTCTTCGTCAGAAAAATCGTCGTCTTCCTCAATAGTACGGTGCCTGTCCTAGAACATCAGCCACTTGCACGCTTCAGGAATGTCCGAAGCATGACTCGCATCGAGAGTCGCCAACATACGCTTGTTGTTTAGGCCTCGACGGAACAATTGATAGCGCATCTGCGGGTTGGGATAGTCGAGCGATTCGCACAAGTCCAAGACTCTGTCGCCCCATTCTTCCACGGACTCACTCCGTTCAAGCTTCACCGTCTCTAAGAGCTCCCACAATTCATCGGCCGTCCTAAGAGGAACTGGTTGTGAAACCGAACCTTCAAAGTAACGAAAGTCCGAATGCTGTAATTGCCCCACCAACGCTCAGCCTCACGGCCTTTGAGCTTTTGGCGGAGCATGAGCAATCGTGACCGATCGGGTAGTCGCTCCGTATGTGCTGCGAACATCTCCCAAAAATTGCGTGCCTTCTCCACCGTAGCCGAGTCCGAGTAGAACATCGGTAACACCTTCACGGCATTGGACACCAGTTGGGACAATTGAAACGGATCAGCCGTCTTCTCAACTCGACGCGGAGATGCCGCACTCTGGTGACTTCCCACAGGAACAACAGTTTCCCGTCTCGACATCGAGCTACCACCCTTAATCACTGCACTTGCACCGGTCGCGAGCGTCGGACTCGCCTTCCGAGCTGGACGATCAGGAGCAGTCGACGCTGCACCCGTAGTAGCCGCAAAACTCACGCTGCTTGGACGAGAGCGACTGACCGGCTTCAGTGGCATAGCTGCCTTGGAGACCGACCTTGGGCCCTGTCAACTACGGAACGCACCAAATCCACCTTCCTCACGCTGAGCGCCCCAACTCCATTCAAACGAGGGACGGTCGGACCGTCGGACTTCCGGCCCAGTGTACCGTGAAATGAAACCGCTCGGACTGCGCTCACTCGCGACCACACCATCCTCCTCATTATCGGCCTCGTACGCCACGTCGTACGCTTCTTGAGCATCGTAGTACTCGCTGTCGTACCCATTCATCGCGTGGGAGTCCCCACTGCGCGTCGAAACACCCGCCACGTCTTCCCGTTTCCCATCGGGCCCCTCACGGACCTCGGTCTTAACCGTGACTCCGGTCGTAGATCGGTCCTTCTCCTCTTCTTAAGGTTCATTGGACTCGTCGGCGAACAACTCACGCCACACGGCCGACTCCAAGCTTCTACCAGTAGTCGCCACGTCTTGCGACTCCGCGGCTCCCTCGCTACTCACAGGAGTCTGATCCACTACACTTATTGAGTCGCGCGAAACTCTCACTCTTGCGCCCCGCTCCAACCGTTCCACAGCAGCCGGTACAGACACAGGCTGTTCTCCGTCATCGCGCTTTTCACCGCGACCGAAGTTCCTCTCGTCTCCTTCATCTTCATAATCGTTTCCAAACACCATATCTCGATCACTTCTTCAGACTTAAACCGTTCACACTTCACGATCTAGACTTTAGCGTGCACTCCAGGCCGTTCAGTGGGTCCTCGTCGGTACGGATACCGGTTCGTGGATCTGCTTTTGGTTGACCTCCAACGCATAATTCCTGCGCGATCCCTAGTCTAGTATCGCAGCTCCGAACACCGACTTCAGACGCTCCACTGCTCTCACGTCAGCTTCAGCTACTTCACAGCGTAAGCTGTACCCTGCTTCTCCACCACGTGAGGCGAGACGTCCTGTAATGGAACGCTTGCGCTGCTTCGACGTAGCGAACTAGATGACGAGAGAGATTTAGTTGTGGGTTTCAAGCAAACAAAATAGCAATTAAAATAAAAGCTATATGTATTGTTCACTTGAGGGTTTCCAGGTTAATTCACGACTGAGCAGACTTACCACGATCTGCAAGTCCGCTCACCACCACTGCATCCGCATAGAACTTGCACGCCAACGCTCCTCACCAGTCGCCAGCACTTGACACCCCGTCCCACTTGTCACAGTCGACAATGTCTAACGTACTCGCACCGTCTAGCCCTGCCATCCGCCCTTGGTGCCGTCACCATCTGTGCATCATCCAGCGCTGCCTTATCGGCACAGCCTTCGACGATGCTTCTTGTGCGGTGTCGTGCTGCCTCTCATTCGCCGTGCACCGATTTCCAAGACTGCCAACGAGCCAGTCGTCCGCACCCAACGATATCAACATTCAGAGTTTAGATCCGATGGGAGCGACGGGTCGCTCGCGCATCCTTTTGCCGTGTGACTTCAAGTGTCGGGTCACAGGTCACTCCAGAGGGGGAACGGGAACCAAACCCGAGACGGTTGCCACCGTTCTCACTCGGGACTGGAGGCAGGAAGGCCTTATCAAGCGGGACCAAACCTAAATTACCGCCGCGTACCGGCGGCGCTCGGCTAGTAGCCATCATGAATCAACGCTGGATAATCTTGCGTCTAAGGTTTGGTCCTATTTTTTGTAGTGTCTCACTGATTAGTGCACCGGCAAAGATCGCATATTATACATGTAGAAGGTCATTTACCATAAAAAAGCACCACTTGCACATATACAAAATAAACTGCCAAAAACGATCCTGAGTCTACCGGTGATCGCATATTTCATATACAATCGTTCACCTGTATTCTCGTTACATTGATGCACTTGGCAATTCACAATAATTGGTTGTGTAAAAAGGAGACCCTTTTATGCTTTTGAAAAACATACTTATCGGTAATTTATATCGTAAGATTGTCCGAAATTCTTATACATAAATATACATAACTGAGAGTGTCCGATACATTTAAAATCACAACAATCTCCAATCATCTATATATGTAATATCTTTGAATGTTCCAGGTGAATTTGACCGTGTCGGCGACGGTCCCATCGTCGAGCAGCACGCGACCGCGTGGTTTTCTTGGTTTAAATGTGTATATCCCTTGGGTTTTCTATGAAGTACGTTTGAAGATCCAATAAATTCCTCACAGGGTAACCACCACAGGGTTGCTTGCTCTATACATCCTCCCGATGCGATACCACACTTGGGTGTCAAAGCTGTGATCATAGGGTATTATACTGCAATTTAGGTAGAGAGCAGTAATTACTGCGATATCGAGCTCGGCAACACGACGTATTGCAATTATGGATTCATATTTCCACGCCAAAACTGTTAATTCCTGCTCTGTCAGCAGAAGTATTGGATAAATTGGACAGGATGTTTCGGATTGTTTTCGCCCATACTTTCGAAGTACACACACAACATCGACGGCAAACTATTGAGGGGAACGTTGAATGAATGACAACAAATGGGTTCTGAGCAAAAAGAGCTATGGGGGTTATCTAACTTCTCAGATATTTACTCTCGCAGGTACACTGGGTGGATCTACTAGCAGCTTGGTGCCAAGGATCCTACATGGACGCGGCAACCACTCCGTTTAAATATTATTGAAGCAATTTACTAATCTAGTATTGACACAGAAAAACCCATAACAATTTGCACAGAGCAAATTTTTACTGAGAAATCTTATTTTCTTATCCCTAGTCCAATAGACACCGTCGCCTACCGCAACAGTTGTAATGATTCACGGAATGTCTCCCCCCCAATATATATATAAATATATGCTTGCTGTTTTTGGGCACTATTGAATAGTAATCTGGATACTATCATAGTACCAGTTTTCGGTGAAATACGTTATGTCTCTTTCTGCGTGGGAAATAGCTTTATAACAGGTTGGTGACGAGATCAACCAGAAGCTCGTTGGCGACATAGGAACTTCCAGCAGAACCGCAGCTGGTACATGGCCAACTTCAACGACACACCGACTATGATGAAGGGTCGGAGAAGGCCAACAGTCCCAACGCACCAACGGATGTGCGGCCGGAGAAGCAGATCGCAGGCAGCTAGCAGCCGTGGTCAGTGGCGTTGGAGTTACTAACGTGGTGGACGGTGACACGACCCGCGGCAGAACTACACGCTTACGAAGAAAACTGACGGAGGGTCGGTTACGAAGAAAGTCGAGCAGGGCCAGACCTCGCTCCACGCTTACAAAAATAGCCATCGGTGTCCTGTGAAGCCGCGACACCACAAAAAAGAGTATCTAAAGCCTTACAGTTAAGTATGTCGACCCGAAGATTGCGAACGTGAGTGGAAGTGAGGTGGACACACCGCTGTAATGGGCCAACGTTGTGCCCACTACTTCAGCTTACACGTTAGCGCACGTGTACGAGGATGCGTAGTTGCTTAACCTCAAATCAAATATAAATTTAACCGCCGACTCCCAGTCGGTGATGAACACGCCCCATCCACTCACAGGGTCGCAGCGACGGTGTGAAGAGGATCCGAACGCTTCAAGCTCGAAGCGTTTGCGTAATGAAGAAGAAGAGAAGCCATCAACACCGATGGCGCCTTCTTCTCCGCGTTTTGTCCCTACTGAACGAGCTCCGTGGATGGAAAATGCATCTGAGATCGCTTCCAGGTTCGGTGCAACATAGCCACTGTACGTTTGCAGCGCCATCAATGATGACGCTGGAGCAGCCGTGCAGAACTTTATTCCGACGACGAATTAAAGGCGCGACCACTACATCAGACTCTTCCATGAACTCCGGTGGAATGCAGCGAAGAAGACTTCGCCCGAGAGCAAAGTACCCGGGTAGGTGACACTTTGTCAATCCTGGAACACCTTTGTTGAAAACGTCAGCAGAGCCGCGAAAGCTTATCGTGCCCGCATTATTATGTCCTTCATCAAGTCGTTCCGCGGTTCCAAATGTATCTCAATGAGTAGAAACCCTCTCCAACGAATACGAAGACGAGCCTGATCTCGGTTCGTCTTTGGGAGTTCATAGCCCACGATTCGCACAACTATCCACCGAGTCGAGCCGCGCGCATAGTGCAGTGGTGGCGGCGGGGGCGGAAAGATACCCCTCGTACGGTCAACCCCAGGTTGACCGTGACTCCCGTGCTCTACACGACCGTGTAGCCGCTCTGGAACAGTTCCAGAGCGTGGGGTTTGCTCAGCTGGAACATGAGCTGCGCTACCAGAAGGCGCAGGCCGCGCAGGCCGGTCAGACCGCGTCGAATATCCAAGTATAACTTGGAACGCAGGTCGTGAGGCTCCACGACCGTGTTGTCGCCCTCGAGAAGCTGGCTTACGCCGCTTCGTCGTCCTCTGCGAGCCATCAAGGTTAGATGGCTCGTGTTGCATGTGCGGCTTCAACCGCCCGACGTAGAATGTCGGATGGAGCCGCATAGTGGTCGGTATGTCCAACGTGTACGCGTTGCCATGCCGTTCAAGCACTTTGAACGGACTGACGAAGCGCGGAGCAAGCTTACTTGCCCCGAAGTCCGAAACTGCATGTCGTGGCAGATTCTGAGTAGCTAACAGAATTAATGAGCCCTTTTCGAATTCATTTGTGTTACCCCTGCCAACATTGTCAGCGTTCAGCTTTTGTCTACCCAGCTATCGCGTCCTGGACAAACCGTATTATGGCCTGTCGGCCCTGGACAAAGTCCATTGCTTGCGTGCTGAATGGTTTGTTCAGCACGGCGTTCTTCCCCGCAGCAGGCCCGGCCTGTGCGCCGTCTGTGCTCTGCACAGACGTGTTGTCCTTGGTCGCGGTGTCTGTACCCTGCACAGACCCGTGGTTCTTGTTCGTTGTCTTGTTCGGGTAACGAAATGCAGCTTGTTTTTGTGTTGTCATCACTGATACTGTGTCGGTATTAGCAGTTTTCTCCGGTTGTTCGGATGCAACTGTAGATCCTCCTCCACTTAAGGAGGAAGCCACCATCCCGAGCATACTCCGAATGCGTGGATGCCGCATCACATTCACGTAGAACGGTGTATACCCCGTCGAGGCATGCACCGAGTTGTTGATTGCAAACTCTGTCATCGGCAGACAGTCGCTCCATTGCTGGAACGAGTGTGCGTAGCTCTTCAACAGGTCGCCGAGCACGCGATTCACGCGCTCGGTTTGACCGTCCGTCTGCGGATGGTCCGTAGTTGACATCGACAACTGTGTACCAAGAAGTGTGAACACTTCTTGCCAGAACCGCGCTGTGAAGCGTGGATCATGGTCCGGCACAATGTCGAGCGGCATGCCATGGTGTTTGAACACCATGTCTACAAACAGTCGTGCTGTCTGTACGGCTGTCACTTCAGCCGGCACTGCGGCAAGATGCACCATCTTGCTGAACCGGTCTTCAAAGACCACGACACTAGTCCTCCGCTTACTGTCAGGCGGAAGACCAAAGACAAAGTCCATAGAGATGGACTGCCAACACTCCGACGGTGTCGGAAGTGATTGAAGCGGAGCCTGCGAAAACGCAGCAGGCTTCACGCGTTGACACACCTCGCAAGCACGTACGTACTTGCGCACCCACTTGTACTGGTGTATCCAGTAGGAGTCACGCGTGAGAAGCACGTATGTCTTTTCACGACCAGGATGCCCTGCCGTGTGGGCATCGTGATACTCGTACATGATCCGCATCCGCAGATCATAGTCGTTCGACACGACGATGCGAATCACATCGTCGTCCACTGCGCTGTATAGCAGCAGTCCTTCGTGCACACGATAACGATGTGCACGAGCTCGAAGGTGTGGTGCCAACTTCCGACGCGCCTCGTCGGAAGGTGCTGAGGCATAGCTCAGCAGCTGCTTCGCGTCGTCGATCAACGACGACGACGGAGCATTCGCACGCTCGACGCCAATCCGATTGGCGTCGGCTGTCTTCACAGCATAATCTGGCCGACGCGTTGTGACGTCGGCCACGACGTTCAACCTTCCGGGTTTGTATTCAACTCGGAAGTCGTACTCTGCGAAGAACGACAACCATCTCACCATCCGTTGCGAGATGTGTGGCGACTTCACTGCAGTTCACAGTGAAGCGTGGTCGATGTAGACCACGAACGGTCCACTCCCAAGTAGATACACTCGGAACTTCGCGAGTGCATACTTCATGGCAAGGAGCGCCTGTCATGTACGGGATAGTTGCACTCAGCTGGCTTTAGCTGACGCGACTGATAGTAGACCACACGATCACGGCTCTCGTGATCGTGTTGCATCAACGCGCATCCAATCGCAAAGTCGGACGCGTCACACACGACTTGGAACGGATGATCTTGGTCAGCCACTGCCAAGATTGGCGCTTCAGTCAAGCCCTGCTTGACTGCATCGAAGGCCTGCTGACACTCAGCAGTCCACTTCCACTCAGCTTCCTTCTTTAGAAGCTGCGACAGCGGGCGAATCTTGCCGGCGTAGTTTTCAACGTACTTGCACAAGTACGTTACAAGCTCAAGGAACTGCCTCAGTTCCTTGACATTGGATAGCTTAGGCCATTCACTTATCACTCTGACCTTCTCTGGGTCAGGGCGTACGCCGTTCATTCAGACGAGACACCCGAGAATGGGTATCTCGCTCGCCCCGAAGATACACTTCTTCAGGTTCGCATGGAGCTTATGCTTACGCGTGAGCCCTAGCAGCTTACAGAGGTGCTCCTTGTGCACCTCAACGTCACCGAGCGCAATCGATGTGCCACGCATCTATTGAAGGTAGCAGGGGCGTTGTTTAGTCCCTATGGCAATACGAGCCACTCCCAAAGCATACCGCTCGAAGTGCTCACTGCCGTGAGAGGGATGTCGCTCTCACACATCAGGGCTTGATATGTGCTCTTGGTCATCGAATCGATGATCACATAATTAGGTGGTATCGGCGTCCGCGCTGGTATCATCGCATCGTTCAACTTATTATAAATATGAACGATACGCCACCCGCCCTGTGGCTTTTATCATGGTACAGTGTTACTTTTCGGTAGCACTTGGTGTATCGGCTTGTTACTCTTCGGTATCACGTTTCGGTAGAACCGTCTGTGACTTTCCGGTATCATAATTTATAACAGAAGAAGCTTACATTTGTCACGCATTGTTCATCTCGAAACGGCGTCGCTGCTGCAAGGATATCATTTCCATTCCACTTCGCTCCTTCAATCCAGTCCAACGTAAATCCAACATCCCTGAGAATTTTTTTGACGTTAATGAACCGCTCCATAACAGTTAACTGGCCCTGGGTGATGCAGCCAAAGCCCCTCTAGTACGCCATGTACATACCAGGTTCTTCCTCGTCGAGAGGAAACCTGGCATTAGCTTCTTCAATTTTGGAAATGTCCAGCAGTCTGGTCACCTCCGGTACTACGTACCGGAGGTGATTATTTGAGTAGGCAAATCTCCACGAAACTTTGAACATCGTATAATTCGAGATCCAGGTCTTCCGTTGCAGATCTAGCGGCTGACCACGAGTACTGGTCGGCCAGCAGTTTGTGAACGTCGTTGAAGGTCACAGGTTTGTTTTTTTCATTGCTCTGTTTCGCTTTCGCACGAGTCATACGTATTCTGGTGGCTATCTCAACTTGCCGCTACTTCATACTGGTGAGCCCGGGTTTCTTGGGTGGCAGCGAGAATATAAACGCACTTTCTGGGTGGTGAACAGGCCTCCAGGGACTTTTCTACTCCTTCTTTTTCATGCTCAACTTATAAGACTACTGACGTCTATTTTCTGTGTCTTCGTCTCATCAGGCAATGTCACCGATTCTTTGGCTTTGGACCGAGTGAACTTGGAGTAGTACATGATCCAGAAGCATCCTCAGTATTGACAGCAGATAGCTCTGCTGACGAAAGTCCGGCAGCGAACTCTGTAAAGCTTCCTTCTTGTAGTGATTTTGCAAACCCGTCTAAAAAGGGTAACGCGGCTTTAAACGTTGATGCGCTTTGCGCCGACAACACCGACACAAACTTCCCCATCTGATTTTTTTTCCCTTGCTGTACTTGTCATCACCTTTCAAGGCCTTCACTGGTTCGTTTTTCTCAATTGACTGAAGGGAAACTTCACCTTCCCCCACATCACCCACGGCGATGTCATCTACTGGACACCCTCTCATCCAGCGCCGAGCTATACTGTTGTACGGCGGCAGCCCCGTTTCGAACAGGTTCTGAAGACGATAAAACAGGATGTGCCGGCACGGGAGTAGGTATGTCTGCCTGAAGATGCAATCACACATGTAGCTCTACATGTTGAGTCATAACATCGTTGTTAGATTTTCCTCGGCAGTTCGTTAAATAATAGTGCGTTCATATGGCCTAGCTTACCTTAAAGTTGACAGTGTGTGCCAAGCCTGTTCGGCGACTCTCGAGGCTGACGACTTCACTCTCCACGCTAAAGTCGTAATCGGCCCGACCACTCGTAGCGTAATTAAACTCAGCCTCGACCAGATCAAAAGCAAACCGGCTCAGCACCATGGCTAGCGCAGACACCTCCGCGCTCTCATCAAACTCGGGGCACGACCTAACCTTGTGGCATTCACCAGGTAGTCATCTTCTGCAACCTCCTGGAGTAAGATTCGTGTCGAAATCAACTCGTCTATACAGCTGTCCATACCGATGACTGCTTAAATTCCCCCCATTTCGATTCCGATCTATTATTCTTATGATTCCAGAGATGTGAAATGTTCCCGCGCTTATATAGAGCCCACTCGTCTCTGCTTCCGTCCCAATTGTCCAACAAAATTGATTCAGATCGTGCTGTTGGTTTCCGTCAAGCCGTTTGAGTAGGTACGCTTTAACTTGCTCATATTGCTTCTCGCTCGTTGAAGACGCAAGCAACGACATAGCGGTCTTCAATTTATCCTTGGCTTCAGTAGTACCAGCCGACAGGCGTCCAGCTTGTTGCTCCAGCCAGGTTACCACGTGAAAAGTGCATAACAGCTGCGGATGTTCCGGAAACATTTCCAGAAGGACATCATTTCCATGGAAGGCCTTGTCGGTAATGAAAAGCTTGATCTTCGTCCAGGGAGGATTCCAATGTTCAAAACAGTCGACAGCTAGCCGTAAGTTTTCTTTTGTTTCGGCTTTCACAAGTGCATGCATAACATATTGGCCTACACAAAACACATCCATAATTTTGTGAGACGTCTGTAAACTTCCGGTGTCAAATTGTGTGCACATGTTACCTTTCCAAAAAGATCGGTGACAGCAAAGCTGAACAGCTTGTACTTGTTAGTGTTGGTGCCGTGCGTTGTATCGACAAGTACAACGTCCGGAAAAGCTCGAAACAAACGTTTCATTCTTGCAGAATGGAATACTACCACATGCACCATCTGCCTTTCTTCTTTCTTGCAAAATGCTGGCTTAATTTTCAGTGCGTGTGGCGTCGGACGTGTCACCACATCTCTCACGGCGTATGGTCTGCACAATATTGTGAACGTCGCGAAGTGTGGATCTCTTGCCTGTAACGTAGCCAAAGACCTTCACGTTTGTCACGTAGAAGAATGTCAGATGGTGCATGTGGTAGTATTCCATTCTGCAAGAATGAAACGTTTGTTTCGAGCTTTTCCGGACGTTGTACTTGTCGATACAACGCACGGCACCAACACTAACAAGTACAAGCTGTTCAGCTTTGCTGTCACCGATCTTTTTGGAAAGGTAACATGTGCACACAATTTGACACCGGAAGTTTACAGACGTCTCACAAAATTATGGATGTGTTTTGTGTAGGCCAATATGTTATGCATGCACTTGTGAAAGCCGAAACAAAAGAAAACTTACGGCTAGCTGTCGACTGTTTTGAACATTGGAATCCTCCCTGGACGAAGATCAAGCTTTTCATTACCGACAAGGCCTTCCATGGAAATGATGTCCTTCTGGAAATGTTTCCGGGACATCCGCAGCTGTTATGCGCTTTTCACGTGGTAACCTGGCTGGAGCAACAAGCTGGACGCCTGTCGGCTGGTACTACTGAAGCCAAGGATAAATTGAAGACCGCTATGTCGTTGCTTGCGTCTTCAACGAGCGAGAAGCAATATGAGCAAGTTAAAGCGTACCTACTCAAACGGCTTGACGGAAACCAACAGCACGATCTGAATCAATTTTGTTGGACAATTGGGACGGAAGCAGAGACGAGTGGGCTCTATATATACCGCTTGTCCTGGCAAAAACAAAATCTAAGAAGAAGGACTAGCGTCTAACGTCCGACATGTGTTTGGCTTACTATAATCGGCATTGCAGTGTTTCTGGTTCTCACTATAGCGTAAACTTGGCCTGAGCTGATGATTCGTATCTTAAGCCTACAGTTAACACCCTAACTTCACCAACATGTTAGCGAAATGTGCAGTACACTAACAAACAGGTATGCTGGCAATACAGTTAGCGAACACTTGTATTTTGGGTTTTTGGAAGGGAGGTCGTGTGACGTGGTAGTCCTTCTACCAATTAGACAGCAGACGACTCCCACGTCTACAGCTCAAATTTGCTATCCGGTTTACTTTGGACAGCGTAATACGAGTAGCCATGTTGAGTTTGCATTATAGGCATTTCTATTGGCTTAAATTGAGCTATTTGGTTCAGGTTGGACAAGGCAACATGATTATGGGACAAAAGTTGCCGGGTCAACATTGAGGTTCGCTGTGCCTCATTGGTTGAAAATCAACAATTCGGTTCGTCAGCCGGAATTTAGATGACGGGACGCAAAAGAGATATTTCCAACCAACCGCCATCATGCTACGTTTTAAGATTAATATATTGCCATTGGTAAATAAGGATAAATTAGGATCTGAGAATGATAGGTTTTAGGATGGGACCTTGATACGTTTCCGTATCCTCGTCGCCAAGAACTGGTGGCTGCATGAGCTAGCGGGCGCCAGCTCTAGTATAACCGATCAACCAATCATTTTTAAACTTCATCTCTAACCAGCAACCGGTGCCGTCAACTGCGCCACCAAGTTTCGTCTCTTCGCCTCGGGTCTTTGCCTCCAAGCCTGTTACAGAAACCCCCAACACACAATCGGGGTAAATTGGGCGAAATTGGGATTGACTGTTTTCTACGAAGACAAAATCTTCTGATCCAGAAGCTCAGGTGAAGGTACAGAAGCAATATGTGCACCTAGCTCTCAGAGTGGCTTTTATTCGCTTTTAACATTTTCCAGTACTGCAGCCATAGAAGGATTTCTCGCAGCTTCGTGCGTGCTGCATTACAGAACAAGTAGATGCTGCGGCTGCGAAGCACGCGCAGGAGATGCGTTTTTGTAGCCATTCAGCTCAAGCCGATGTATGATAGAGTGACGGCTTGTGCTACAGCCGATTGATCTTCTGAAATTATGCTCGGTGTACTTTACTTATGAGCACCTATAGTAGTATTATGGCACTAATATGCTTTTTTTGTTAAATGATATAGTCCCCGCGCAGCCCTACATGGAGTGCAGTCTCGTGCGTTTATCAAGAAGTACCGTGAATATCTAAAGTACGCCTCTGTAGGGCTTGCGTCATTTTATGACACGCATCTCTGAGGATTGTACCTTGACCTCGGGTCCCGAGAGAGTACCGTGAATTGCTAAATGGGCACCTGTGGTACCCTTTTAGAGTCCAAAATCTTAACAGTGTATACTATGCTTTATTCCTAGGGCTCACGAAAGCGTAAAACACATTAGTGTTGAATCACAAATTGGTGTGGATAACGCTATGCATAATGAATGTCGTCAAGGTTCATGACCAGCGCCGTGAACAAGATCCTCACACACCGATCACTTTGTGTAGGTTAGCAGTATTATGCATCCCAGCAATCATAAAGCTAGATATGAGATTGTTTGACTGATTCTTGGTTCGGGTTCACCACTTGCCAAAACTTAGAATATGCTATTAATTTTGCCGCATTTAAGAAGTAACGGCTAACCGGTATGAGGTTTGCAATTCACTAACAAGCATTTCAAAACCTGAATCACATCCACTGGAAGAAAGATGGACAAAGAATGCGATACTTCCTAGTAAACAAAATTCGAATTTGTTTTTGCAGATTACTTCATTAGCATACCGACCGTAAGGTGCTAGGCTAAAATTTGTCATGCATTCGATTGAATTTGCTGGAGTAGTTAATTGTCAGCTGCAGAACTTTGGAAGTTCAACGATCGTTTATGTATTCATCACGCGCATTACAGTAAAACAATGTTTCCGCATCCATAAAGGTATGCGCGCAAAGGTCTACTCCCAGCTAAGAGACCTGCGTGCGCAGCGCTCCCCAGTTCACTAAAAATATCAATCCTTGTGTGTGACATAAATTGCGGGTGGGAGGGTTTTAAAACCGGGTTTTATCTTACGTTGTGAAAGTCATCTCGGAATGGGGGGAGGAAACTCAACAGATCGGTAAAAGCTTAATTGCTGACATGACCGGAAATTTCAAAGTCCTTGGTTGTATTGTACAGTAATCTGCCTCAATAAAGAACACATGACCCGTATACAATTTGCTAGGTAAATGCGATATTACAGGTAACAATTTTATGTGACTAGCGATTGATCACAAAGTAGACCACATAATATTTTGAAGGTTATAAATTTTGTCGTGTTCGTTATTGAGGCAGATTACTGTATTACAGTCGCGCTACCAAGTTATGCAACCTACATATCTTTCAACTCCGAATCTAAGCTAGACTAAGTGCGTATCTGTTGGACGCCGTGGCTTCTGTAGATGAAACTTGAAATTGGCCTCGAATCTAGAGGCGGTCGATTGCGTACCTTGGGTTCCACACCTGGCCAAGTCAGCCCGGTTTCATTGGTCGGGAACATCCGAAAAGCGCCCAGATGGCTTGTACAGGCATGACCGCGATAAGCGCTTGAAGGGCGTCACCCACACTCCATTTGGTTTTGTTCATGAAGAACAAACGCATTAAAGAAGTGTTCACATCGAACTTTGATGACTTAATCTTTGGTAAACGGTACAACCGGTATTTAAGCCTGATATGTATACATAAACCTTTCGTCGTCATTTAAGTTTGGAAGATGAGTGTTTCCTTCTAATGTTGTGCGAATATTAACTAAACAGGGACGTCGTGCACGCACCCACGCGATATAACAGCATTACCTATCGGTAATAACTGCTCTCACAGTGTATATACAGTGTCACATATATATAACTAGACAAACTACATGCTCATTGGTCGAAATAAACGGTAAATTATCCGTGAAAGAAATTTGTTCACCGTAATTTACCAAGTGGTGTCCTGTCTCTGCGTTGCTGTGAAAGCGCGCGCGCAAATCCAGCATATGCAGCTCCAGCTATGGAATGCGTCGGTAGTGGCTAGCACCTTTAGCGTATAACGCGTGTCATCGTCGCTTGGTCGCCACTTACTGGATCTCACAGTCGAAATACCCCTACCTCGGATATGGCGAAGAGGAAGCGCGAAGAAATCGCGGTGCGCAGGACAAGAGGCTGCGGCTACCTCGAGGTGCTAGCGCTGTGGATGAAGGACATGTGGGCCCCGTTTATCAGTGGTATTGGTTGTGTTGTTGCCTTCAAAGAAGCGTGGACATTGCTGCGAAAGTGTGGATGGTACTCAAAGCCGCCACCTCGCCACAGTTTGAATCCGTGCTACCGGTACTTTCGGCCTTGTGGCGACCCAGACGGCCAGATAGGCGTCGACTATCTACTCGGAGAGATCGCAGTTCTTCCGTACGCCCGTGTCACAACAGGTGCGGTACTAGGCAAGGTACTTCCGTATCCACGTCCGGGTAGCTAATACGACATGGGTGTCGATTGCAGCCAACAACGAGAGTGTTCATGTCGATGATAGCACAGCTCGAGCCGAGCTACCACCAGCATGGGCAGTAACACAACCGGTTGCATCCATGGCAGCCCCAGGAACACGAGTGGGTGAAGGTGCAGCTGGGCCACCACGCGAAGGATCACTCCGATACCGCGGCAGCAGCCACAACGAAGTGACAGGTGCAGTACAAACTTGGCTTCCTATGCATTTGAACCCAGTATCTATCATTGTATATGTATGTGTAGTTGAAGGTGGTGGAGGCAGTGAGGGCATTGCTGGTTCTAAGAGCCCGCCTATTATCGCAGCGATTAAACGTCCAGGCAAGACCTGAACCAGTTTGGGTACTTTGCGTAGTCCATCAGTTGGCTATTGAACACCACGAATGATGTTACAACAAGTGTATCCTGACAAATTGGTAGCATACAACCCAGAACGAGAGCCATGGATGAAGCCCAGGAACTATTGGCCTGTCGGAACGGCCTGCATTGTTGGTCATGTGTGCCGGCGACGGATGCGAGGGAAACATGCTTCACGTTTCGGAATTCGTTAGCTTGATAACAAGGATTAGACAGTTGTGGAACTTGTAAGCGTGGGTGGAGTCCAACGAGGTGAGGATAACTACGTGGCACTAACACAATTGAAGGAGAACCCAGACTGGCGAAAACGCGTTAGTGGTGATGCTGATGATACGATTGACGATGATGACTCGGCTGATCTTCACGTGATGGAAAGTTATAGCGAATATGACCTGGTGTTCTGTTACTAACAGGTTTGGAAAAAGTTGAAGCCATCGTGAATTTTGAGTCTACTGGTGAAGTTGACGAGCCCAGCAATATATTTCGCTGAGACGATGGATCAACACGGACAACCCTCCGCCCTCGGTATAGACACTTTTTCAAACACTCCGAGAGTTCAAGGTTGTTTATTTTTACCTACCCCTGTACTTTTGGTGCCAAGTGCTGTTTGAAACGAAGAAGTACGCGATTGCCAACGACATCAACATATCGAGTTCGTTTACTCTCGCTGTGCTAATGCCATTTCTTGGTATTATGTTCTACATGGCTCTGACAAACAAAGGCGAATATGCAAACTACTGGGGCCTGCAATCAGAGGATTGGATGTTGGGAGGAACTGCAGCATCACTGGACAGTGTGATGACCGTCAGCCGGTACAAACTACTGCGGCGCTGCTTTAGCATCAACGCGGTACCAACAATGCTGGAACGTGACGCTGCAGCCCGCATCACACCGCAGCTAAATCTGCTGAAAGTCACCGGGGACCTGTATCTGATGTCGGGCGGAATGTGGGTTTAGACGAAGCCAGTGTTGCCTGCAGATCTCGTCAAAGGTGGTATATGATCGGCTTTAATCCCATGAAAAGTATTGGGAGGTATCACTTCCGGCTCTACGCTATATGCATTTTAACTACTTGGGTGGCACTCAACTACCAGCTACACTGCAAGCGATGTGATATTGCTGACAGACTGGATGGTGTCGTAGGCCACGAAGAGGCGCAGGTATCGCGGGTAGAATTGGATAGCGTGTGGAAAATTTGGCAGCACGTGTTGGAGGTATTTTGGTACCAGACGTATTGTCAATATGGACAATTATTGCACGTCAGTTCAAGTGCTCTAAGAACTCGAGTTGAAAGGGCTCTACGGTCGTTGTACAATCAAGAGTAACTGCTCGCATTTTTCTCGTCACACTATCCTGAATGACACTAATGGTAGTCGTGGAGACACCCATCAGGCTATTTCTGGAGATTATAGCATGATAGAATCCTGCTGGTGTGACGGAGACGTGATCAACATGATTTCGAATGCTGACGCTGCAACGATCACACCTGTAGGAAACGAGTTGCGCAAATTCCCGGCTCCAACATGCGTGGGAGAATACAACAAGAATATGCAGGGCGTAGACAGGTTGGACCAGATCCGGGGCAAGTTTTCTATTGCTGATCGCCACGCATACAAAAAACGGCACAAGAAGCTATATTTGGCAATGATTGACATCGCAGATAAAATGCATATCTGACACGACGACCAGCAAAGCCAGATCCGTCAGCACGGGACCCCCATCGACAGTTTGATATAGAGTTGGCAAGTGAATTAATGAACGGCAAGTGGAGTGAGATTCCAAGCAAAGGACGTTTGGTTTACGGAGCCAGATTGGTCAGTGAGAGCCAAGAGGAGGCCCACGGAGTTTTACGTGGGTCTCCCTCCCAGAGGTTGGCCTCTAACAGTGAGGATGCAGTCGTGTTGTGTACGGCGGTCGCGTCAAATCAGAGGAGGAACTGCAAACGACGACAGCATTTAATTTGTCGCTGGGAAGATCGGTAATCAGCGGAGGTGACCACATATTGCCTCACTCACAGTGTTTGCCTATGTCGAGAAGTACATACAAAGCAAGCTACCCGGTGGATGTGCCCCCAACAAGCATGGACTTGCTGGGATAAGTTCCGCAAGTTCTATTTCCTAGCTAGCTGTCCACAACAAACGGAAACATCCGTCGGGGCTCGGCACTTGCTCTACTAGAGAAGGCGGCGGCCGGCATTGACCCTGCAACCGACGAGTCACTCCCACTCAATGAAGCGACCGCCAAACCTGATGACGCGCCTGGTTGTGCTTTCGTAGCCTTTTTGGTAGATTAGAGGCAGATACTTAGTGATGTTGTCAGTAGGACACCGAAGAATAGTTCTTATCAATCAAATTTATCTAACTCAACTCATATCGACAGCAGCTGCATTCTGTTTTATTTTATATATTTATAAAATATATATCTGGTAATATCCATTCATAAGCTCCAGTACGACCAACCAAGCGGGTACGCAGCATATCGACGTGCTCGACAGCGGCAGTCCCAGCCGATTCAGCAGTCCGACAGACGCCCAGCAACATCAATAACAACCCCATGAGCCGGCAGCAGTCGCCACTGCATTCCCAAAACATTAGTTGCGGTAGGGTTGCCCCGGGCGCGTTATTCACAACGGAGAGGCAGCTACACAGAAAACCTAGAGCAAATAGAGCCCACTGCGCAGACCATGGTCCAGAGTTTGAGGAGGCGTTACACGCGCCCAAGCCGTATGCGCCCCCAGACGATGCTGGTGTGCTTGCCTGAGCCGGCCGAGCGCATGATGTGAACGCTAGTCCGGCTGGCCTCATACGATGGCCCGCATCCAGAAGAAAAAAAAAATCGGATACCGTCGCCTGGCAGTGCAACAGCAGCAGCGGCGGTGGTGAGAGCTGCCAAAACGGCAGCGCTGCGGCACTTCAACCTGTCTAATCGCTGGCGGAGGCGACGGCGTGCAGCGGCGACCTACATCTGCAGTCGTAGTCCCACAAGCCTGTCTGCAATATGGCTAACATGACGCAGGTTGTCCGCAACACGATTTAGTTGTGAATGAATAGAGAAGTTAGATCAGACTTCCAACTTCGTTCTACTTTCAGTTTTTTAACCAGTGTTTAACGAGCGCCAAGTGGCCGCGAGTAACTCGCTCGATACCTGGGCTAAATCGAGAAGTTGCAGCAACAATAGGTGATTTTGGCATCGCACATCGCTCTCGGGTTACCACAAGCTTGGCCTCTTCCTCAAAGAAAAAGTAGTTAGCGAAGATAATCGTGGCCTCCGATGTAGGAGCCTGAACCGACAGCAACCCATCTCGCACATCCTTAGCTTTCATGACCACCTTGCCAAGCAGGGGTAGACATCAATGTGCCTCTGCATATGCTGTGTTGCGAGGGAGTTCAGCTCATTACGCACCTCTACACATATGCGCTTGATGACGCTCGCAGTTAGCGCAACCTGGGCAAGAAAATTGCCGATTCCAGCACCCACGCCGATGAAAACGTCTCTTGCACTCAGTGGTTGAATTGCAGCAAGCATGGCTGCAATTAAGGATGGTAGTAGTTCCCCTGTATTGTCTTGTGTGCATCCGACTGCTGTCAGATAGCGCTGGCGCTAATACCTCCAGCCGTAATGCTCTCTGCTTGCTGAAGAGACGTCAATTCGAGACGCGACACTTGTAATGGGCCAACTCTGTGCCCACTACTTCGGCTTACACGTTAGCGAACGTGTACGAGGAAGCATAGTCTGCTTCAACTTAGATTAACTATACTTTCGTCTGAAAGTATATATTTACTAAAATAAGAAAAAGCTAAAAGCCGTTTTGGGTTAAAATGAGAACTGTTATTTATGATTTATGTCTGGACTGGGTTTCCTCCTAAAACTCATATCCTATATGAAAGGTATTCTGCCATCCGATGGCTGTCAGAGCCCTGCTAATCTAATTGGTAGAAAGAAATGCTTATCTACCAATAGGAAGCCTAAATGCATACAGACCAGTGGTCTGCAAAGTGTAACCATTGGTGTGTCTTACACCAACGTTCGAGAACCCTTCATGTAACCAAGTGGCTACACGTAGCCACTTGTGTGTAACCCCGTTACATCAAGTCTTCGGGTCCGACGATGAGAGCGATGGTGAGTCTTCTCAGCCAAGCTCTCAAGCGCTAAGTCGTGCCGCACAGGGTGTGCTGCCTCCTCTAGGAAAGACTCGGTGCGTTCGAGCTACTCGGCAATCGGTCTACGGCTCGGATGATGGAAGTGGACCCTCTGCAACAGCGACGAAATCGAAGCGACACAAACGCCGAGCTCCATTCAGCCCTGACAGTCACCGTAAGTCGAAGAAGCACAATAAGTACAAAAAGCACACGAAGCATCACTCCAGGGCTCCTTCTGCCCGCTCGGTTCAGATCTCGTCGTTGACTTCCGTGCCAGCTTCTGCTTCCGTCGCGAATCCGCTTCCGTCGAGTTTCGTTCTGCCGAGCTCGCTTGTGACCGCGGCCCCTCCGCGAACTTGGCAGCGCGTTCTCCACCAACTACTCGGCCTGCTGCCCTCCGTCTCTCGTTGTCGGCGTTGCGGACTCGGGTTTCTCAAGCGCTCTCGAAGGATTCTCGGGTGTCGGCTCAGATGGCTCGGCTGCGTGACGTTCCGTTCCTCCATTTTGGTTCGGCCTGTTGCTGAACGGCCATCTTGGGGTGCCAAACTGGCCAGGTCCGCCTGTAGCCCGACGATGTGAAAGATCGAGTCCCTCCCACGCCTTGCTCTTTGGTGGACCTCCGAGCGTTCACGAGCATTTTCAGCTCGACTCATCCTTGCCAGCGTCTCCCTCGGATGCTTCCTGAACTCCCTTCTTCTTTCCTCCAGCCGTGTTTGAAGAAAATCAGCAGCGGATGGCCTCCCAAACTTGGCCTTCATCGTTGATGGAAGTTCTCGGCGACATGTGGGATCAAGATGCGGGGTGAGTGTTCCCCTGCAGCCACGAACTCGGCGGCGTCCAAGAATACTGCTCGCGGCGACCAATCGACTCGGTTATTCGTTGCGCTGTACGAACAACGCCACTGGCTCGTCGAGTCGAGTGTGCTGATGGGCATCCATCCGGATCTAAATCCGTCGGCCACTCCGGAAGAGCTCACCGAAATGTTCGAGCTGTGGACTCGGTACAAGTTGATGCGGAAGCGCCGGAGCGATGCCTTACGCTCTCTGGTGGTCTCGGCGTACGACAACCGTTACTCGGCTGTCACGCATCAACTCGGCGGGCAACAAGCCCCGTTGATCGGCGCCGAGGTCTGTCCTGCTGTCTATCACTACCAGTCATATCGTCCAAAGCTTGCGTAGCTACGTCCAAGCTCAACTCACTTTGCTGGCCACAAGCCTTGAGGACGCACCGAAAACTTCGAACAATGACATGTATGCTAATTTCTTATTCACCCTTTGTAATGCGTTCGCAGGATAGTTGTAGCGGATAGTGGAATGCAGTCATCGTGTTCAGCAGCAATTTCAGCTGATCTGTCAATCCGCTGGATGGTTCGATTCTGTGGAAATCGGAACAGCGGATACGCATCATTCTGTTATCAGATATATATTTACAGGTTCCCTCTCGGAATGTTTTGTATCGGAAAACATTTTTAGTAGCCCCCCCCCCCCAGAAGTATCCGGACTTTTGAGACTGTCCATTGGCTAATAGCAGTTTTAGCCAGTTAGAGGGGATAGCCCTTTTGTGCATGCCACCACTATTAGAATGCGGTATGTGGACCACACACACGTTTCTCACGCGCTGAATGTGGACCACACACAAGCACAATCTCACGCGCCGTTTGTGGATGATTCATCCCGTTACAACTTTTACAGTTTTTGGTACAATTTGAGAACCTATATGATCTAAGAGTCAGTAGCCATCGCAGATAGGCTACAGAGGTGACTAGCAAACCTGTTTCGAATCTTCTTCGAATCTCTTTAAGCATGTAAGGTAGTTCAACTCTCTCTCTCTCTTTGAAAACTGCAGCATTTTACAGGCACTTTCACGACTAGGACCCCGCAGACTGCCTCGAGTATAGCAATATTTTTGTGTGATTACGCTCCATTCTTGCAGATCTCAAGCTAAAACCATACGTACTGCCGAAACATGACACATTTCTGACTGGAATTGCTCTATGTGCCCAAATGAGACGCAATATTGCCTGAAACTGCAATATACATGCTACCGGCAGTTTCATCGGCCGTACTAGCTTTCTGCCTGCTATGCGGGGCAAATTAACTGTAGTGCCAAACCCTCACTTAGCATTTTGCCCCAAAAAGCTACAACCGCTATGGCCCCCAAGCGCTCTTACGACTTCAAATGCGACTCCGAAGAGGAACGCCCGTTCAAGATGCCCCGTCTGCCCGCCGCCCTGAGATTCAGCACGGTAAACGACTTGGCTTCAAGCAACCGTCGCATGGAAGACGAAGCGGACAGCCTGCTGCAAGAACTTAACGATGCGTATGCAACGATTGAGCGTCTTCGTCGACGTATCTCGGCTCGCCAAATGTTCTGCTCCGACAGCGAGGATGAAGACAGCGATGAGGAAGCTGAAGCACAGGAAGAGGACACCGAACCGTGGTTTGTTGATACTTTCCCGGCGGATGCGGATGAATGCGTGATTGACTTGACCTACGATAGCGACTAAATCCTTTGGGGTAGAATAAAACTGACGTAAGTAATAACTTTTAGTTTCGTCTTTTTTACAATTACTTTGTGTTTTAATGGTTTAGTAACATAATTAGTAAGCCACCGTACTTTACATAATCAAAGAATCGCCAACCCGGGCAGACGCGGAAGCGTCACCTTCAGTGTTCGCTACTCTTATTTCAGCCTTCGCTGACACCGCCCGCTGCCATTGCAGCTCTCACTTTGCATTTTGCTCCCCCGACAGCAATGCCTCCCCAAGACGAGTGGAAAGCTCTAGAAAACAGGTACTCCACGCCTCCCACCTACGAGGACCCCCGCAAGAGGGCCCGCCGCGCTTCAAACCGGGAGAGGGCACGCTCTCGACTTCAGCAGCACCAGAACGCTCGGGCTGTCAGAGTCCAGAGCGAAGCAGCTCAATCTGCTGGCGTTTCCCCCCCGCGTGGAGTTGACCTATATTGAGCGCGTGGTGATTTTGGCCGTTTTGCGTCTCCGGAACTTCGTGAGGATCCTGTCCGTCAACAAAGGTGCCAAGCGGCTCTACTGCGTGAGGAGCGTCGCCTGGAGGACAGGGCAGCTCCTCGACGCCTTCAATTGCCCGCGGCCGTGCCTGACGACATTTTAACTTAAATCCATGACGTCAACCGACCCACCGTGCGCGAACCCGGCTCGAGACCAGGCACTCTGTGTGCGAGAAGCCTCTTCCATCGTATGAGCAGCTGACTGCAGCGATTCTTAACTTATCGTCAGAAGTACCCGCTTACCGCGCCGACGACGAAGGTTTTCCGAGTTATGATCAGCTCGTAGCTGCGCTACGGAACCTTTCGCCCGCAACCACGCTCTCGGAGCACGGCCCGGATGGATATCCAACGTACGAGCAACTTGCCTCGGCATTTCGAAACCTGACCCCGGACGTACCCACGCAGGACGAACCGAACCCTGGGTTCCCTTCGTACGCGCAGCTGAACGCGGCGCTACGCAACCTGTCCCCAGAGCAGCTTTCGCAGGACCAACCCTCTCCGGACTTTCCAACGTATGAGCAGCTTGCGCAGGCACTACGCAATCTCTCTCCGCCTACCCCATTCACGGACGCTTCGAACAACGGCTTCCCCATTTACGGGCAATTAGCAGCAGTCCTACATGACTTGCGCACTGAGCTGCGAAGGAGTCGGGAGCCGCGATCTCCACGTGTTCCGAGATATGCAGCTCTGGCAACAATCTCTGAATTTGTACTTATTCCGCGCCACTTATGCAACGAAGCGTTCACTGCCAGCCTTGTGGCGCAATGAAGTGGACATCCGAATTGCCCAACGCGTGCTGTCTCCACGGTGACGTGAAGCTAGCGGCTGCAGAAACGCCTCCTCCGCATGTATGCGAGCTGTACAGTTAGAGATCATTCCTGGACAAGATCAGGAGGTACAACAGCGCATTCGCTTTCACCTCGACTGGAGCGATGGAAGATCGCACGGTTAACCGCGGCAGTGCCCCTAACACCTTTCGGGTTAATGGCGCTATGCACCACCGCATTTGCCAACTGCTGCCCCCTGCAGGCGCAAATCCGACATTCGTTCAGATCTACGTCTACGACGGCTCTACAGAGGAGGAAGTTGCACTGCGTGGACTCGCCATTTCATCAGGCTTGAATCACACCACGCTTGGAGAGCTTCAGTCGATACTGCACGAGATTAATCCTCTTGCCGCAGTCTACCAAAGTTCCCGTGACCATGCTTCCGCAAGTCAAGAGGTGTGCTTGGTTCTCCTAGATAATCCTCGCGTCGACCCCCGCAGGTACAATCGGCCTACTGCAGAGGAAGTTGCAGCAATTATGGTTGATGGAGGGCCGACCGCTTCGCACAGGGACATCGTTTTGCGGTATCGCCGAGGTGGTTTGCAGCGAATTCACCCACTGTACGATCCTCTACAATAACCGCTCATCTATTTGCGGGGAGAAGTTGGATGGTCAATTCACACGCAGTACGTCGAAGGGGTGCGAAGGAACAACAACTCGAAGGTTAGTCTCCGCGAGCATACGGCCTACCGACTGTACATGAAGCACGAGAATGTTGAGTATTCGCTGCCCCATCGCGCCGGCCGCCTGATGCAACACTGGTGTGTGGACCAAGCGGCAAAAATCATCGACCAGAGACTCTTCTTCCATCGAAGATTGAACACTCATCGTCTCTACCGCAGAGAATTGTTTTCCGGTTTGCGGGATTTGATGCTGGCGGATCACGTTTTGACACGCATGACCCGGAGTTACAAGACACTGGAACCCATATCATCCTGTCGTCGTCGTTTCCTGGAGGCGTTCGCTATATGCGCCAGCAGTACTATGATTTAATGGCGATCGTTCGGCAGTTTGGAAAACCGGACCTGTTCATCACCGTGACAACGAACCCGAAGTGGCCCGAGATTCAAGATAGTTTCCTTCCCGGACAGACCGCTTCCGATCGACCTGACATTGTTGCGCGCGTTTTCAAAATGAAGCTGAAGGCCCTTCTGGAGAATATCGTCAAAAACCGCGTGTTTGGGGGTCTACAAGCTTATGTGTACGTTATCGAGTTCCAGAAGCGCGGTTTACCACACGCACACATTTTGGTCATTCTTTCGGGCGACTCCAAGCCGAGATCATCCGCAGATTACGACAGATTCGTTTGTGCTGAAATACCGGATCACGAAACCAATCCCGAGCTATTCGAGACTGTTTCGACGTGCATGATCTACGGCCCATGTGGTGCAGGAATTAACAGTCCCTGTGTTGGCGAAGATGGAAAGTGCTCAAAGCGGCTCCCAAAGGATTTTGTTGATGATACACGCGTTGACGGAGCCGGCTACCCTGTCTACCGTCGTCGGAGGTCTGGCCCTATCGACCCCGCCCTTCCAATGGGACCTCAAAGACCATCTTCCCTCCGAACTATTTTCACAACTATTCGGGACCCGCGCCAGAATGGCCCCAAGTCGAGGAGAGAGACGGTGGTGGTGGACAATCGCTGGGTCGTTCCGTACAACCCCTATATTTGTCAGAAGTACAACTGTCGCGTCAACGTGGAGATATGTTCTACTATGCAGTCCGTGAAGTACCTCTACAAGTACGTATACAAGGGTCAGGATCGAGCTACGGTGGCATTGAGAGGTCGGCGGGAGTGGGGCAGACATACTGCCGGAAATACCAACGTAAACAATGAGGAGGAGGTAGTCGATGAAATTCAGCAATATCTTGATGCACGATATTTACCTCCACCGGAAGCATGTTGGACGATTTTCAAGTATGACATGCAGAAGAAGTCGCACCACGTTCATCGGCTACCGGTCCATGTAGAAGGTGGACAAATGGCTCACTACTCTACAGCTGCGACGCTACAGGATGTTCTGGAGCTCAACCAGTTCACGATGTTGACTGCGTTCTTCGAATTGTGTGGATTGGAAACTCCCGAAGGGTTAGTCGCGCGTGGGCTGCTGTACCATGAAATGCCTATCCACTTCGTCTGGAAGAAGGATGTTACGCGGAACACGTGGATGTCTCGGAAACAAGGTGGAGACAAGGCCATTGGACGGATGATTTCGGTTTCACCGAGAGATACCATTCGCTTCTACATCAGACTACTTCTCTGTTATCGACGGGGCCCAATATCTTACGATGACCTCAAGACGGTTGAAAGAGAAACTCACGCAACGTTCAAAGGGGCTGCGTTGGCCATGGGATTCCTTGATTCGGATGAGGACAATCACCGATGCCTTACAGAGGCAGCGCATTTCAAATGCCTACGCAACTGCGTCACCTGTTTGCAGTTCTTTTGGTGTACTGCGACCCACCATCACCTGATGACTTATGGAATGCACACTTACCAGCACTGTGCGAGGACTTTCTACGAGATGAAATCGAGATACACAACCTGCAGGCTCGAGCTGAAAACTGCATAAGTGAGGTAATCATTGATGCTGCTTCGCTGGATACGAACAGTCGGGTTTATCGACGCGCAATTTACTTGACCCTCCACGACGTCAACAGTCACTTGGTTTCCTTCAGGCAGACCTTACATACATACTTCGAATCGCTGCCCCAGTTCTCCGATTACAGTGACGCGGAGACGGCGGCCGATGTGAATGACAGAAATCGCAATCGGTTGATCGAAAACGAAACTTCGTACGAGTCTACCACGGTGGACTACCAAGCGGCGGCACTGAATTCCCTCAATGCAGATCAGAAGCGTGTGTACGACAAGGTCATGGAGGCTGTTCATCCTGCTGGGTCAGACGCCTCCGTTCCGGTTTTATCCGGAAAGCAGTTTTCTCTGGATGGACCTGGGGGTACTGCCCAAGCAGTGCAAGGGTTTGCTGATTACCTCCTTCGCGTTGGTGATGGTAGACACGAGACATGTACCGACTTGGATCAGACTACGTAAAAATTCCGAGCGACATGCTCTTGGATGTGAGCGGATTGGAGACATCTGTGGTTAATGAACCCGCTGGACAAGGTACCGCCCCGAACGGCTTTCAAGATTGATCGAGAAGGTGTACTTGGGCTTCGACGGTGGAAATCAACCGGACAGCTATTTTGTGGACCGAATCATTTTGACACCGAAAAACGCCGATGTTCTCACGATAAATGACATGATTCTCGACAAGCTGCCGGGGGACGCCGAGGAGTATCGCTCTGTTGACTGTCTGGATAGTGACGACGAGCTTGAACGCCAAGAGCATGGTGATCTGTATCCTCCTGAGTTTCTTAACACTATATCACTGAGTGGTATGCCTCCTCACAAACCCAAGCTTAAGGTTGGAGCGCCGATGATGCTGATCAGGAATCTCAACACGAAAGAAGGCCTTTGTAACGGAACGAGGCTGCGGGTTGTACAGCTTCGTCGCAACTGTATGAAGGCAGCTATCATGAGCGGCGCTTTCGCCGGAAAAGAAGTAATTATCCCGCGTGTAACACTTATCAGCAAGAACTCCGGATTTCCTTTCAAGCTGCGCAGAAAACAGTTTCCCGTACAAGTCGCGTTCACCATGACGATCAACAAGTCACAAGGTCAGTCAATTCAACACCTAGGTCTTTTTCTCCCAGAACCAGTGTTTTCTCACGGGCAGTTTTATGTGGCGGTGTCCCGGGTTACCGCCCGAAGGAATGTCACGATTTTAGTTGAGAACCCGGAAATATTGACGGAAGCGTGTACACAAAAAACATCGTGTACAGGGAAATAGTGGTGTAGCTGTTCGTAACTAAATATCTTTCTATAGTTGGTTTGAATCTCTACCCGCCTCGCTTCGCTCGGCGGGGCGGTACCACCCCTAGAATGAAACTTGCACAAAGAGCCCCGCTTGCGGGGCTCCGCTCGGCTTGTGGACACATACTTTTACAGAGCAGTGCATAAAGAATGCACTAATTTCCTTGGCAGTGGCCAGGAGACGCATCTGGAGTGCAAATGTATACTATACACCGTATAGCTGTCTGACGTGCATATTTAAGTCAAGTCAAAACCACCTTGTCTTATTTGGTACTCAGCCCAAGTCAGTTCTCGATTTAGGTGTTCAGCGACGAAGTCCTCGCCTTCTTGAGGACTCACTCTAGTGCAGCGCGTGCCCCTAATACCACCGGTATCTCCAGCTCCTCGCAGAACCGGCACTCGATCCGCGTCACTCGTGCAGTCGCAACGTGGTGTTTCTCGCGTTTAAGCGCTCACAATTGACAATAGTTAGTCCCTCCCAGGTAAAGCTTAATTGTCTAGTTAAATCGCAGCAATGGAGAACTATCAGAAGGTGGAGAAGGTTGGCGAGGGAACCTACGGTATCGTGTACAAGGCGCGGGATCTGACGACGGGCCGCATCGTAGCGCTGAAGAAGATCCGCTTGGAACCGGACGAGGAGGGTATTCCGTCCACCGCCATGCGCGAGATCTCGCTGCTCAAGGAGCTGTCCTCCCACCCGAATGTCGTATATCTGTACGACGCCGTGTACCAGAAGAACAAGCTTTATCTGGTCTTCGAGTTCGTGGAGCAGGACCTCAAGCGCTGCCTCGAGAAGCTCCCGGCCAGGATGGAGGTCTTCCAGGTCAAGAGTTATCTGTACCAGCTACTAGCAGGAATCGCTTTCTGCCACGCCAACCGCGTGCTGCATCGCGACCTCAAGCCGCAGAATTTGCTCATTGACCAGTATGGCAACCTCAAGCTGGGAGATTTTGGACTCGCGAGGGAGTACGGCGTCCCACTGAGACGTTATACCCATGAGGTCGTGACGCTGTGGTACAGAGCTCCCGAGGTTCTTCTTGGTGCCAAGCATTACTCGACGCCAGTGGACTCGTGGTCCATTGGGTGCATTTTTGCAGAGATGGTCAACAAGCAGCCGCTGTTCCCCGGAGACTCGGAGATTGATGAGCTGTTCCGCATCTTCCGCGTGCTCGGGACTCCGAATGAGGAGCTGTGGCCCGGTGTATCGACGCTGCCAGACTACAAGACTTCGTTCCCACAGTGGCGTCCGCAGCCGCTATCCAAGGTGGTGCCGCAACTGGACCGTGTGGGTCTGGATCTGCTCTCGGTGCGTTCAACTGATTAAACCTCATGTTGGACTGTTGTCGCTTGCACTAACACTGTTACATGTCATGTATTCTGTTTTACGCAGCGCCTTCTTGTGTACGACCCTGCCGGTCGTATTTCTGCCCGTGCTGCGATGTCACACCCGTGGTTCGCCGACCTGCATCCGCAGTACGCGTCATTCCGCAACAACGGCAATGGAAATGGCACTCAGACGTTCTTTTAAGTCTGGGGTGAAGCATGGTGCGTTGCATGCTAGCACGTTGCAAAGGAGAAGAGGGGAATATAAAAGGAGATACAAGCAAGATGCCGATTTACACGGGAGAGCAACATCAACATTGACAGACAGCTTCCAGCATCAGTGATCAAGGACGACTAGAAAAAAAACTCAAGCTAAACACAAGTTCGACTGCCGGGAAACTGTGGTAGCCACGGACTATCAAGACATCGACGGCGACCAATTCACAAGCACAAAACAGCAGCAGGAGAGCAGCAGCGAACGACGGACAAGTGCTGGACTTTGCATCAACTTGCAGCTGGAAATTTTATCAGGGCTCATCGAGCTTTCACGTGTGAGTGGCATAGATTTCAACAGTTTCATGCGGACCAACGCGGAGCAAGTAGGATATCTTGTCGGTCAGCTACGCACGGAATTAAAAACGACAAAACATCCAACGTGAAGCCACCATTTTGCCATATCTAGTTGTTGCACCATTATCGAACCAATCACATTCGTTTGCGCCAACTCTCTCGACCAATCATAGATTTAGTTCATCTTTTTCAAATATCAAGTTATTCTCAAGTATCAACGACATCATCAACGGCGATGAATGGAGCTCCTCGTAAACGGCACCATGCTGGACGCACCAAGGGCGAGGAACTGACCCACGCCCCTTCTCATAAGAAAGCGCGGACACTCGTTACCCCACAGATGGCGCCGCACGTCCCAGCGATCAGCAGAAGCCATAGCAGAACCCGCCAACATGAAGTGGCCAACCCCGAGTCCGAAGAGATCGAAGAAGAGGAAGAAATCGAGGGAGAACAACTAACAGAGATGCACAGCCAAGAGACAGAGGAGGAAGGTGCAATGCCTCTCGTGGTCTTCCAGTGCAGCACATGCCGCTCCATTTTTGGGGATTCTTACGCCTTCGTGTGCTCCACGGAGCAGCTCTGGCTGATTACGTTGAGTCACGTCGCCAACGTGGCGCTGGCCCCTGAAGTGCAGACAGCCAATACAGGACTCGACGCCGGCAGTTCGTACTATGAGCTTCTGTGTCATAACTGCCAGGCCGTCCTCGGCCGCAAATATTTAACGACACCTGTGGCGCTGGACGGGATCAGGGACCTGTTTAGTTTTTCTACCGAGGCTATCACGAGTTACACACTGGGAGAACCCATGCAGAAAGCTGAAGGTGAAGAAGATGAGTGGATGAAACTAGCAGCAGCAGCGTGTCATGCAACGATTCAGAAGCTGGCAGCGGATAGGAGCGAAGTGACGAGACTAAGAGAGGAAATGGAGAAGGTCAAGGGACTCATGGTGACGGTGGATGACCGACTTGCGCATCTGGAAGGGGCTGCACCGGAATCGGAAGAGGAGGTTGAGCGTGACCAAGAACAGCAGCAGACGACACGTCAACATGGTAGGAACCCAAGGCATAGGACAGATTCGTAACTGTACGATGGCGTTTAGATATCTTTTTGTGCGTTGATTGTCTGTCTAGCAGTAGTGATTCAAAGGGAGGGTAGCAGCGCGCACCCATCCAGAACGAATGCTACATCCATTGCTCCATGTCGGCATCTCAGCCTTCCTCACATAATGACAGCTTACTGGGTAGCCTCAGCCTCAGCGTCAAATACGGCGCGAGCAGCCTCCATGCCGGTGGGCGGCTTCGCCTTGCGCATCTCACCCGGTCTGCACGCAACAATTGCAAAATATAACGTCAGTCAACAGCTCCAAAACTTCCATCAACAGTTTGAGCTCTCCATACCGGTCGATGTATTCAATGACAGCCATCTCAGCGCCGTCACCCTTGCGGAAGTCGGCCTTGAGGATGCGCGTGTAGCCGCCCTCACGAAGCCTGCAGACAAAAGCGCCACCATGTCATCAGTCGATAATCCCGTCCACATCCCTTTCGTATAAATCTCCAATAACAGCAGTAGCACGTACACGTAGCGAGGACCAACGACGTCGAAAAGCTTGGTCACCGACTCGGGCGTGCGCAGAATGCTCTCGGCGCGCTTACGGGCGGGCTCATCACCCTGCTTGGCCAGAGTCACCACCTTATCGGCCACGCGGCGAAGCTCCTTCGCCTTGGGCAGTGTCGTACGAATGCGCTCGTGCTCGACGAGCTGGGTCACCATGGTACTGAATCATCACAGTAACTCAATTAGCTGATACTGTCAATCTAGAGCGAGTTGGGAGAACGGCAGGTGGATAAATAGGTCTCAGAGGTGGTGAACGTACCGCAGCATCGCCTGGCGATGAGCCGACGTGCGGTTGAGCTTGCGGAACGCGACGCGGTGCTTCATAGTGTCCAAAGCTTCCTGTGGTTACGAGCAGCTCAAAAATGCCCCCTTGTTGATAATTTGTGTCCACAACACCAATTGTGTTTGCTACACCGAATTGTTGCAACGTGAAGTTAGTTACATCCGGCCAACATTCGTGTTGAAGTGCGGCAGTTTTTTTAGACCGAAGCGGCGCACACATTGGCGATCAGAGCTATTTTCTCCAAGGACCTGGCAGAAGAGCTCTTGATCTCATCACCCAGCATGGGCAACGTGCAGCAGCAAGTGGGTAAGCGCATGGTGGTGGGGCGCCACGAAGTGGAGGCCGTGCAGTATCTCGGCGAAGGAGGCTCATCCTTCATCTTCCTCGTCAAGGACGTCCGAGCGCCACCAACATCGTCACCGCTCGTGCTGAAGCGTCTCGTTGCGCACAACGAACAGACGGTGGATTGGATTGCGAGCGAGATCCGACTGCATCAGCGGCTGAGCCACCCGCAGGTGGTGCAGTTCATATCCTCACAGACCAGCAAGGCTCGCGGGGATAAGAGCGAGGTCTTCATCCTCATGGAATACTGTCCTGGGGGGCATCTGCAAGAAAATATGGTCAAGATGGGCGCCAAGCGTTTCGCACAGCACGAGCTGTTGCGTACGTTCAAGAGCCTTTGCGAGTACGTAAGCTACGAGATACTTGTTGTAGGATAGTTCACTAATCCGCTGACAAATGTTGCACCTACAGGCCTGTATCGATGCTACACGCCCAGAATCCTCCTATTGCGCACCGGGATCTTAAGCTGGAGAACTTCTTGTTGGGAAAGGAGGGTGTGTACAAATTGTGCGACTTCGGGTCGTGTGTGGAAGGCCCGCAATCGCTTGCCACTAAAGCGGACCGCATGCGCGAATCCGAAAACGTGTCCAAGCGCACGACTGCCATGTATCGTTCACCTGAGCTAGCAGACGTAGAGGGTACTGCTATGTTTGGCTCTGGGGAGCTGACTGAGGCGGTGGATGTCTGGGCGATGGGTTGCATCCTGTACAGCATGGCGTTTTTCAAGTCACCATTTCCGCTCGAAGGGCTGCGCACCGACCGCTACACGATCCCATCGAACTCACCGTACTCGCCGGATGTGCACGCTATAATTGCTCGCATGCTTACAGCCGATGTCGAGAAGCGCGCGACCATTGAGCACGTTATGGAGTGCATCGACGAGATCATTTGTGGTCGTCCACTTCCACCGTTGCCCGGTGCTTCGAAGAAGAAGAAAGAGAAGGCCAAAACGGAAGCAGAGAAGCCTTCTGCTCCAACATCGACGTCTTCAACCAAAAAGACTGAAGCGAGGAAGGAGACTGTTGCAAGCAAGACGTCGGAGGCTGCGGATCTGTTGAATATGGACTTCAACCCCACCCTTTCGGATAGCAAGCCACTACCAGCAAAGGCTGCACCCATTGCATTTGACACAACTTGGTCGGCACCCACAGTGGGCTTCGCTGATTTCGCGAGCTTCCCGTCGCCAACTTCGTTTGGTCAGAGTGGAGGCAACGACGCAAAGGTTGATCCTTTCGATCTACCTCCTGCCTCGGCCAAACATCAGGCCCCTGCTGCCGCTCCAACATCAAGCGTCTTCGACTTTGATGCACCCCCCGCCCCACCCGCTCCCTCACCAGTACCAAGTATGGCGTCCCATGCTCCTGAAGTAGACCCGTTTGCAGAAATTGACGCTCCTCCTCCAGCTCTACTTTACAGCGGGATGCCAGGACAGCGCATGGGACAACAGCAAATGGGCAAGCAACACATGGGTCAGGGATTCATGGGACAGTCTCAGATGGGCTTTCAACAGCCTCAACAAGGGTTTCCTGGGCAGCAACAACAAATGCCACATCAAATGTGGGGTGGCGTCGCTCACGCAAACCAGGGATATCACTCGTCGAACCCGTTTTAAGACAGCAAATTCGCAGAATACCGTCTAGTGCACGCGCATCAAACTGCATATCTTCCCGAGCTCTACGGGTGTTTCAGATAGCCATCGAGCTGTTTCAAGAAACCCCTACATGTAGGCCCAAATCAATTCCAATCCAGTTCTTACAATACACCATTTCTGGATGAAATGAAGAATTTCCCAGATCAAAATAAAACTTAATGGGATTTAGGTAAGTGCCGTAAAAAATTGAATTGGTGCCTGTGTTTAGCAATAATAATGATTGCAATTTTATCATAACAAGATCAGTATCGGATGGTGATCGAGATTACCGAATGACAGTTCTCGTCAGTGCCAGTATATTAATAGCTTGTCCTACTTGCCTTGGCGAACAAATTTTGCAATATGATCCGCTTGTGTCATTAATACGCATAAATTTCTGAAGCATTTCTGAGGAAGGACATTTGGTTTCGATAGTATTAATGTCGTTTACGTACTGAGTATTTTGGATTTTTCGGCATCTGCCAGACTGCCTCTGAAGGAAGTACATGCAGTTAGACATGCTAAAATCTTACACAGCTAGACGAGGCACTAGTTAGAAGTTGCATACGCCGAGAGTTAGCCTGCTGTTGGTGGCCTCAAAGATGAACAGCTAGACGAGCAAAGCAAGCGACGAAACGAGCTGCGTTCTCAATACTCCCAAAGCAAGAATGTTTCACTTCTTACCGCATGGTCTCTCACATGCAACGTGTCGTACACGAGGAGAAAAGACCGTTGGACATACAACCAACATCATCAACCGCGAAAAAAAAACCTTTGATCTCTCGTGTCTCAATTTCCAGCACGAGGACCGTCTTGCCTCCGTTTGCACCAGGCTCCAGATGAGTGACATCGTTGCATCATCTTGCAGTACAACCACATAGATCACACTACATCATCCAGCTTCTGCTACTCCCACCGCACTCATGGTGGACGTGGACTGCAGCCGAACGTCCTCAACATTCAGCACTTGACGGAGACTCTGAAACCGAATTTGTCCTAATGCCTTCGTGAAGATATCAGCTACGTCTCCCCCAGTGAAGACGTACTGCACTTGGAAATTCTTCTTCTCCACCAACTTGGCAATTTTGCGACTCGTCTTTGCGAATCTCTTCATTCTCCGGTAATTACCAGGCTCTTAGGCCACTGTGAGAGTACTTTGATGATCGATGTGAAGGATGGAGCACGCTTCGCCACGAATCTCCTTGTCAGCTTTCTCTCCTACATTAAGTCCTCCACACATAAGCTAGCTGCTATCATCCCCGACCTGCATGCATCAAAGGACAAGTCGCAGAAGTTCAGTACCGACGGAGAAGGACCTGAGCTCATGGCTTTCGCCGGATCCCTGGGACTCCACCACTCCACTGGTGGTCACTTTGCCCTGCTGCTTGCTCTTATACATGAACATACAGCCATTGAGTCGCACCAGGTAGCCCGTAATTGATCGGCTTGTATCCGGACAGTTGGCATGCTCTGCGTCACAGTGAGCGTCAACACGTAGTGGTACCACTGGATCTTGGCGTCGATACACCAATCCGTAGATTCGTGTGGCCCGACGGTGACGGAGTACTCGCTTCGCGCACATATAGTATTCCTTTGTGTACAAGCTGCTGTAGCGCGCCAAAGTCCGCACTGCATTTGCGAGATCTGACCGCGTACATGCCACTAAATATTGTAACGCTCCAATCAACTTTCGAAACAGAATGCTCAGATCATTGATTTTGATTCTGGCTTGCTCAATTGAAGGCATCATCTCGTTCTGCATCAACGGCGACCCGACTCGCGCATCGCTCATACCAAAGCGCTCTAGTGCGCAGTCAATATACGCGGTCTGCGAGATGCAAAGCACCTCGCCCGGGACGTAGTTAACTTCCATAGCCAAGCTATATTTAACTTGTCCAAGGTCTTGCAACGCAAACTTCTTACTGATTTAATCAATCACGCCTTCAATGTCCTCCTGCTTTCCAGCAATCAATAAATCGTCTACACAGACCATGATGTATATGATGCGACCGCCCAGTGTAATGGGCCAACTCTGTGCCCACTACTTCGGCTTACACGTTAGCGCACGTGTACGAGGAAGCGTAGTTTGCTTCAACTTAGGTTAACTATACTTTCGTCCGAAAGTATAGATTTACTAAAATAAGAAAAAGCTAAAAGCCGTTTTGGGTCAAAATGAGAACTGTTATTTATGATTTATGTCTGGACTGGGTTTCCTCCTAAAACTCATATCCTATATGAAAGGTATTCTGCCATCCGATGGCTGTCAGAACCCTGCTAATCTAATTGGTAGAAAGAAATGCTTATCTACCAATAGGAAGCCTAAATGCATACAGACCAGTGGTCTGCAAAGTGTAACCATTGGTGTGTCTTACACCAACGTTCGAGAACCCTTCATGTAACCAAGTGGCTGCGTGTAGCCACTTGCGTGTAACCCCGTTAAGATAAGACGTGCTAGTCTTAACATGTCAATCAAAGAATTGACGAGACCGTCAACTCTCTGGGCAATTCAAGCTTATTTCGCAATGAGCTCGCTAACGACGACGCCAGCACAAGAGTCTGCTTCTGCAGACTCTGCTACGCCCGTGCCTGCGCAAGCAAACACCTCCACGACAGAGTCTACACTCTCTGTCGACAAATACCACGCGCTAGAGTATAGGAAGCGCGTGGAGGATAAGGCTGCTGCCCCCGAGACGATCCTCGAGGGTTCGTCGGTATTTCACACCGACGGTAGCATGCCTACCGACTATGGGTCGGACATCAGTGATGTCCCCATGGAGGAAGGGGAAGTCCCATCCTCAGCGGCCGACTCCGAGTCGGCCACAGTCGCGCATGAGCCGGTCACAGGGTCGCGTCGACCCCGTGAAGATGATCCGAGCGCTTCAAGCTCGAAGCGCTCGCGTAATGATGAAGAAGAGAAGGCACCAACGCCGGTTACTCCTTCTTCTCCGCGTTCTGTCCCGACAGAACGCGCTCCGTGGATGCCAAGCGCATCCGAGATTGCTTCCAGGTTCGGTGCGACTTCGCCACCGAACCCGATTCCGCTGTACGTGTGCAGCGCCATCGTTGATGACGCTGAGGCTGCAGCTGAGCACTTTGATCCGATGACGAATCAAAGGCGCGAATATTTCATAGGACTCTTCCATGAGCTCCGATGGCATGCGTCGAAGAGGACTTCGCGCAAAAGCAAAGTGCCCGAGTGGATGGCACTTTGTCAATCTTGGAACGCCTTTGTTGAGAACTTCAACAAAGACGCGAAAGCTTACCGCGCCCGCATCACTGCGGCGCAACAGCGCTTCGAGACTTTCTCGAAGCGTCACATGATCGATCGCCGCCATAATGAAGCTATGGAGGCGGGTATTCCGTGCGGAGTTCTCTTTGGAACTGCGTGTTCGCACTGCCTCCTTGGGGTAGAGCGTCCGTCCGATCGAGACCTCACCGGATACACGACTGTGCGTGTACCTGCTCAGCTGCGTGATCTCCGCGTTCAACTTGAACGTCGTGATGAACGTCGTAACACTCCGAGTGTCGGCGGTGATCGCAGCGCTCGTGCAGGCGTTACGCCTGCACTCCGTTCTGGGTTTCGTACGCCCTCACCATTTCGGAACGTCCTCCACCAGGACCTTCCGCGGTTCCCATGTATCTCGGTGGGGAGAAAATCCTTTCCAACGAATACGAATACGAGCCTGATCTCGGTTCGTCTTCGGGAGTTCATAGCCCAACTATCCACCGAGTCGAGCCGCGCGCATAGCACAGTGGTGGCGGCGGGGGCGGAAAGATACCTCTCGTACGGTCAACCCCAGGTTGACCGTGACCCCCGTGCTCTACATGACCGTGTAGCCGCTCTGGAACAGTTCCAGAGCGTGGGGTTTGCTCAGCTGGAACATGAGCTGCGCTACCAGAAGGCGCAGGCCGCGCAGGCCGGTCAGACCGCGTCGAATATCCAAGTATAACTTGGAACGCAGGTCGTGAGGCTCCACGACCGTGTTGTCGCCCTCGAGAAGCTGGCTTACGCCGCTTCGTCGTCCTCTGCGAGCCATCAAGGTTAGATGGCTCGTGTTGCATGTGCGGCTTCAACCGCCCGACGTAGAATGTCGGATGGAGCCGCATAGTGGTCGGTATGTCCAACGTGTACGCGTTGCCATGCCGTTCAAGCACTTTGAACGGACTGACGAAGCGCGGAGCAAGCTTACTTGCTCCGAAATCCGAAACTGCGTGTCTAGGCAGGTTCTGAGTAACTAACAGAACTAATGAACCCTTTTCGAATTCATTTGTGTTACCCCTGCCAACATTGTCAGCGTTCAGCTTTTGTCTACCCAGCTATCGCGTCCTGGACAAACCGTATTATGGCCTGTCGGCCCTGGACAAAGTCCATTGCTTGCGTGCTGAATGGTTTGTTCAGCACGGCGTTCTTCCCCGCAGCAGGCCCGGCCTGTGCGCCGTCTGTGCTCTGCACAGACGTGTTGTCCTTGGTCGCGGTGTCTGTACCCTGCACAGACCCGTGGTTCTTGTTCGTTGTCTTGTTCGGGTAACGAAATGCAGCTTGTTTTTGTGTTGTCATCACTGATACTGTGTCGGTATTAGCAGTTTTCTCCGGTTGTTCGGATGCAACTGTAGATCCTCCTCCACTTAAGGAGGAAGCCACCATCCCGAGCATACTCCGAATGCGTGGATGCCGCATCACATTCACGTAGAACGGTGTATACCCCGTCGAGGCATGCACCGAGTTGTTGATTGCAAACTCTGTCATCGGCAGACAGTCGCTCCATTGCTGGAACGAGTGTGCGTAGCTCTTCAACAGGTCGCCGAGCACGCGATTCACGCGCTCGGTTTGACCGTCCGTCTGCGGATGGTCCGTAGTTGACATCGACAACTGTGTACCAAGAAGTGTGAACACTTCTTGCCAGAACCGCGCTGTGAAGCGTGGATCATGGTCCGGCACAATGTCGAGCGGCATGCCATGGTGTTTGAACACCATGTCTACAAACAGTCGTGCTGTCTGTACGGCTGTCACTTCAGCCGGCACTGCGGCAAGATGCACCATCTTGCTGAACCGGTCTTCAAAGACCACGACACTAGTCCTCCGCTTACTGTCAGGCGGAAGACCAAAGACAAAGTCCATAGAGATGGACTGCCAACACTCCGACGGTGTCGGAAGTGATTGAAGCGGAGCCTGCGAAAACGCAGCAGGCTTCACGCGTTGACACACCTCGCAAGCACGTACGTACTTGCGCTCCCACTTGAACTCGTGATTCCAGTAGGAGTCACGCGTGAGAAGCACGTATGTCTTTTCACGACCAGGATGCCCTGCCGTAGGGACATCGTGATACTCGTACATGATCCGCATCCGCAGATCATAGTCGTTCGACACGACGATGCGAATCACATCGTCGTCCACTGCGCTGTATAGCAGCAGTCCTTCGTGCACACGATAACGATGTGCACGAGCTCGAAGGTGTGGTGCCAACTTCCGACGCGCCTCGTCGGAAGGTGCTGAGGCATAGCTCAGCAGCTGCTTCGCGTCGTCGATCAACGACGACGACGGAGCATTCGCACGCTCGACGCCAATCCGATTGGCGTCGGCTGTCTTCACAGCATAATCTGGCCGACGCGTTGTGACGTCGGCCACGACGTTCAACCTTCCGGGTTTGTATTCAACTCGGAAGTCGTACTCTGCGAAGAACGACAACCATCTCACCATCCGTTGCGAGATGTGTGGCGACTTCACTGCAGTTCACAGTGAAGCGTGGTCGATGTAGACCACGAACGGTCCACTCCCAAGTAGATACACTCGGAACTTCGCGAGTGCATACTTCATGGCAAGGAGCGCCTGTCATGTACGGGATAGTTGCACTCAGCTGGCTTTAGCTGACGCGACTGATAGTAGACCACACGATCACGGCTCTCGTGATCGTGTTGCATCAACGCGCATCCAATCGCAAAGTCGGACGCGTCACACACGACTTGGAACGGATGATCTTGGTCAGCCACTGCCAAGATTGGCGCTTCAGTCAAGCCCTGCTTGACTGCATCGAAGGCCTGCTGACACTCAGCAGTCCACTTCCACTCAGCTTCCTTCTTTAGAAGCTGCGACAGCGGGTGAATCTTGCCGGCGTAGTTTTCAACGTACTTGCACAAGTACGTTACAAGCTCAAGGAACTGCCTCAGTTCCTTGACATTGGATAGCTTAGGCCATTCACTTATCACTCTGACCTTCTCTGGGTCAGGGCGTACGCCGTTCATTCAGACGAGACACCCAAGAATGGGTTTCTCGCTCGCCCCGAAGATACACTTCTTCAGGTTCGCATAGAGCTTATGCTTACGCATGAGTCCTAGCAGCTTACGGAGGTGCTTCTTGTGCACCTCAACGTCAGTCTTCCCGTTCACAGCCCGGCTGTGAACGAACACATCGTCGAAGTAACTCGGTGCGAAGTCGCGCACTGAGCGCAATAGATCCGTCACGCATCTATTGAAGGTAGCAGGGACGTTGTGGCATTACGAGCCACTCCGAAAGCGTACCGCTTGGAGTGCTCACCACTGCGAGAGGGATATTGCTGTCACACATCAGGATTTGATAGAATCCGTCGCGCAGATCAAGAGCACTGTAGATGGTGCTCTTGGCCATCGAATCGATGATCACATCTTTTCGTGGTATCGGCGTCTGCGCCGGTATCGTCGCATCGTTCAGCTTGTTGTAAGCATGAACGATGCGCCATCCGCCTGTGGCTTCTTGACACATAACGTTGGTGCACTGTGCGGGGACTTCGATTCCCGCACCTGCCCTGCCTGACGACGACTCTCGAAGAAGTCGTCGATCGCCTTCACTTGATCTCGCGGCAGTGGCCACTGCGGTGTCACACAGTACTTCGTGCCCGGCACGAGATCAATCTCGTGCTGTATTCCCTTGTCCTGCGGAAGCTCAGCAGGAATCTCGTCCGGGAGTACATCCTTGTGCTCTCGCAGACCATCGTAGAAGGGACTCGTCCTCAGCGAGTCCCAGCTCTGCCCGTCGAAGCGATCCTTCTTCGTCTTCGCACTGAGAGTGTCCTCACTCTCAGTGGTACTCGCAGCGTGGAGTTGCCTCAACTCCTCCGCTTCGCTCTTCATCCTTTCGAGATCCGAAAGGATGCATATCTGTTCGATGCGTCCATCGTACAGGTCCTTCGCGAAGCGCATCCAGCTCATGGCTGGAAGCGACGTCAACTCTGACGCACTCGTCGGAGAATTCTCCAATTCCATTGACCGGTACTGGAGACCAGCACGGGTCGGTGTCAAGACGTTCAGCGTCTCGACACTCGACGTCGTGTCCGATGTCTGCCCGGCAGACATCTCTTGTAGCGTCTCGGTCCCGGACCGAGACTTGCGCAGCTTGTGTTGCTTGCGCTGTCGTTCTTTTTGTGGAGCCCGGCTCCACTTGTTCCTCGTCGAGGCCCGGCCTTGGACGGGTTTCCGTTGTCGTAACCGTCGGCGGATTCTTTTCGCGGACGCACACAATCAAGCCCGGCTTGATTGCATATCGCTTCTTCGTGCAGCCCGGCTGCACGCGAGCACGCAAGTTTTTCCGGTGTTAGACGTTTGCAACCGTCAACACTGCTTGCCGCGTCATCAACTCCCGGAGTTGATGCGCTTTTGACACCTCAACGCCTTGCGGCGGAGTTTGTGTCGACTCCCGGAGCCGACACACTTTTGTCACCTCGACGCCCTGCGGCGGATCCTTCCGTGATTTTCGAACAAATCACGGCCGTGTCAACTCCCGGAGCTGACACGCCGACTTTACAGCTACTGATTGTAGCTGAAGTCTCTTCCATACTTAATCGATCAACTCCCAGAGTCGATACGCGCATTGAAGTAGGAATGCATCTCAAATCAGAAATCAGATTTGAGACAGACTCAATGACTGCCTCAACGGTGTGATCGGATGCACCTTGCGGTGCATGCGCGACACTGACAGGGCCATCGCTCTCTGTCGCGTTGCGTCCGAAGCGTACAAGCGTACGCTTCTCCCAGTTGACCACTGGATCATGCCGTGCAAGCCACGGCATGCCCAATACCAAGTCAAACTTATTGTCTAAGTCTAAGACGATAAAGTTCTCCACAAACACCCGGTGATTATACGAGAAGCACACGCGTACGACGCGCTTCTCAGTTCTCGCGGTGGCACCCGTTGCCAACCGCACTTCCAACACACTTCGAGGTGTGTCTACATCCTCGAAGTTCGGCTTTGGTAGACTTTGCTGTCGAACAAAGTTGTTCGACGCACCCGAGTCTACCAGAGCACGAAGAGAGTTCTCTCTCTTCGACCTTATTTTCAGGATGACAAGATTTGGCTTGTCATCTTGCTTCTTGCAGTGAGCGGCTCTCTCACTGGGGGCTGCAGTCTTCAGTGTCGCGTGTCCGTTGTAGACACACGTAACTGCACTACCAGTAGGGCGCCCCGCGCCTACTGGTTCCGCGCGTTTTTTGATTGATCGCGGCGATGCCCAGCATTGCCACGTCCGCCCCCGGCCTTGTGCACAGCCGCTGTGCACTCACGCGCATAGTGTCCGGTGTATCCGCATCGGAAAGACCGCACGCTACTGTTGTTCCGCTGCTGGTGACCAGCAGCCGTAGCGTTCGAGAGGTCCATAGGTTCCGGACCTCCCGTTCTCATCACCGGACGTGCCATCCTCGGCACGTTCACATGCAATTTAGCCTGCCGCATGCTAAATTCCTCTTGCATGGCAAGGATGATCGCAGCTTCGAGAGTACTTGGGTACTCTCGGAAGAGGTAGGTCTTGACGGGACCATCCCTCAAAGCCCTTCATGAACGTGACGACCTTGATCGCCTCGTCCATCGGGTTGGTCACGATGTTCGAGACCAAGTACCGCGCACGTTGGGCGTAAGCATGAACGTCATGCTTACCTTGCTGCAGGTCGAGGAACTCAGCCCTCGACCGAAACTCGTTCTTAGGAGGCTCAAACGCTTGTCTGAGCTCCTCCTTGAACTCCGCGTACGTGCCGAAGCACGTAGCGTCCGTGAGCTGACGTCCATACGCCCAGATCCTCGCTCGTCCGCCAAGACATGACATGGCGAACGCAACCTTCGACGAATCGTCGAAGATGCGTCGAGCTGCAATGGCAGTGTCGACCTCGACAAGCCATCGGAGAAGAGGTTCCCCCTCTTTTCCCACATAGTTGCTCACGTGCAGTTTCAATGACTGCACGCGCGCTGTCGTCCCGGACGACGCCGTCGTAGTCGTAGCGGCAGCAGCATCTCGCTGCTCCTTGACTATGAAGCCCAGAGCAACACCGTGTTGCTCTGTCAGTGACAACGTCCGTAGCATCGTCGCTACGGCCGCCTCCCCAATGACTGTTGCCAGTCTTTGGAGTGCCTCCCACTCTGGACCCGACAGGTGGGGGCAGTCTGCACGCGCAATGTGCGTTGCAGACTCGATCGGACCACGCATGGACGGATTACCGTCGATGGGCTGGTTCTCGGCCCCATGTTCGTATTCCATACGAACAAGTCAGGTAGTCGGTCGTTGGACGGACTACGAAGTGCTACCAGGTGTAATGGGCCAACTCTGTGCCCACTACTTCGGCTTACACGTTAGCGCACGTGTACGAGGAAGCGTAGTTTGCTTCAACTTAGGTTAACTATACTTTCGTCCGAAAGTATAGATTTACTAAAATAAGAAAAAGCTAAAAGCCGTTTTGGGTTAAAATGAGAACTGTTATTTATGATTTATGTCTGGACTGGGTTTCCTCCTAAAACTCATATCCTATATGAAAGGTATTCTGCCATCCGATGGCTGTCAGAACCCTGCTAATCTAATTGGTAGAAGAAATGCTTATCTACCAATAGGAAACCTAAATGCATACAGACCAGTGGTCTGCAAAGTGTAACCATTGGTGTGTCTTACACCAACGTTCGAGAACCCTTCATGTAACCAAGTGGCTGCGTGTAGCCACTTGTGTGTAACCCCGTTACAGAGTGCATTGGTGCTGTATTTTAATCAAAGTCGTGGATGCCGATATCCGCGTCTACGATCCGATGGTTTCCTCCAACCTAAAGCAAGTCCGAGAAGTGGAAAAGGGTCTTGTGGAACTTTTGCCGGCCCCGCAGTCTCCACGAAGTCGTTATCATGTCCGAACGTTTGAGTCCAATCTCGGTATACAACGAGATAGCTACAGCTGTTGACTTTTCGCTTTACTTGCATGCGAAATGTTTGTGGGGCTTCGTGTCCGAGTAGCACAGACACCCTCAGGCGCCGTCAGCTACAGTACTTGCGCTATCGCTACATGCTAATGTGTTTTAGATATACCGTTTAAAAACATTCATTTAATAATATCATTGGCCACACGTTTAGTCCTGTTCTCTTAGTGACGGCAATGCTGCTGTCGCTGTTGCCGACGTGTCAGTCTCAGCCGAGCTGGTCTCCGTCTTGCCACCCTCCTTCGTGCCACCGTGCTGCCCTTGGCCGTTCTGGGCTTGGCCGTGCTGGTCTCCGTTAAGTCGCGGCCGTCCTCGATTGTGATTATCTCGGCGGCGCTGCTGAGACACGGCCAGCCGGAGTGCTGGCTGGTTCTGGCTCTCACTCTTTGTAGCGTCCTTAACACATATCTGTTTGTTATTTGTCATTTTACGGTGTTTGCTGGTGTCGTTTTCAAGTCTATTCTGGGCTTTTAATCGTCGGGAATACTTATTAGGGATTAGAGTTCAGTCGAATTATCCATGGTAACACACTACTATTAAATTTTCTCGTCTGGACAATTACAGTACGGATAAGACGGCACTTACAGTTTTGTAAACTGAATCATCCAAAATAATTGGGAATCAGCTGGGGGCCTCATCGATTAGTCAAAATTCAGAGGGGGTAGCTCTGATTGGGTAGATTATAGAATGGAACCGAGTTGGGATAAAGCTCGCTTGCAATAATCTATGGCTCTCCCTACGTTCACCAAGTTTTTGGCTAAAGAACGCACGAAAACCAAGACCATGTAGTGGAGATTCCTAATGGTTCACGGGTGGTATTTAAAGAAAAATGTTTACTATTAAGTGGTATACGCAATGTAACACACTAAGCAAAAACACACTAAGTCGTGGCGTTAACGCCATCAGTAGCAGCGATTGCGGCGGTAACAGCACTGTAGCTAGGTCTCTTTAGCTCAAACTTGAACACTTTCATTATTGGACAATATCTACATCAAACACTACCCTATCAAAAATGTAAGAAAAGTGCTTGTAGCGCACGTACTTCAGCTTCTCCCGGCCCAGTTTGTCTCCACGAGGCATGGGGATGCCGTGGTCTGGAGAAGCTGTTCTGGCGACCTTCAGGTACATCTCGAACCAATGCACGACCAAAACGCCACAACTATGGTCATCCCGTTGTAGCAATCCTGGGAATGTTCGAATCTACATACTCGTCATCATAAGAGGCATGAAATGACTATTGATAGTGCTCTCCACATCATCTAAAAAGTCTTGTCTGTGGAATGAGTCGTACGTCCACACAATTTGCCTCTCCATATCAAAAATGGTGCCACACCAGTTAGGAAACGCGACGTTAACATATACAGGACAGAACACGATCCGATTGGCTTCCATTCTGCTAAAGACCCGATCGCTAGTGTCGAGATATCCTTTTCTTATTTCCTCATCCGCCATCTGCATGTAGACAGGATCGACGACATTCTCATATGCCAGGTAAGTTTGGTGGCTTCTTCTGCTACACGCAGTGAGGCCAAGTAGACACAGGTATCGCTCAACCAGTTATCTCCTCCGAAACGAGCCAATTCCATAAATGCGATGTCGTGTCCACCAGAGTGATAGACGGTATCCACATCCATGTGAGGAATCGTGCGTAAAATGTGTTTGCGTTTCTCTTTGTCGGAGTTGTCTTCAATCAGCGTCGTCTTTACAAACTTGATTAGATTTCGTGCCATATCCATCTTTCTCGAAATCTCGTGCCATAACTTCATCCATTCAATATCCAGTACGGTGAATGTCCCCACGCTCAATATAGATACTAGCCGTCACGCTTCTCTCATTGATCAGCTCCTCTCGAATTTTCACATTCTTAGCCGAGTCTAAACGCTTGACCACCAACGATTCTTTATGTAACAAAGAGGACAACAAAGTTAAAAGTACTTCTTCACCGATTTTTAACCAGTTCCACCAAGTTCTTGGTGGTATTCCTACCAAGTCAATGTGTTCATCACCACCTCACCAACTTGAAATACATACCTGCCAGCACGAAGCGGAGGTCGGTCTCAAGAACTTGCGCGGGCTTGCTGGAGACGACGAAAGCTTTTGGCCGCTTGAAAACCGCAGAGTCGAACATACGTCGAATCGCGCTCAGCGTATCGCCAATCTCAGCAATCGAGAGCACTTTCTTCTTATCTGCATCCTCGAAGTTTTCGAGGGTAACGTCTCCAATTGTGACAATGTCATCCACGAACACCATGGTTTCTTCAGTATCTTTGGCCTTCTTCGCCTTCTTGAAACTTGCTTTCTGCTTAGGTCTGCCAGACGCGCGACTGGCCGGATTCAGCTGCACAAGAGTTTTCTTGGACCTCGAGCGGGCTTTCGGTGCACTTGGCGCCGCTTTTTCTCCAGTCTGTTCGTCCATTCCCAGCTTCCTTTTTGTCGATGGTATGGCACCCAGTTTCCCTTTCGCACTGCTATCAAGCAGCACTTGTTCGACCAACGAGCCTAAATCAGCACTGCTCACAGACTCAGTAGTCTCATTCATTTCTGACGTGGCTTCGACTGGCCGCTTGGTGTTAGGGTCACCGCACGAATTGATGTCACCACACAAATTCTTGGCTTCCTCACCAACATCATCAATTTCACCAGAAACATCAATTTTTGAATCAATGTCAGCAGTCGCGTCATCGGGCGGTTGTGCATAGAGAGTGGGTGCTCATTCTCTCGAGTCATACGTTCCAGCTCTTCTAAGTGGTCGCGTCATCTGCAGAACTCCTTCTTTTTTCCTTTATCTGCTACGCATTCAGCGATCCGCTGGCACACGGCAAATACTGTGCGGTACTTCTCGTTATGTGAGAGCACGCGTTTCTTATTGCGTCTTCCACATCTTGCGACACGGTAGCAGACAACAGTCTACGTCTTCGTCGGCTACCCCACTATCGCTTTCGCTATAATCGTCAACAGTTGACCAGCGGTCAGGGAAAGGGAATAGAAGACCGAAACAATGTGTCTTCACGGCGCAAGAACATGATGTGACGGCTGGAAAGCAGGAGCATTTGATTGAACATGAAACTGCAGTTGTTAAACTCCGAGCTCACCTTATAGATTATAAAACAACTCGTTAGTAAAACAGTTGTAAAATAAGACAGCAAATTAGGTATTCGTGCTTACCGCATACTGAGAGGATGATACTTTGCTGGTCAGCGAGAAGAGTACTGGTGACGGCTCACTCGAATCTACATCGCAATTGGCTTCCTTACTGGCCGTGTATTGTTTATCCACCAAATCACACGCGTGATGGGTAGCAATCTTTGCAAGTATTTGCAGCTCTTTATCATAGTTGTTGTTGAAGCGAAATCCCACTCGCTTGGACTTGTACCGGTACTTGTCTTCAGTTGTTGGCTGGAGGAAAAGCAGATGATCTATACACTCATCCATGGGCATGTGACGATTGAGAATGTCCGTGGCAGCACCCCAGCTAGCTTCCAGGTGATTATTCGTGTTGTTGCCAAATGAAGGATACTACCCCGCAAAAAGGAACACCAAAGCTTCTTGCAGTTCAACCAATTGGACTCTATTTACTCGTAGAAGGCAGGTTTCGTCTTGCACAGCACTTGGATAGCTTGTAAATACCGATCGAATTCACGTTCGTAATCTGTCCGCACCATCAACGTAATCATGTTCTTTACGTGCGTCTTCTCAACCGACGTGAAGCCATACATCCTCTTGCTCGACTCCCGATGCATATAGTCAATGACATGGAAGTGGCAAAGAATTATGGTAGCATCTGGCAACTCCTTAGGTAGTACATCGATCTCCGTGAAGTCTTTGTCCACGATCACAACTTCCACATCAATCCAAGCGGTATTGTTCTCCTTGAACGCCTGAAAAGCGTTTTTCATGTTCAGTTTGGTTTCTCCATCGATCACAGCATGTTGAGCGAATGAGCCGCTGCCAAACTTATCCGTGACCATGAAGCTGAACAAACGATATCTGCAAACATCAATGAAATTCAAGCAGTCGTTAATGCTTGGTGACTATATCACCATTACTTTGGTGAACAAAACACCATACATAATCTAAAGCAGAACGTCCAGTTCAGCATACCTGTGATGTTTGTCCGGTGGGCAGCATCAACGCACAGCACTTCCGGAAACTTGCGAGTCATACTTCTCATGTGCGCCTTCTGGAACGTGATATAGCTTGTCAGGTTCGTCCCAGGATCGCGAAAAATCTTCACTGCGTTGCCCGGTCATTCACCTAAGTCCTACAGCAGCTCTGAAACTCGGACGTTAGCGCCGGGTGATGTATACGTCGTGCGACGCATCTGAGCAACCATGTTTTCAACGTCATTGGGCTGAATCAGTTAGCCGGATGCTTCCTTCAGGCAACGAAGGATTTTCTTTCGCTTGGGTCCTCCTGCATAACGAAAGAGAAATAAGCAACGGCAACACAGAAGAAGTCCATGGTCAAAAGCATATAGTACCTTGCCACATCGTCTTTGCGACACGCTTGATTCCAGGAGAGTCAATCTTGCGAGATTCAGCGTATGAGTAGAACTCATCTCGTCCTACGCTGTGATTATGGGTGGAGTTGTGCTTCCTCGTCCTCACAGTGCAAACGTCGTTGTCGTCTCGGTTTAGAACTGTATCTAGGCGCGCCGTGCAGCCAAGAGCCCGAAAGGTGTGTTTCGTGCGGTCGCCGTTTCCTGGGTTTTAAAGCTCCAACCATGCGTACAGATGAACGTTCTTGAGTAGAACTGCAGGCCTCCGTCGTACAGGTCAGGTCCCTCCCCGTGCGCGCGGCTCGGTTCCGAGTCTCACGGTTCCGATCGCGAATGGAGTTGCTTGTTCGTAGCTTGTACACTTGATATGTTTCGTCTGGATACCTGTAACATGCACGTTAAGATAATAGCGCTCAGTAAAGCACAATACAATCATCTCTTTCCGGTCAAACGCTACTTGAAAGTCTTGCTACGACTCGAACTCGCCCTCGAAAGGAGATAACGTCACTTTCACTGTCGTTCCAGCCGCACCATTTTCTTGACTCCTCTTTGCCGCGGGACCGGAGGCAGTCGTGGCCATGACGGCGCCAAGTCGTGATGCGCCTGCGAGGCAGCCGAAGAGCTGGGTTGCGGGGCGGGGAAGTGGAGCGGGCTGCGGAGCGTGGGTGGTGCAGCCGGCAGCAGCGCAGGAACCTGGAGCGAGGTGGGTATTCGCTTGAGGGGGCCGAGAAGGAATGAACGGCTCTATATGAATTAAATATTTCTAGATATTTTTTTTAAATTCAGGGTGGGTCCATATTACCGAGGTTAGGGTACCGACGGTATCTGTACCTTTTGCTGCGTGAACCTAGCCACTTTCATAATCTAACCTAGAAGCTCACGGACACAACAAGAAATAATATGTTAATATTAGGAACTTCCTAAGCCCCCGTAATCCATCCCGTCTTCGTAGTAGCACTTGTCGTCGCAAGAAAGCGACGCTGCACAGCGATGTGTTTAACTGGTGTTTGTCGAGCAGTGCTCGACGAGCACCATGCAAGATTTTGCGGGGTTGCACTCAGCGGCTGCGATGCGCCTCCGAGGTATGTAGAATGCTCCATGGCACAGGGATACCGTCGACGCTGGAAACCTTTTTGTCACCAGTGGTGAGAAAAGGAATTTTCGTAGTGAAGTCACGCATCAACGCTGAGCTAGTATGCAAGTCCTACTTTGTTGCCGTTACTGCTGCGTCGCAAGTTGCAGCTTAACAAGCTCTCATCTCACTGAAAAATTGCGGTACTACGTAGTACCGTAAAATGCGGTAGGTCAAACGAAAGCAAAATAAGGGGTAAATTTGTCTTGACCTGCACGTGACCGACCGCCAAGCACGTCCAGTTGATACTGCGAATCGCGGACTGCGATTCGCCCTACGCAAGTCCGAGACAATATAAGATGAATCCATCTCCTTTTTTGTTCCAGCTTTCCTCAGAGAGCTTTCCCGGCAAAGTTGTACTGAATATTGCTGCTCCGATTCACCGAGTAGATCCTGAGTCAAGGGGAGTACCACAAGTCTCGGTCATCTAACGATCACTATCCATTTTGAGATCAACTGCTACAAACGATCTACTCACGGATAAATTGTCCAACATGTTTGCCTTCTTCGACCAGGTCCCCACTTCCACCTCCCTGCTGCTGCAGTGCGGTTACCGCAGCAAGGCCTGCACCAACCATCGCGCTACCAAGCTCGATGGTACACTCCACAAACTCTGCGAGTTTCACCGTCGCAAGGCGAATTTGAACCAGCAACGGCTGCACAAGCGTCAGCGAGAGCAACGGCTGCACAAGCGTCAGCGAGAGCAACGGCTGCACAAGCGTCAGCGAGAGCAACGAGCTGCTCGTCAGATGTGTGAGCCAGTCGAGAATCGCTCGATCAAGAAGGCACATCCAAGTCTGGAACCCGTTGTCGACCCAATCTTTCCGTTCAAGCACGAGTTTGGTACAAGTGGATACAACGAATATTGCCCTCTCGTTGGCGCTGGAGGACCCAGTCTGGCGAAGATCTGGGCGCCGGACATGGACTTCTTGGAGCAGCTGCTGGACGACATGCAGTCGATGCCTCCATTGGACGATACCAACTCCTTCATTGTGTAAGCTAGCGGCTTTTGCGCGTGCCTAATACATGTAATTCAGTTTCTCTTTGTGCATTGTATCTTGCGAGTACATGCGCTGGTATTTATCTGGGGCCTGGGCTGATGCTGGATCTGCATCACCCCGAAATGGCTCGCGAGAGCTCAGCTCTCAGAGCTGTGTCCATCTCGTTTCAAGCCGGAATATATTATATCGGCAATCCCCCATCTCATTTTTTTTTTTTTGCTTCACCGAGATTCGCGCAGAGCTCGGGCAACGGACCAACACTCGCACGGTTGCAGCTGCCCATCCCACTGGGGGGAACATCGGGACACGACCGCGATCTGAAGTTAAGCCGGAGCACGAATCAAGAGTGGCTACAGCGCGCTCGATTCGTGCCCCGTCACGCTGGACGGTTGCCCGCAGAATGCAGTCAATTTTGTCCGTGGCGTACAGTTATAATTTATTCGTGGATGAAGAAGGGGGGGGGGGGGCTTGTATCCGCCAGGATACTCGGCTCGCTGTTGCTGCAGCGTAGGGCCTGCGCCGGCCACTGAGCGAGCTCACTGCAGGACGATGAGGGTAAACTGTAAACGTAGTGCACCACGCTCGACGCATAGCGACTTTCGCTCTTTACATCAACATCGCCTACTTCTCACTGAATCTCACCAGTTGATCCCATCAAGGCCGAAGCGAAGGGAAAGGTGAATCCATCTTACGCCAGATAGCTACGCTCATTTGAATGAAGCGCTGGATACTGCTGATACGGCCAGTGAGATCAAGCATAAAGCAGGTCGGTTGAAGCGACACCAATGGTAACAGTGGAAAAAAAAAATCCTCTTGTCTCTCCTGTCAGTAGTTCTGTCACCGGTTGCAGTACTCACAACTCAATTTGCGGTTCATCAACCACAACTACTCCACGCTACTTTTGCTCAGTATGTTCGCTTTCTACGACGAAGTCCCCACCTCCACCTCTCTGCTCTTGCAGTGTGGGTACCGCAGCAAGGTCTGCACAAACCATCGTGCAACCAAGCTTGATGGTACGCTTCACAAACTGTGCGAGTTCCACCGACGCAAGGCGAATCTAAACCAGCAGCGGCTACACCGACGCCAGCGCGAGAAGCGCGCGCGTATCCAGCAGAGCGAGTCTACATCCAAGGAAAGTGGGCTGGCCAAGGCTCGCCCGACCAAGAAGGCCCGCCCCAGTCTCGAACCGATCGTCGACTTGGTCGCGCAATCGCCCACGGACAGCTACTCGCAAATGAGTGGCAGCTATTACTACCCACAGTACACGCCGCTCGTGAACTCGAAGCTTGGGTCGGCTGACATGGACATCCTGGAGCTGCTGCTTCTCGATACGCAGCCACAGACGTTGCCGCCGCTCGAGGCGTTCCTGCCGTCGAACGCTGACGACGACAGTGGATCGATCGCCGTGCTGATAAGAGCGATGGAGTAGAATTGTCTGCGTGCACAATATTACATAACTTGTGGTATTGAAGTTCAGCTTACTTATTTGATACCACCTGCGTTATCCACAACAACAGAGGCTGCTTCCTAGCAAGACGACCATGTAGGGCCTTGGCCAGATCACGCTACACAAGGATCCCGTTAATCAAGGCACGATTCAATTTGAATGGCCAATTGCAGCTCCAAGTTCCAGTGGCGCAGACTGCGAAAGCCGCTATGTTGATCGTCACGGTACAGTATATATTATATCGCTTTCGTGCACCTCTCCGGACAGAGCTAGACAACCCCCGAGGTTCGAGCCGAACTGACTGCTGCTCACTTCTCCTTTGGAAAGACGCCTGTAATGACGTCCTTAGTGCGGCGCCAACGTCGATGAGCGCTGTACTGTACAGGCTGTTGTACAGGCTGTTGTACAGTACACGTATTGTGCGTTCTCCCGACGCGGTCAAACGAGGCCAAATCGACGGAACGGACAAATTACTTGAGCTCATTAAGGGCCTGTCTAAGTGCGAAATAAAATTTCCTTTAGGTCCGAATTCGTACTTAGAAGCCACATAGTTTGGTGCCTGATGATTGCCAAATGACTTGAGAATTGTATTGGGCATTTCAACCCATGCTTTGGAATCGGCAAATTTGGTCGGAATTCACAATACATGTGTATGCATTTTTCGTATTTCCAGCAGTGGCAATTGACTCATTGACAGTGTACCAGTAATAAACATGTAACGTTAGATTCAAGCCGTGGGTGAATGTCATTAACCGAATGATGTCTCCGCCAGCTTAGCCGAATGTAATCGTGCCCCTCCGAGTCCGAGTGGAAAGCTGCGCGGGATAACTACCACCAGTCGCGACTAACGACTCGTGAGCCCGTCGAAGCAAAGTTTGCTACTTGAGCCTCGCCAGCCTTTGCGGGCTCAGTCTGCCAGCCAAAAGTACTGCAGCACTGGATGCAGTGGGGCCAGAGCGCGGGTTTTTTGCGGGCCGAGTCGGTATGGCTGCGTTGACGCAACTTTCCCATTGTTGCCAACGCGCGAAAGCAGAGCCGAGCCGCCGACGAGCACGATTCCTTTGCTGTCCGTGTCGTCGGGTGTATAGAGGTGTGAAGCACACCAAGATCTCGTTGGTCGCCATATTGGCCCCAAGTGACTCCATTTGCCCATCACTTGGGGGGACAAGCAAAAGTACCACAGGCGCATCCTCGTCAACACACTTCTGCTGACCACACCGCGACGGTCTTCAAGAGTCTACAGGGCTAAACACTGCCCTTTCTGACCAACAATACCCTGCCTATCTGCCCAGCGAATAGTACTCGGCGATGTCGAAGGTTGCGCGGCATGGGTGTCAGTCATTCTGCAAAACCTCACCTGGTGAACAGCTCGAACAGGTCACCATGACCCCCACCGTGATGCCCGTTGTTGCCTCTGTAGCCACGTCCACAGCTCCGCTGCCGCGCGAGATGCAGTGCGCGTACCGCAGCAAGTTCTGCGACGCGCCGCGCGCCACCAAGCTGGACGGCACGCTACACAAGCTGTGCGACTTCCACCGTCGCAAGGCCAACGCCAACCAGCAGCGCCTGCACAAGCGCAAGAAGCGTATTCTCGAGCAGCAAGCCGCCGCTGGACAGAGCGTCGCCACCCCGCAGACGCCCAAGACCGGTATCCGCGCTATGAAGCGCGCGCGCTTCAACCCCGACAGCCCTCAAAGCACAACTGAGCCGATCGACGGCCTCACATTACAGAGCAACTTTGACCTGCTTGAGGTCCGGATCCTCGAGGTGCTGCTTTTCGGTGCCGACTGTACGAGCACGCGGCAAACCCTGCAAGCGACGGTCAAGGAAGAGGGCATGTTCTGCCCCGTATCCCCCACGACGCCCTCCATGATGACTCCCGTACCCGTGTTTGACGATGCCTGGTCCGTGACGCTCTAGCGGACTTTGGAAAACACTTGGATGGAGAACTATGTACCAACGCAAAGTACCGTACTGCCTGCGATGAAGAACTATATCATACTAAATACAAACTCGATTCGTACGCGAAAATCATGATGTACTGCGAAGTAGTATTTTGCCTTACCTTTCCTAGTATTGTACACGTCGAGTATTAATGGCTCATTCAATAAAAATGCCGAGTATTGCGAGCGTCGAGCAATGCTGACCATCCGGGTAAAAACATTCATTTGAGATTTAAACTTCTCGCTTTGACATGTAGTGTTTTGTTATCTATCGTCATCGCCTACGGACGGAGATCGGAGCTGCGGCTTGGCAGGCCGGTTCATATTTAGGAGCGTGCATAATTCAGGTTGAGCGGGGAAATCGTGAGCTGGGGAGTTCCTCCACCCATCGTCGAAAGGAGAACGCTAACCAGCGGAACCAGCGGTTTATGCGGTACGGCTTGTGCCCAGTAACGCCACCAACAGCTCAATGTCTTCAGGATTCAAGTCGGCAGGCTCCTCAAGCGGCTCGGGGACATCCCACATGTCAAGATCGTCATCCGTGTCGAGCTCCAGTGGAATTTCGGCTTTCAGGAACTCGTCGACCAGGGCCTGGAAATCATCACTGCTGACCTGCATGGCTGCGAGCTGTCGGTCGAGTTGCTGCTGTCTGCGCTGCTCTCGCAGGCGCCGCTGCATGTCGCGCTGAGTTTTATTAGCCTTGAGTCGATGTGTTTGGCAGAGCTTGTGCAGTGAGCCGTTGCGCTTACGAGCACGTTCATTTGGGCAGGGCTTGCTGCGGTAGGTGCATCTGAGCTCGCGCGGTACTGTGCCCTGTGCGAAGCTATCGTTCTGACTCATGACGCAGGTAGTAGCGCTGTTGCTGTTTGCTCAGCGCAAGGCAAATGTTGTTGTGCCTTCACCTTGAGCGAGACAACGTGATGCGACGACTGCATCGTCGCCGACATGAGCAGCAGCTCTTGGGGTGGAGCTGCATGGTTCGCTAAAGCGCGTGTGTGTTTGAGTCCGCGCCGGTTGATGCGCCTCGCATTACAGTGACGAGGCAAGATACTTCTTAGTCGGCCAGGTGGCGGATATCCGGCAATATCCCTCTCAAAAGTTGAAAAAAATCACGCTCAGGGCAGATCTCGAACCAAGTGCCCCGGTCACCCAGGAAACTCTACATGTACATTGGACGTGGATTTTGAACAACGAACTTCATTCACACGAGATGTCTACAATGTGACGCGTTCCGAGCAACGTTGTAGGAGATCGCATCCCCCGAAACGAGTCCACTTTCCGTGAGCAACACGAGCCAAGTAAGCAAGGGCTCCGCATCAGCATCAAACGGTTGGGGAGGACACTCACGGACGTTCACACCTTTGGTTTTGACAACACACCAAAAGTGTGTTGTCAATGCCTCGCAACGCCAGCGCGAATCGCATTGTCTGCATTGGCAGCATGTGCATAAGAAGCAATTTTGAAGCATTGCCCACTACTAGTGACGAATCGTCACTAACGAGTCCCCCGCTTTAGGTCATGTTACCGGTGTTCCTTTCAGATATAGTTTCTGATGTGTCTATTGCCTTCTTCAAATTGACTCATACAAATCTCCAGAAATAGTTGGATAATAAACCTTGATTAACGAATACCCCGTTGAACTGGGCCGCCCAGTGGGGACCTGTTTCTCCCACTAGCGGATCACCAACGGATCCCACTGAAACGTTCGACGAACAGGATATGACATCACTATATCGATAGTATCCGCTCGTGAAAAGTCCGAGGAAGGGATCGGATGCTGGATTCGAGGTGGCTACACGGCTTTGCCCCACGAAACTGGTGACCAGTGCCACAATGCTTTCGGCTATACTGTACATGTATTGCGCTGGCGCTCTCGATGATCGAGTCGATCTTCAAGGGACTTGAACGATCCAGTCACGAAAGGTCCATCCACAACGAGCCGCGGATGGCTGCTGTCCAGCGGTATTTTGATCGGGCCAACGCCATTCAGATGCTGGGCAGCGGAAATAGCGGGCTCACGCGCTCGAAATAGCGGTGCTACGTTGATCTCCAGGCTCCAACAAGCTTGATAGATAAGACTTCAGCTGGCCAGCACTTCCACTTCAATCTGGCTGGAAGTAAATTTGGCTATGGTGGCGACAAGGCCGGGAATAGAGACCGAGTTGATCAGCATGGGGGTGGCTGTCCCGGTCAAAAGCCATCTGGCTCCTTGGCCGGTAAGCCCGCACAACGCCCATGGAATTAGCGACGATGCAAGACATGGACACAGACTTCCTCAACTTCGACGCCTTCTTCGCTCCGAACAACGATGAGGGGGTGGAAGGTAAGCGATGCCCAGCCTACTACTAATTTACACAAAATAGAAATTAATCAAACGTTTTTTTTTAGATTTATGGAATCTTGCAGTGACTTCAGCTATAGGCCATGACGACGATCTTCTTGATGTGGCTGAGCTGGAACCTCTCAGCCCGATACTGAAGGAAGAACCCCATGAAGAACTCAACCAAGTTCAAGTGAAGCAGGAGCCCGCCAACAAGCTTGGACTGAAGATAGACACGAAGCTGGTTAACAACTCTAAGGAGAGTTTGTTATCGCAGTATGAGACCGCCAAGGCGAATGGGACGCCAACTGCCACGCTGCCGGCACGCTTTGCGCTGCTGTCCACAACGTGTGTTTATGAGCCGGGGTTTACGACGTCTCCACGTGGTAAGCGCCGCATCAGCCAGACTCATGCCCCGCCGATTGAGGTACAGCATGATGAAGAGGACGATGAGGACGATGAAGAAGGCGATGGGGAAGGTCAAGAGGGCGAAGCGGAAGCAGCAAACGGTGATGACGAGCCGTTCATACTCTCAGGGGACGACGACTACATGCTGCCCGCGTTTACGGACGCCGAGTTTTCTGCTATGGTCGAGTCGCCCTCGAAGTTTTCCAATGCTTCAACCTCTTCTGCAGCGCCTTCCCCGTTGCGCGGACTTGATGATGCCGTGCCGCACGACTTTCCTGGTCCAAATTCTTCCACAACAGACGCAGGGGATCTTATGAATGAACAAGAAATCCCGGATGTCATCAATATGTTCAATTCGATCTTCGAAAGTTCGCAGAACTTCCTCGCGGCACAAGAACCAGTATTTGATCTCACCGGTACACCGAATAGTAACTGCACAGTGCCAGCTCACGTATTAGCTGCCAGCCAAGCCATGTTCTCTGGAGCGCCGGTTCTCCCGTTTAACATAGCCACGGCTGCCCCTGCAGTGCCATTCGACTACTTCTCACCTTCCGGCTATGCTGCCGCTGCAAACCAATTCTTGGACAGCTATGGGCACCAGATTCAGCCGTTCTTCCTCAACCCCGACGCAGTGGCGGTGAATGCCAACAGCCAGCTGGCAGCTGCCATGGCAATGGCCAATACGGCAGCAATGAACACGATGTTAAAGATGAACGCAAGCTACGGAGTGCCAATAGCGCCGATGGATCGTCGAGCAGGCTCGATGCCGCCGCCCGCGCAGATCAAAGTTGCTGCTCCTATCAAGCCACGCCTACCTGTTCAACGTGCAGTCTCAGCATCGTCTGCGTCCGCTGCGGGCAGCAAGGTGACGCGCATGGCAATCACGCCAGATATCGCCGACTTCAAGCTCGTGCAGATCTTCCACCAGTTCTGTGACCCAGTGACTAAGGTGCTCAATTTGCCGAGGTTTCAACAACTTCTTCTCCACCACCAAGTCAAGGAAGACACCCCCGGTGCTACTGAGTCCAAGCACTCTACTGATGGTACACCAAATGGCAACGTAGTGGTGACTCCCGATGCCCAGACACTGTTCAATGCTCTGGATATCAATGGCGTTGGTGTACTTGATCTCGAGCGCTTTATGCACTCTTTCCAGATCTGCAATCGCTGCACGGAAGCCAAACGCCGAGCTCACCAAGCCCTGTGCGCGAGTCAAGGACAAACGTTCACGCCAACTGCACTTGAGAAGCAGTTGATGGAAGATGTGGCTCCTGTTGTTGTGCGCGTCGTCCCAACGCGGTTTGAAGGCCACAAGGTCAAGAGTTGCGAGCACTACCAGTGGACTTGGTGCGAAGGATTCGAGAAAACTGGAAATGAAAAGTGCCGAGGCACCAACCGCCACGACAAGTGCCCCAAGTACCTGGCCAATTGCACCTTGTGGAAACACAAGCTCCCACCCAAGAGCCGAAAGCCAAAACTTCTGATCGAGAACGTGGACTCGCCCACGAAGAAGCTCAAACACTTTTCCTAGGTGAGCACTCTGCTGGACTCGAACTATAAAAATACTTGCTAAACTATGAAAGCTAACGAATAAAATACGTTGTTCTTTTAAGTTGTGCGTTATCCTGTATGTTCGTACTAAGGCCTTATACTGTCTCCGGCTCTAACCGGTGCCAAGGCTCAAGGGCCGTCTCGGCCGACTGTCCGTTGGCCTCAATTGGTGAGATACGAATGGGGAATATTTGTTCCTGTTGCTCCAAGCGCGAGCGTAGCGTCGAGGACCTCCTGGATGGCTCACTAGAGGACAAACTACTAGGCATGCGAGAAGACGACCTTGAAGCTACGACAGCCGAAGAGGATGCGTGGCGCCAACGGCGTCAACAGGTAAAGGATGAAGCGGATTTGTCGATGAAGTCTCAAGATGGAGACGATAAAAACGGCCCCCAGGAAAACGATAGTCAGAGGCCGTTGGTTTGGGACCTAAGCGACCGCAACACGGTTCCAACAGCTCGAAAGGAAGTGACGGATTTAGTGGAAGACGACGAGGACGAAGAGGCCTTCGGAAGTGCAAAGGAAGACGAAAACGATGACGATCAAGAAACAAAAGAGCACGTGGATGGAGGAGAAGAGTTTAATCTCGATCGCTTGACGCAGCTATCGGTGAGGTCTGGTGACGACTCGTACGCATCTATGCTTGACTCGTTTCGTGAGGATACGAGGCTCTTCCGTGACACAGAGCTAGATCGCTCCACAGAGGTGTCCGATACTTTCTTGGCTCCGTCTCCACCTTCGAGTCTTCGAGGCCCCATGGCTAATAGCAGTTTTCTGGTAGACGACGAAGATGAGGGGCACGAGCAAGAACAGCAGCAAAAAGAAGAATATGACGATGATCAAGCAGAAGAGGACAACATCACCGAGAAACACAGAACCAGCTCGTCCCGAAAACGTTCGTCGAAGAAAAAATCCCGGAGTAAGAAGTCCACGCGCAAATGAACGGGACACGAGGATAGGAAAGCCATGAAAGCTCGGGCTTTAGCTTAAAAAAATAAAATAAAAAAACTGCTACCTTAACTGTACTGCTATTAGTTTATTGTTGCTAGGCTATACTTCCCAGACGGCTTCGGCAGGCTGTTGAGTTGTGCCAACGAATGTCGGAGGTGTGTATTTCTCGTAGTCTTGCAATCTGGTCGCAGAAGGATTGTGGATGAGATTGTAAGAGCTCCAGCGTTTCCAGCTTTCGTCTTCGACCACGAGTGGTTCCTTGTTCTCTTTGTACTGGACGCTTGGATGTCGCCGAGATTGGCAACAGCGCCCCATAATATTGCTGCATACTTGGCCCATGTCTCCCGCAGACGCGGGGTTGATCGTGCCGGAATGGATCCGCAAGTTGCGAACCGCAACAGCGGCGCTTCAAGATATAACCTCTTAGAATCTATCCTTCAACGAGGTCCGGACATATTGTTTTTAAGCCACAGTTCTTTTTACCTGTAACAAAAGCAAATCCAGTCGTTATCCGGAGGATACGGATTTAAAAAAAAGCCACCAGGTGTGAAACGCATGTTACCATTAACTACTTGTAGTTAAATCGGTAACCCACCCACCTATTCCTGAACGACAGCACTTAAGTACTTCTCCACAGAACTCCTGATCTTGTCCAGTCCAGCCGAGCTGATGTCGAACCAAGACGCATCGGGGGTCATGGAACGTACGTTCGATCCAGCCTCGTCGTCCTCCAAGCCGTCTTGAACGCTCTCCAGTACTGAACGCACCAGCAGATGACGAGAGCTGGAGTCTTGCTCGTCATTTCCTTGGATAGCGGCGTTCGACTGCAGAAACTCTTCAACTGACGGCTCGTCATCGATTGCAAGAAGAGGTTGGAACCTGCTCACAACTTCCTTCGCAGTTGCCCGTGCGTTAAGTGCAGCTCCACGACGAATCTTGGTGCATTTCTCGTGTTCGCTGGAAACTTCAGTGTTCGCTGCTTGGGTTCGTTGCGCATGCGCTGCCCACAACTCTTCCATAGAGCACGTGTGCGGCACGAAAGAGCACACGGTCTTAGCTACCACCGCAAGCTGGTTGTGCATCGGATCACCTTCGTAGTCGCCCCAAAACTCCATCGGGCTGGACGTATTGGCGGGGTTCCACACGCCAGGCTCTCCGAAGTCTCCTTGCTGCTTCACATAGTCGTTGTACGACCGGATAAAGTTGTTCTCGTTGAAGTTCGGGATCAGCGAATTGGCCACACGCACAGTGATGCCGCGAGCGCGACGCAACCCTGACACGCTCAGTCCAGCTCCATGCACACGTGGGTCCAAGACCATACAAGCGACGAAATGCTCTTCCACGTAGCATTCCAAACGTTGCATAAACCTCGTCGCCAGGGCGTTAGACTTCCCATCAAGAAGAGGTGAACGCGTCGCAGCACCAAATAGCCAAATCCATAGCGATAGCAACTGGCCCGACGTCGTGGATTGCAGCTCGCTCAGAGCTGAAAAATAATTCAGCGGCACTAGCAGCTGAGCGGTGTGTCTTAGTGTGTTCCAGGCCATGTCGCTGCTACTCATGTCGACCAATGGACGCAGTTTCGGCAGCGAAGAGGACGAATCCTTCGATTCTTGCGAAATGGCTACGCGCAGGAAAGCTTCCAGACGAGTGGCCTGCTTCACTGCCATCGCAACAGAATGCCAGCTACTCCCTGAGACTGGAGCGAAGGCGTTGACAGCTTCTGCGGCATGACTGATGTCCGCGTAGATGCCCCGCAACACACGGTCGCGCAACGACGGTATATCATGTAAGGCACCGGCGATCAGTACAGTGTTGTCAAGAGCATCTTCCAGTGACATGCTGCATTGTAAAAGTGCATGAAGCAGCAACGCCGTCTGCTGCGACATGCACACGCCCATAAGAGTGATAGGTTTGTACGAATCACTGGCATCGCGTTGCAGCCCCTGACGCGCACGCGTGTACGTTCCCGACGTTGGAGCGCACAAGAAGATGTTCGCACTCGAACTGCTGGACGGCAGTGTGGACAACACGGATAACACTTCAGTAACATAAGGCGATACCGAGGGATTACGACCTGCTGCCAGCACGAACGCGCGTCGCCACTCGTCCACTGCGATGTACGTTGTTTTCTTGGCCCCATCAGCACCAACATCAGTGTTACTGATTGTCAGTGTGATAGCGTTTGACGTTGCCAAGATGTCCTTGCAGTCGCGATCGTATTTCTGTAATATGCGATCCAGCACTTCGCTACGTGCACGAGTGGCAGTCAACGGGAAGTTCTGTGACGCTGGATGCAGCGTCTCCATCGCCTCACAAAAGTCCACATTGTCTAGCAAGCTCCAAGGCGCACTAGTGACGATCATTGCAGCGGTGAGTTTCTCTTCGAAGACGCGCAGATTGCCTTTCGAAACAACTAAAGGTGAAGCTTTTTGCTGCAACTTCGTCGTTGGCGACTTAAACGCTGTTGTTGCAGGCTTTGTCGCTGGCGACATGAATGTGGTCGAAGTCTCCGGAGCAGCGGCCACGGATTCCGCCTTAGCGACCGCTTCGCTCTTGTTCACCACAGCACCTTCAACCTTGTTGGACATTAGCCCCACAGCTCCCGCATATTTCGCCTTCACGTCCTCCGGAACTTCCGGACATTTAGTAGAAAGATGCAGTTTCAAGCGAGCACTGAGCTGCGCCGTGTCCTCGTGACAATACATGCAGCGCATCGTCTTCTGCTTCTTGCCGGGAGTCAACGGCGAGTCCTCAAAGTGCTCATAGACAGGGCCACGTTTGCGTCCTGCAGTTTGTTTCTGCTTGGGTGCAGTTGAAGTTGTCGTCGACGGCGACCGAGCGCGGGTTGAGAATTTTGTGCCATTTTCCTCTGACGACGAAGCGACAGGGGCAGCTGACTCCAGCTGCTGCGACTTGAACATTTCCTCCCAATCCGGGTGTTTGATACGCAGGTGCGTGAGCAGGTTGGTGTAGCCTGTGCTCACGGCTTGAGTGTAGACGTTGTGGCACACTTTGCATCGGTGGCGGTTGGCGCCGCCCAGCGACACGCTCTTCTTGCGGCCACGCTTCTTGGGCGCGGACGGTGAAGGTGGGGGCGGGGGCGGGCCGGGAGGCGGCGCGTCGGGGTCGTGCACGGGCTCGAAGAAGAAGGCGCAGATGTCCCCGGAGATCGTCATTGCAGCAGGATTTCCAATTGTGGCGGGGGGAAATTCTTGTACGAAATCTAGAAGGATGAAGGAAAAATAAAGGCTGTTCATTGAATGAAAATTGAAGTAAATCATGTGATTCGCTGATAATATTGACCTGAAATAAATAATATTTTTCAATGTTGAATTGAAGCATTTTATGATGAAGCACGTCAACATCTGTGAGGTTTCGCAACGAGCATTTCGAGATATTCGCAGCCATCGCAGTCGCTGTATCTGGGCCGTTCATCAGGACCACCGTCCTACCAAGACGAAGCCGAATAAGACCCCAAGCCTTGCGACTATTGATAGACACTATCGGATAGTTGCCTACATGGCATTCCTGCTTTTGCTCGAGAAACGAGAAGTTGTGAACGTATGTCGCCATACATGCAACTCAAGTCGCCGTTCCGGTCTCCCTCTGTCGATCTCGGCCAAGGACTGGATCGGAAGGCGGAGTATATGGATAAATACGGCGTTCTGCGAAGATCGAGTAGCGTGACACGCAGAATGATCCAGCGAGGTGCCTCCATCACAGACGCAGATGATGTAAATCCAGACGAGCAGCTACACACGTCGGTTGGTACGCGCACACTGGAGAAACAAGCTAGCCGCAAAGCCTCGCTGCAACTTGGCGAAGAAGCCACACGGAAAGCTGCAGCCAATGCCGCACTCAAGTACCAAGCCAAGATTGAAAAGGAGGAGGGACTGAAAAAGGCAAACCAGCGAGTAGCTGAGCGAGTACGGCGATACGAAGAACTCCAGCTAAGCTTGCAGACACTCGAAGACCTCAAGGATGTAACAGAGACTAGTACAGCGATTTCGCCATCCAAGACCAACACGTACATCGACGAAGAGGGAAACCTCCGTCGGCGGATCACTTTACCACCCCCAGAATTGAATGAAGCCCAAGATGGTTTCGTCCCTGGACCAGCCACGCCACCACTTCCCGCTCCAAGCAAAGTTGATGAACCACGCGAATATTGCTAAACACGCCCACGTTAACCTCGATAGTACATTTAATCAATTGTGAGGCGAACTTCCCCTTTCTCCGTGTTCTTTCGTCGCTGAAACGACCAAACAACACCCTTCGTTTCTAGAAGCTTGACAACAATTTCTCCGCATCTCAATTTTCGGCATTAAACTGAGCCCAGCACTGCGGCGGTGTCATTGATATAAGGAGTTTCGAAAATGGTCTTGCTGATCGATAACTATTTTTTGCTCGTGCATACTTACTGACAGCCTCCACAAATGTTTTAGTCAATGTTGATCCCTTCACTCCACAAGCAATACGCGATCGTTATCGTTATCATACATGAGTGGCACTGGCGCGGACGGGGCCCCAAAAGAGACGACCGATGTTGTCGATGTCGAATCTGATGCCATGTATCACGTGCGCCTTATCCATAGCTGGCCACCCCAGACGTCTCTGCAGCTAGATAATTCTCTTGTCTCGTCATTCTACGGCCTGCAACTCGAACTTCGAGGCAAAGTCAAAGACCGAAATGACTCTCAAAGCCCCATCACATTATTCAACGATGGTCAGACCGTATCGAAAACCGGAGAGATCAGAAACCCAGCTTCCTCGCCGCTGCACTTCAGTAATAACTTGGCGTCTTCTTCAGCGCTGCGTGAGTCTTTGGATAATATCACAGGCCCATTCGAGCTGGTTATCCTGGGCAAAGTGCCCATTCCAGCACCTGACGATTCATCTATTGATGAAGACACACGGGCCGCTCTACAGCAAATGTCAAGCGTGCAAGTTGAAAATACCTTGTTGGAAATCAATGGCGAGCGCTTTCTAGTCGATAGGGGCGTCACCGGAGCTGATATTTACCGTCGTCTTTGGATCGTGGCGTCGCGTGCATCTCTCGCCTTGCCGTTCGAGCTAACACTGCGTCGACATAACCTTGCTCAAGTATCAGCCAAGATCGTGCCGTTCGCGCGACGAAAAGATGTTCAGGACGCTCAAGTTGCCCAACTGGCAAGACTTGTAGCGGAGGAGGCTGCACTGCCGATTGATATTCGTCGCAAGAAGCTTTTCCTCATACAGCAATTGGATTTCGAGCGTGAACACTACTTGGTGGCGTATCTGAGCGGGCCACTCCAGGAACTCCACACCAGAATCATGGACAGCTGCCAGTGGCAGATCTACGAATTTGGCAAAACGCTTTGGTACTTACACGCACCGACGGTGAGGCTATGCGCTCAGCACCCGCTGCGAAACCATCCAGAGGCTCGGGAACTCATCGAGCGAGTGCAACAGCAGGTTCAACAGGCAGTCCGAAGGCTACAGCGTAAAATTCGATCGCACCAACGTCGGCAGCGACTGCTGTCCATAATTCAGTCCGAAATGCGACGCCGCGACGAAGAGAAGCGAAAGGAGCAGGAACTGCAACACGCAGTGCTTCGAATCCAGCACCGAATACGGACATATCAGCGTCGGAAGCGGTTATTAGCCTTAATACGCGCGGAGACGATATGGCTGGGAGAAGTTCGTCGGCAGCGGCAACTTGAAGATGAACAGCGACGTGAAGAGCAACGAATTGAGGAGAAGCGGCAATTTGACGTGATGAAACTCGAGCAACAGCGATTGCACCAGGAACTTGGTGAACTGAAACTGGAACTGCAACAGTTGAAGTTGCTCAAAGAGATGAAATCGCCAGTTCAGGAAACGCAATCCAGTGTCAACTGTGAGGAAGTCAGTGCCATCGAGACGATGAGCAGAGAAGAGCAACAAATACTGCAACAACGACTTGAGAAACTCGAATTGGAATTTCAGACTCGGAAAGAGAGCAACTCAGTAGTGGAGAGGGAGACGCAAACTAGTGGAAGCAACGAAAATGATGCTATCGAGCGTCTGAGGATTGCAGAGCAGAAACGTGCTCAGCAGACTATCGAGGCATTGGAATTGAAGCTGCGACGTCAAAACACAAAAGAAATCACAGAGTCAGTCACACAAACTAGTGGCAGAAGTGGTGGCAACCTACGAGATAAAGCTGTCGATACGGGAGAAGATCTGGAGTGGCAGCGCTACCTGACATTATTGAGAGTGAGCATCAAGAACAAGAAGAAAATGTCGTCCCCTAAAAGCCGACATACGCAAACGGAGAGTGTCGATGGCGAAAAGAACCTTATCGCTTCATCAATGTTTCGAGCACCGCAAAATGCTGTCCCTTTCTCTGCATCTCGCAAATTCAACGAAGAATGCAAGGGATTCCCGTCTTTGCAGCGAGGCAGCTACAGCGGATATTCCAGCTATAACAGCAGCACCGGCAGTCTTCTCACGCTAAAGAGCAGCCAGATTGATGAAATAGACGTTTTGGCACCGCCAACGCGCACATTCGAGTCGTTCTTCGCTCCGACCTTGATGTCACCCGAGCAACCCCCGCCGCCACTCGTTGAGCATTCGTGGAGACAGGATTCAACTTTCTTACCCTTAAAAACAAGCCGAAAGCTGTTGGAAGTAGTGTCTGGTCATCAGCGACTGACAGGGCGACTGCAGGAGTACCGAGAACCCATTCGGCCGATCCGAGCAATGGGGAATTATTCTCTTTTCACGCATAACTCTCCAGTCTCCAACTCTCCAGCTGCAAATCCAACAAAGCTCCCGTACATAACTCGAAGGCATAAAAACGTTGCGTGAATCCTCGTCATAGAACAATAAAAAACACCCTGGACCATAATCAAATCAACAGCTACAAACACGAAAGAAATTCAACGGCCTGCCTGTTATCCATCACATGCCCTCACCTTCCCACGCGTGGATAGCAAGTCTTCCTCTACTGGCGACGTTGTTCCCATCAGCGTTGCCGACCTCGTTGATCAGCCACTCGTAGCTCTGTCCTTCATGTCTTCAGCGACATCGCTCCTCGTGACAGCTTCTCCTTCAAGCAATTAGTTGTTCTGCTTGAGCTGGCGCACGTAATTGCTGAGACGGTGCTGGGCCTTGTTGGCAATCTGCTCACGGAAAGAATAAGCAAATAAAATGAGTACAACTGCCACATCAAAGCACAGATAAACATTCGGATAAGAACGTACTTCGATGGAAGGGTTGATGGCGAGCAGCGCACGGATGTCCTGCAGAGCCAGACGGTAGCGTTCCAGACCTTCGTAGGCGAGAGCACGTCGCAGCAGAGCCTTCTGGTTCTTCTCATCGTACTCGAGCACATGCGTGCAATCACGGATCACTCCAGAGAAGTTGCTGAGCTGCTGGTTGCAAGCCGCGCGGTTGTTGTAGCACGACAGAGCCAGAGCCGAGCCGGGCTTGTCGCTGCAGGCCTCGATGGCCTCGCTGTACAGCTCGATGGCCTTCTCGAAGGAGGCGCTCTTGAACGCGTCGTTACCGCGCTCCTTCAGCAGCTCGGCGGGGTTCATGCCCGAGCGCTTGGCCTGCTCGGCGCGGGCCTGCAGCGGCTCGATCTCCGTCAACAGACGGTTCAGGTCGGCGTTGTTGAAGTCCACGCGCTGGCCCGCGCGCAGCGTTGCCAGAGCCTCGTCGTACTTCTTCAGGCCCTTGAGCGCCACACCATGACGGTGGTAAGCTGCACATCGTACCGTACAAATTAATCAATTTCAACAGAAAATAATGAGTGACCCCGCCTGATAACGTCACGTACCCTTGACGAACTGGGGGTTGATACGGATGCACTCGGCAGCATCGTCCGCAGCCTGCTGGAACTTGCCCCAGCCAGCGTTAGCAGCACTACAAAGGGGCGAGTGACGTCAGTCGGCAATCGGAAAGGGAAACCAATTAGCGGGAGAGAAGAGAGTCCACCTATGTCGCCAGAAAGATGGCGCAAGAAAGATGGACCCATTTATGAAGAGATGGAGGACGCACCTGCGGTTGGAGAAGTAGACGTGGTTCGTCGGGTCGATCTCGATGGCCTCCGTGTACCTGGCCACAGCAGAGGGGTAGTCCTGCTTCTTGAAGGCCTCGTTGCCCTCGCTGTGTATTGGAGGAATGGAGACAGAATTAGTGTGGATTTAGAATGCGAAGGAGAGAGAAGAACGCACTTCTTCTTGGCGTCGGCGGTGGCGTTGACCATGGTGTTCGCTGGCGAGTTGTGATGGAGCGATCTGGCTTTGTGTGGGTTGCTGATTGGCTCCCACCAGCTGAGGTGGTTTTACATGAATCTCGTGTGGTGGACATTGGTTGAATGATTGTTCCTACCACGACGTTCGTGCAACATTCAGAGATCTCGTGGCCGAAAATGGTTTACCTAAATTTGAAACGGAAAATATACAGCCCATGTATTTTTGGGAAGGGGTGAATACCGATCTAAACTCAAATCACAGGGCAAGCCGAAGCAACTCCAGTGTTTAAGGACTGTGCGAGCATGCAACCCCAGGACCATGCATGGTCTAATAGCACTCGACTGGGGGCTCTGTCGGCTTCTCAAGGGCTTAAGAGACTTCTTTGAGCGATAGAATACAACTTTCATGACTACGATTATCGAAGATTCCATTGGATTTGAAGTTCATGACAGCTGTCCTCTTGTATCTAAATGATTGTAGCCAAAAACATGTAGCTCGCTCAATCACTTGGTTTTATCAAAGAACTTAACCTACCCCGTATAAAAACATGGGCGGTATCACCCGCCTATTTGAAATCGCCATCCATGTCGAATATTGCGAGTAGCGAGCGTTCGGGGGCGTTTGCTTCACCCAGCGCTGCTCTGAACACGACTAGAAGGTGCCGCTTGAGACGAGGAGTTGTCGGTGGACCTGTCCGCAGAGGAATTCATGACGCCTCGCCTTCTTTGCAGTGCTGCTCGTTGCAGCAAAAGAATACTACTGGGCACCGGAATGCAAGGAGCAGTCTTACAGGGACTTGTCGAGCTCGTGGAAAGTTTACGCGTGAGCTATCAAGCCCAGTGAGAGCAGTACGCGTGCCTATGCCAGTGCTCTCAACCCGTGTGAGTATTATTAGGTCGTTGATTAAACTAACTGTGCTACTGTTATGTCAACGGATGAGCAGCGGCATCGTCTCGGCAACGGAAGCGCCCGTTGTAGAACCACATCGCACTGCAACGGTAGCATTCGATGCTTTCAGCTGTAGCGCTGATGCACAGTACGATGGCGTGGCGTCTTTTCCAGGCTTTGTCGGCACCTTACTGACAACAAGACGCAGTGCCTTGTTCAGGCAGGGCCGGCAGCGTTACTGACGACAGTCCATGCGGCCTTGTCCAGGCTTCGCTGGCAACGTTACTGGCACAGGACGCGCAGGAGGCTGCTCTGACGACGGCGCGTCTGACCTCAAGCCTTGACTACCAGTAAGCAAGACGCAGGAGCGCAGCTCACCTGCTGTTCCAAATACGATAGAACATCGCGCTCTCCGAGATCATGGTGCTACTCCACGTATGTCAATACGTCACACTCGCACACGATGCACGTCGATACACCACTTGTCCAGCTAGCACGCAGCGACGTCGTAGTCTCGTAAGTATCGGAGGCGTATGTCTCTGGTTCACTCTCAGCAGCCTCACGCAGTCAGGCACAGGAACAGGTAGCACTTTAGAGATCGGCGCAGCCGATTAGTATAGACAACAGTCGTACATATGATATTGCCAATAACGTTCACGCTCATGCGTCTGTACTAGATTGATCATCACCTTTATGCGTCTTGGTCAAGCACCCACGCAGTCATCTGCAGTGGCAGCAGCAGTTCCTTCAATTGGCAACAACTTGAGCTGAGATCGCAGTTGACTAAACTTTGCTCGTGTATGTGGTTTCGTTATAATGTTCGAGGTATTATCGGCAGCAGTTGCTCAGGGAGGGGAGAGTTACAGCGTACGAAACTAGAAACCCAGTTAATTGTCGCGTGAAACAACTTCCGAAAGAAGATACAACAACTTAACAAGATTCAGGGGAAATGTGCTTGACCCTCGATGGCCCGTTTAGAGCAGCTTCGGAGTCGTTGGAATAGAGTGGTAGTCGGCGTTGGCTGGGTCCGGAGCTGCTAGCTCGAGAACAGCGTGTCCGTGCGGCCACAGGGTACTATAACATCGTAACATGGTCGCTGTGGTATGACCACTCAGCATCAATTATCTGGAAGGATGGACTGTAGACGTCGCGAAATGTGTGCGCAGCTGTGAATTCTACGGAGAGTTTAAGTCTTGCTGCCACATCATCATCGGACAAAAGTCACGTTGGCTTGGTGGCCCAGGTGCTACAACCACTTTCAGAAAATTGTTGAGCCGGCAAACTCGAAAGCAATAAAAAAAAGTACCTGCCTCCAAACAATCAGCCGAAGCAATCCAAGCCAACCGCCGTCTGCAGCTATTCCGCTAACAGACGCGACCCAGCGCCAGCCTCTATTAGCATCGCAAGGCTGGATATCCAGTACATATTAGCCCTGGCACGTTGAGCGCAATGTCAAAATAAGTTCGACTGAAATAACCATGTGTCACACCAAAGCAATGGTTGCCGTGTGGCACAATATTGTTTATTATGTGTCATCTTGTCATGTGTCACCAGAAAATAGTATACCACATGCTACGAAATGTCAACGTGTCTTGTCAACAATACATCGTCGTCAAAGTCGACAATCATGTAGTCCTCCTCCCCCCCCCCTCGTTTCCTTCCTCGCTCTCTTCCTCAATCTCTTCCTGGAGCTTCTCTTCTGCTGTTCCTTTTCTGTTTCCTCGCTATCCGCGACCACAGCGGGACGGCGCCTTTTCCGTTTTTGTTGCGTTGGTCGTTCACGTGGATGGTGACGTCTAATATGCTGGGTTAGCGAGTTCTCAGTCTCGTAATGTAGGTTGTAGTTAAACGACAGCTTCTGGTACGTTGGGTTTGCGCCAAATCCCCATTCACTCGCACGAAGCATGAAGACAGTAATTTAGAGCCTCAAATCTCAACCGCGACAATCAAAGGTGCTTAAACGAGATTCTTCTTCATCAGTGTATGCGCTATCCCGAAAGACGAGTAGTTCTGATGAACAGCTTGGGCTTGTCTCCCGGATAAGGACTCGCGCGCATGCCCCCCCCCCTCCCCCAATTCAGAGTCGATTGCATAATTAAATAGCGGAAGATATCCACATATGGATTTCTTTGGAACCATTCCGAATGGTTGGGCGCTAGCCTGATGTCGAAAGCTATCCAGCGTCTTGAAATGTAGAGCGCCTCCTCGCAAGTATTTTGGCTTAGCGCCCACTCTCCAAATATTTTTCCAGTCTTTCAGAACTTACCAATGGATTTAGTCCCAAACACGCCCTCGATTTGGTCTCGAAAAGCAGAAGCTTGCATTTTCCGTGCTGCACCGTATCCTATAACCTCGCACAGCTTCTCTGGTGGCCTTCACACATGTCGCACCGATGCTGTGGCGGATAACAGGGTATCACTGCTTCTGCGGTGGCTCACCCGGTCTCAAAGCTGCTGCATCCCAATGCTGCCCTGGTGGTTTTCACACGGGTCTCACTGCTGCTACTGCGGGTAACGTGGTATCATTGCTGCTGGGACGACCACAAGAAGTCTCCGTGATGCTGTTCTAGAGACCGTCAAGCTTCTCACAGCCCATAGAGTGCCCCTTGCTGCCCCTCGTATGTTTGTGCTGCTCCAGGCTTTGCTACTGCGTCCTGTTTATCGGAACGGAGCAATGAGCACTCCAGCCATTTCTGTTGGCGGCAGCGATGCCCACGATCTCATATAACAAGCCGGCGTCAACTCGGAATGGAAGTGATGTCAACGCTTGGCAGTGCCTATCGATAAACGATTTTATGTGCATTTTACCGCACATGATCTGTGGTTTTTTAAGGTGACTGTGTGATTCCCATTATATCTGCGTGTTCGACCTCTTCCTGTAGCTGTAAAACGCGCGTACGCGTAGCAACATACGCTCTCAGCCTATGCAAGCATCTCAATTTCATGAGCGTAGAGGAAGCAGAAGCTCATGTCACGCCATCCCTTTCATCTCGGCAGTCAGGACTTGCAGCAGTCATGAAAGACAGTGCCGTCCCTGAAGCTGTCGCGCTGTTTTGCACAGCTTCTTGCGGCGTTTCAACCTCGATGAGGCATCGCTGCCACCTCTTTCTAGGATGCGGCCGCCAACCCTATGCTTGCGGTGGAATTTCAGACAAGATGCGCGTATTTTACCAGGTTTTAGCGGTTGTTGTGCCAGGACAAATGCAAGACCATGACGCTGCTACATTGTCTGCCGTACACCGGATGTCCATTCCCATGACGAGCATTCCCTTTTTGTTCACTACGTCTTGTCCGACGCGGGTAAACTTATCGAAACGCGGATGACAAAGGTTTTGGAGTAAACGCCAACGCCGTGCACCTAATATGTGTGTTTCACGTTGTCGAAAATGTATACGAGGATGCTAAGGGTTCGATGCTGGCAATTGTTCGAGATATGTAAGGGCTCCATGGTGAGCAGCCGATAATACGAAGCATATGTCGACAGCATGCTGCTAGGCTGGGCAGCGTGGCCGGGATTGTAGTTGCCGAATTTGGCGGGAAGACGGCATCGTTGGTCACTAATACTACAAGAGTACGAGGTTGACATCACGTACCGGCCCGGCACAAAGAACGTCGTGGCCGATACATTGTCGCGAGCACCAGCTGTGACTGGACGGGCGAGACGGGAGAGACCAAGAGCGAGTACGGCTATTTCGACGGATGAACAGGACGGGGCGGACGTGAGGACCGGATACCCACGAGCGGGGGGAGCTTCGGTGAGCCCCGAAAACGACGCACCAGTGGTGAACGCACCCACACCAGCAGTGGAGGCGATAATGGCGACGGCAGTTGGCGCCACGGAGAAAGCTGGCGACGACGACAAGCAGCAGGACAACACGACAGTGATACCTAGAGGGCCACTGACGCGTGCGGCCAAGAGGCGGCTTGATGAGGCGACTAGGCAGGCAACAGTGAACGCGCGATGACTGGACGACGTCGGCACAGCGACTGGAGCGGCGGTGACAGCTGCGGCAGCACCGGAGTCGATGACAACTGCGGGAGGCGACGAAACGCGGACAGTAGTGACGCGTGCTACGGACGTGAATAACGGTATGAAGACGGTTACGGCGGACTTAGGCGACAATACAACGACGCGCTCGGTGACAGCGTCTGGTAGCACGGAGACGACGGAGCAACTCGGGAAACAGGACGATGACCGAGAGCGGCGGAGAGTCATGTGGGCCACGCCACTAGACAGAATGACGAGTAAAAACGCTCCGTGACTACGCAGTCACGAGATGTCCAGGAACGAATGCAGAGTACGGGAAGCACAGACGGTAGTGAGCGAGCGACGGAGCCGATGTCTGAGGTAACGGTGGTGGTAAACCCGACAACGATGAGTAGTACCGTAGCGCCGCGCAGTAAGACGATGGACGGACGAACGAGAGAAGCCCGCGAAGACGGTTGGAGAACGACTACGACTAGGCCTGGCGCCGATGTGGTCAGAGTGCACGGCGACGGAGCGAAGAAGAGAACCGGAGATGGAAGGAACCTTGCAGGTGACGGACGACGAGATTGCGGCAGCGCAGCAACGCAGTCGACTGGTGCAAAAGCTAGTTATGGCCGGCGACTATCACGGAAGGAAGGTGGAGCCTATGTACGGATTAGTGATCGTGAACACGAAGCACGGGAAGCGCGTCGTGTTGCCACTCGCGTTGTGGGCTATTGTATTCTAGGAAATGCACGGATCGGTATGGGCGGGCCATGTGCGAGGACCCCATACAAACGGACGGATTGCCTAGCGGTACTGGTGGCCTAACCTACCGCGTAAAGTTAACAAGTGGGTACATGGGTGTCACGAGTGCGGCAGTCGAATAGCCCGGCCGTGCGAGGTCATTCTACCCTTACGAAGCATACGTGGAGGCGACGTCGGCGACATGTGGCCGCTGGACGTAGCTGGTCCATTTCCGGTGACGAACGGCGGCGAACGATATGTCATAGCGGCGCTGGAGCGCGTAACGCGCTACGTAGTGGCAAGATGTGTGATGCAACACACGGCGGAGAGTGTGGAAACCTTCTTGGTGGAAGAGGTGGTGCTGAAGTTTGGTGCCTTCAGAGAGCTGTTGACGGACGGTGCCCCGGAGCTCACGGGCAACGCCATTAAGCAGCTGGTGCACTTGTTTCAGACGAGACAGATGAACACGGTGCTGTACAGGCCCCAAATGGTCGGATTGGTGGAGCGGTTTCATCGCTCTTGGAAAGATTGTGTGGCTACGTACATTGCGCATGAGCAACAGAACGACTGGAACTTGTGGATCAAGATCGCGGTGTACGCATATAACTCAGCGAAGCACTTGACGGTAGCGCTCACGCCGAATGAGCTGATGGTGGGGCGGCGATTGCGCTCACCCAACAAACGGCTATGAACTACGGAGACTACGGAAGCTGGTGAGCTGACGAGTTGTCACGTACGGTTGCTGGTCGCGATGGCAAAGAGTCGAGAGTGTGCGGAGGCGGCAAGACGGAAAGAACAGGGGCGGCAGGCTCGTTACTACGACAAGAAGGTCCGGTAGGGATGCGAGTTCGTGTTAGCGATCGAGCCTGGGACTACAACCCACCGCGAGGCGCGAAAACGACCAAATTCGTGCACCAGTGGATGGGTCCGCTACAAATTGGGGATGCAGCTGGCTACGATAATTTTGTCATGCAGCGAGAAGATAAGAACGGAGCGCCAGAGCGGATCATCGCTCATGTTTCATTTTGGTTAGCTATCACTACCCAACAGCGCTTTTGGGGAAGGCAGCGGCGGACATCTGCGAAGGCCGTAGCACCTGTACGAGCAGCGACGGCATTTCGAGATGCAACGGCCATAGATAATGCTCCTACAGCGTCTGCTCGACGAACGAAAAGAAAACGGACGAAAATGGCGAACCCGAAAGAAACATATATCATGAGTGGCAGATTGGTGGAAGAACGACGACGACGCGGGCGGAACCGAGCTGGTCAGTACGTCTTGGAGTAGTAGCAAGTGACGAACGACACAGAACGAAGGCCAATGCAGGTCGATGGGTCTCCGTTGGCGAGTACGATCGGCTGTTTCAGGACGGAAGGGTCGTGGAATACCCTTATTTTGAAGAAGTCGTGTAATAGGTATGGCGCGAGCATGTACAATGGTGCGAGCGAGTCCGATGACGCGCTCGACAAACACGATACGATGAGCGGCGGACAAAATGGTCGACTGGGAGGGCTGGAGAAGCCGTAAAGAACGGCGGATACCGTCGAAGTGTAGTACATGGCGGCTGACTGTGTTGAAGGACGGTAGGCACGTGCCTACTGGATCCAAGATTGAAGGATACGGCGGGTACGGGCGATGCGGGTCAGGCTGGATGCGGTCTTACTTTGAAAGTTGCGACGCAGGACGCAAGTGGCTTCGAGAGTATCGAGTAGAAGGCGATCGAGATACGAACCGAGATACGAACCGTGGAACTCGGCCGCCGAAGCATAGTGAAACTCAGTGTTTTACTGTTGATTGTATTTGGACGAAAGCACGTAAATAAAGTAGGCTGTGCTGTCTAAGAGACACACGCCGGCGCGGGGCACGAGTTAGACCCCGACAGCCATCCGGACTTTGGACGTGATCAGCACTGGTCGACCAACCCCGGCGTGCAGGGGAAACTGAAGACACGTTACACTAGTATAGCACTTTATGAAAAATTTCATTTTTTGTCGAGATAGTGCCATTGTGCCATGACAACGAGGCAAAATGCCATGGTTTAAAACCCGACCTAAGAGCATTCCCACCGTTGTACTCCGCAGAATTCGTGACACCAAAACTTAGCACGCCATAGAAGGGCTTTGTACTAGGGAGACCTATATCGATAGTTAGATATATAGGGGGTTTGCGCCTTTTGATTATGAATATGAGGTCAGATTTAGCTGATTCGCAGACGTTTTAACGCTACAGGCTGCCCCGAAAAGTAATTCAGGAGCCCCAAAGAGCTCGTGGGATGGTCTTGCCCCGTTATGCAGAATTGGAGAATTATTATTGGACAATAACGACTTTCATGTGGTTTTCACGAGAAAGGGGCTACTACAGTGGAATTAGTCGTGGCGGGTGTGATATACGAACAATATAGCTGGTTCCTCATAATCACAGTATTCATTTCTACAGGAATTAAGATATATTGTCACTATCGGGTCGTCAATGGGTGCACTACCGAAAATACATTACTAAAGCTAAAGGATATTTAACCGTTATTTTTGAGATGCGACCAAATTTCATTGCCGGTTGTCCGGTGCACGCTATAAAAGGCATTGACGCGTGCAACTACCTCAGATAGATAGCTAATACACTAAGTAAAAAGATTAATTGTGCTCTTTTCGTCCTACTACTCAAGTACTTCGTCTAGGTCGGAAACTGTTGCTTTTCACCATCATTTTTTTTCCTAGCGCGAGCGTATTAGTGGTATTCAAACTGCAATTTGATAAACATACGACTGATAGTGACATAAAGAATGATGTACTAATAAAGGAAATTCTCCGCTTTCGATTACTGGTAGGGTTGTCCGGATACGATCAATTTTGGCTAAAGGACACCACTACATAAGTAGTGCGTAAATGCCAGCGGCTACAAAAAACGTTGTCAGGAATTTTGACGGAGTACAATAAAAGTATAGTTAAAGTGGGCATAGACAAGGCACGATAAAACTGTGCAGGGGACCGACTATTCGGTGCAGTAAATATCCTATTTTGTGCTCTTAATAACGAAAATAGCGGCTGGATAGTCGCCGACTATTCAGCTCATTTGACTTTTGCATGTCGTTTGGCCAACCTTTTGTCGGGGTTTAGTTGAACTATAAAAACTTAAAAGTGCCCGGCTACGCACCAATTTGACTTTGTTTTACTGTCAGCCGTATGGCGAGGTAGCGGGGAGCGTAGCGAAGGAAGTAGGCTTGAGCTTGCGGTGTCAAAAGACGAATTGAATGAATTAGAGCTTATCGAGTCAGGAATCTGTCCTAGTAAGATGGATGGTCGCTATAGCTCCACACCATAACTATGGTCAACACTAATAGGGGGTTTCAGTTTTAATTTCCTTCCAATTTTTGGGAGCTCATTCCTTGACCCTTTTCCTTTAAGAAATAAGCCTCTGGAGGCTCATTCCTTGGGCTCATGCTTTGGGTGGAGCTCATTTCTTGGGCATTGTAGAACCATGTCTAAATTGGTACGACGAATTTACAAGGGAATAAAGTCGTGCATGAGATAGCGGCAACATGTTTTGAGAAACCGCGCGGATGAAGTTGCTGAGCGTGTCGCCGCCAAGTGCCGGTTGCCGAAGAGCGCATAACGTTTACACGGAACACAAAGTAAATGGTGGTTCTAGAGCGTTGCGTAGCATGATTAGAACCCGCACAGATCGCTGTATTGTTTGCCCAGCATCGCCATCGTCCGTTAAGCTGATCTGGTAGTTCAGAGGTCAGCATCACGGACGACGCCGATGGCGCGCAAGCCATGTTGGTCATGTGCAGCTCTCTCGCCATAATAAGCGGGGAAATGACGCCCGACGTCCGCCATGCCATTCTTGAGCTTCTGTGAGTCAGGCGGGGGTATGTTTCCGATCTCCCCAACTATTTAGAATGACAGTGCGGCTTGACTGCTCAGATGCCATAGTGGCAGGACGATCCGCTCACAGACTTAAAAACTGCCCCCCCACCCACCCACCCCAATCAAAAGTTTTTCGTCACTTTCTTCGGCTCATTTCTGCGTCGATCGTCCAAGGAAGCTATAATTGATACCCCCTAATAGTAACAGCTAGTTACCAACTCAAGCATAATAGTTGGTATCGTGTGCCACAACGTAAAGAGGTATAGGGCATCTCCACCGGTAGGTGAGAAAAACTAAACGTAAATCCTTTCCGGACCAAAAATACAAAATCATACAGGAGAGCTTTGCTCATACGCATACGCACAGTCAGATACTTCGAAGTAGTACATGTACCAGGCTTTGACCAAACCCTGTACTTTCTGGCGGTGCGTATGCGTACACGTCGCCAAAATTAGATACAGAGCCAAAAATGCCTCATGTATCTACCGAGTGAAATAGGCACTATTGGTAGACTTGTATGTCATCTAAACATTCTATCGAGCTTCTCATAACTACTAGATGCCTCATAGTTCTTGGCGGTCGCTTACGATTCACCTATCCATGATGGGCTAGTTCGCTAGATTTATATAGCCGAATAAGCTCGTAATGTCGAGTTTGAAAGTGACATTCTGGCTTATTTACATACAACGCGATTAAGCATACGGTTCTGTTTGCTAATCACCATAATGTATTTGAGTCTAAAATAGAGATTGGGAATCTAAATAGGTAAGATAAATAAGAATATGAAGTCTAAATAAGTCATAATCCCAACCGATTTACAAACCGATTAGACATTCGGGTGCCGATCACAATAAGTCGAATTAACCCTATCATGAACGCTGGTTTTGTCTTCTTTAAAGCATACTGTACAAGTTAAGATGTTAAGCCATCAACCGAGGCATTTTGACCCTTTTCATAAACCACGGTACTTCGTAGCTAATGGAGTCGCAGCTTGTCGTCTGTTTCAAAAGTAGGTGAGTTTGCAATGAACTGGGGCAATTCGACCCCTTTCGTAGGCCACGGTACATCTCGCATGTGTTTTCCTGTTAGCTAAAAATAACTGTTTTCTGAAGGAAGGTTGGGTACCTCTCGTGCGAGGAAATACTATTGACAGTAACCAGTATCAACGGTCGTAAATGGGGAGAATGTATCCTACCATCTATCTTGTGATATGTTGGCTGTGAGCGTAGACCAGGAACGTAGTACATAGGATGTTCGATGTGGCCAAAGTTGTGAAGTTGTCTTCATACCAGTATTTTCATCAACATTTGTATATATTCTACTTTATCTATAGAAACAAAGCGTGCATTTATCTTGATATGGCTATGCAAAAGCATACCTGTAGAAACGTATCCATCCTGCAAACTGTTCAAAACAGATACAAAATTAAGCAGTAGAAATGACCAGAAGCACCCTGTATAAATTGATTGACCAATGCCGACGGGATGATTGCGTGCGTCTGGTACAAACCCACATAAATCAAGATGGACGGCGACAAGAACGGCGAGTGCTCGGACAATCAAGGACCCAGGCGGCTAGCACGGCAGACCAGGGAAAGCGGCGCCTGTGTCGTTGCACAGCTTCCCACAGTCACACACAATGCGGCGGTCATCAACGAGTTGGCCGCTAACAATGCGAGCGATGTCGCCAGCCAACACAGTGTTGCGCCTTGAGAGCACCGTCAACAACGAGGATGCCACCGACAACCAGCAGACCGTCGCAAACCAGGAGGCCACCGCGTTGCAGGGGGCCGTCTCCAGCCAAGTGAGTGTCGCCAGCCAGATGGCTATTGCCAGTGAGAATGCAGTCGCGTGCCAGGCGACCGCTACCGATCTGTCGCTACGCTCCCCAGAAAGCGTGGAACACCGAACGGCTCCAAGAACAAGAGAAAACAGGATCAAACCGCGGTCGACAAGCCAACATCAAAGCGAGCTCGAAAACCTGGAACCGGCAGCAAACACCGGCGTAGCCTTGACACTGCTATGATCGTTGAAACAGTACAATTAGCTCCTACGGACTCTACCGAATCTACTACGGTAGCAACAACACACCCAGGCACCGTCGCAAACCAACCTGCAGCAATTGAATGCCAGGTCCCGGCTACTCCGACGCCGGCGCATACCAGTGTACCATTGCAACCTCAATCGGCGGATTCGAGTGCTGTAGCTGCGAGACAGATCGCTACTGCAGACGTCGCTCGAGGTAATAATAGTCAGCCTATCACTACTCCACCACCATCACACAGCTCTCGTCGAATCACATCAGGGCAATCACCTTCAATTACTGCGCTGTACGTGAACACCCTGGTGGCTTTCGCACCGGCTAAAGAAAGATGGGTGACCTCAAAGAAGTATGTTGGTGTTGACAACGCATTTATTATCGGCAGAGTGTGTCGAGTGGTGAAGGGCTTGTATCAGGTGATGTGGGTCGACTCTCAGTTCCAGTCGAATGTGGAGAACCTGACGTTAAGTATGGTACAACGAGGGAATACCAACTACAGTGCTCTACATGGGCACGCAACCGGTCCTGGATGGGGAAGTCTATGCGCTGTGGATCTTGGAGAACGTGTTAAAATTGACGAGCCAGCGGAGGAGCTCGAGATATGCATGGAGCCGTACGAACCACCCACAGAACTACCGACCATTGTTGCTGATGTAGAAGTAATCAAGAACTTCCGTTTTGATCCATTGGCAGCGATGGATGAACCGGGAGATCTCTATCACCACGGTGATGCGACTACGACGACGCGGCTTCGCCCTGAGTTCCGCCACATCTTTGAGCACTCGGCATCATCGAGTTTTTTCGCTCACATTCCCGTCGCATTCTGGCAACAAGTTGTCGGAGAAATGAACATGTATTCTCGGTTGAATGACATAGCAATTGGTACACCATTTACATTGCAGGAGATCATGACATTTTTAGCTATTCTATTCTACATGGCTCTCGTCAAGAAAGGAGAATACATCAACTACTGGGGAACACAAGTCGAAGATATTGTTTTTGGTGGCAACTCGGTAGGGCTAGACACCATGATGACACTACGTCGATTCAAGCACCTTTGCCAAGCGTTTAGATTTCGATGTGTGCCGCCGAATGGATCTAACGATGACCAAGCTGCCCGACTTCAACCTTTGCTCAATCTTTTGAAAACGACAGGACCAAAGTACGTCGAACTGGGAAGAAATGTTGCTTTAGACGAAGCTAGTGTCGATGTCGCTCTAAATACGGAAAGCCGCTCATCGTCTACAATCCGATGAAACCTGTGGGCAAATATCATTTTAGGATCTATATGCTCTGCTGTGCTACGTCGTGGACCTCCCTAAACTTCCGTTTACATTATGAAAGTACAATTATGGACCATGTCGCTGGAGTCACAACGACGGAGACGGCCCAAGCTCTAAGTGGTGAACTATCATCGTCGTCAACGATTTGGTAGTGTGTACTGGAAGTTGTCCGGCCAATTTGTGGTACACGCCGTATTGTAAATTCTGACAATTACTACACATCTGTTCAGTTTCTAGAGGCATTGAAAGTCATAGGACTGTATGCACATGGTACAGTTCAGAAATCTAGTGCTCATTTCCCCCGTCATGTGCTGATCGAGAAGAAGGAATGCTCACGGGGCTCATCGCGTCAAGCCGTTTCGGGTGATCACAGTATTGTTGCTGCTTCATGGTTTGACAGTGCCATTGTCAGCGTGATTTCAAACGCTGATGCGTCTACGCTAACGACTGTAGAACGTCAGGTGCGAGCACAGAAACGCACCTTCAGTGCTCCCACATGTGTGAAATAGTACAACACGCTCATGCAAGGGGTGGACCGCTTGGACCAGATCCGTGGCCGACGGCCACGCTTTCAAGAAGTGGTACAAGAAACTAGGTTTGGCTTTAGTCGACGTCGCAAGGGCTAACGCGGTTTTGACACGCAAGCTTGCTGTCAATTTGAGCGGGGCTCGCGATCGTCATCGTGGCTTCATCGTTGAGCTGATCTCCGAGCTTTTTACTGGCAAGTGGAAGGAAGCTCCTAGCGAGCGCTTCATGCTCTATTCTGAGGACAGCGTCTCTGAAGCGGCAACCGCCGCACCTCCAGTGACTGCAGTGTGGACAGCTGGGGCAAGTCCAGTTGACAGTGGCGCAAGCAGTCCTCAGAAGCGCTGCTCAGCGGTATCCTCAAAGCAGCTATTTAAAGAGATGAGTCGGAAACGTCGCCAGTGTGTGGTCTGCAGGTGGGAGGGCCGTTATGCTACCGAAGTTACTGATTTCTGTGTGCTTCACGGCGTAATCCCTTGCCAGGTAGTGCATTCGGCGACTTCAGAAGCGTTCATGTGCCCTCACACTGCGTGGACCTGTTGGGACAAGTTTCATCGATACTATCTACCACGAAAGCTCTTTTTCAGCAAAGGGAAAGTGCGCACTAGTTCGGCATTGTACAAGTTGAAGCAGGGTAGTAGTCCGGCAAAAAGCCCAGCAGTACGTGCTCTTAATGTTCAGGACTAGTTTGCATTCAAGTATTCTAATGCGACTTAGACGTATCTGGTCCTTTGGCTAATATGATTAATGTATCTTGATTTAAATATAGAAAGTTGCTCTTTAACTTCATGTGTAAGTGAGTTATCCGCTATGAGTTGACTTGTAAATGAACATACGAAGATGCGAAGCTTTCCAGCTGCATGGAACGTCGATGACCTTGACGGCATCAAACGCAAGACAGAAGCGATTGAGACAGAGCGCGCGGTGCCGTGGACACATATTCACCCCGCTCATCAAAAAGCGGATGTTGGCCATAGCACAAAGGTCCTCCTTCACCAGCTCAATCACGTCTTGCTGGAACAGCAAGTTATTCCAGAAAACGATGGTAGCGTCTGCGAACGGTGCTTCGATGGACAGTCGGATGTCTCTAACATCCTTACAGGAAAGTGGGGCTCGCTCTTGGAATTTCATCGCAAATGGGCTGCTGTTGATTGCGTCCAGGCCTGCTCGCAGAACGTCTTGGCGCGACTCAATACCGATTGCCCGGTAAACTTTGGTCTGCAAAACAACTTGAGCTATCACGTTCCCGAGTCCAGCGCCAATATCCACAAATTTGTCACGTTCATCAATTGGAAGCTCTCGTAATAGGATGGAAACACCCCCAGGCAGAATCTCACCCACGTTGTGGTGGATTGAGCGGCCGTCGTACCCTAGAACCGTTTCTCTTGAAAAGTCTGCGAAGATCTCGACCACAGCTCGCTCAGCCGAAGTCGGTGACAGTGGTGATGCTCGTGATGTCTGTGGCGCTACCTCCAATGCGTCAAGTGACAGCGGTTCCAAGCCTTCTGGAGCGTGCGCGGCTGTGATTGGCTGAGGGGATCCTGGTGCCCTCGTTGATCCGGGCTGCTGTGGAGAGACTCGCGACTGCGTGACGTCGGCTCTGTGAGCGGAGTCTGGCAGCTGCGTGGCTTCGAGTGGCCACGGTGAGAAGATCTCCAGGGTCGTGGCTCATTGACGGAGCTGCGCGACCTCTCCTGATGTTGTGGCTGTTCGCCGGGCCGGAGCTGTGCACGGTGCCCGTCTCGGGAGTCGTGGAACACCACAAAGCGCATGAAGCTGTCGCACGATAGCTGGGGGGGGGGGGGGGGCGGCAACGAGGTCTGTGGACCGGCGAGAAGAAATTGGCAGGGAAGCCTGACACGCGGATGGCATGCGTACGCATCAGAGACCTCAACCGCTGCTTCAGGGCCGCAGGGGTGGCCTGTTCTCCGCATGCTGTGGGCGACGTCATTCCAGCAGATTCTCGACCCTGCATCCTCGTACGCGCGTGCGAGTTGTACAAGTTGTTTGTCGTCGTCGAAGCTGAATGCCGTCCGCACCATTGGTTTTGTATGTGAGAATTTGATAGTCACTTTGTATGAAAAAGAAGTGGAAACGTATCTTAGACTAAGTAAGCTAGATCCGTCAGAACCAATCGTCTGTCACAGAGAGCATAGCACAGGCGTCCCCATAAACAAGACGACAACGTTCGAACTGATTGGTAGTTACAAAACCAGCTTTGCTGAGACCTTAAAGTTTCGTCAAGCGGGACATTTTGCCCCCCTTTCATAGCCGTTTTACTAGCGTCTTTTGAAAAATACTTGAAAAGCGTCATAATGCCCCCCCCTTGACCACGAAAGGTTTAATACCGAGTATTAATAAAAGGCACTCATTATTTAGCCCGACTGGGTCACATAACACGCACATTTTATACGTATTTTCTGTGTATAGATCCGTATACGCCGGTTAAATTGGAGTAAAGGCAGGACACTAGCCCGTTTGTACTCGTGGGCCCGCCCCTCTCTTCGCTTACTGCGCTGCGGTCGGGGGGCGCCGCTTCGCGGCCTGCCCCACCCCAGCCTCTAAGCTCTCGACTCGGCAAGGTACTGTGTCTGATATTAATCCCGAGACAGTGTTGCCCAGACCGGCGGCTTAGCCCATTTTATGCATGGTCGAGGTATACCTTGTGTAGTCGGATATTATACTGGCCAAAATAGTTTGTACCAGGAATTCTAACATGGGTACATTTTTGATTGCTGTTCAGCTATTATTAGACGGATCAAGCCATACCGACCCTCAAACTCATGCTGAGCGTCCCCTCTTTCGAGTGTAGTTAGCTATTATCCACAAGTCGGCTAGAAAGATGGCAAGAGGCAAAAGACTTAGCGACGATGAGCGTGCTATGATTGTGAACGCCTACAAGTTCTTCTTAAAAGGGCGGCAGGAAGACGGTAGAGTGGGAGGACGAACACGCGAATTGGTTCATCAGTGTCTTGGGACACCTACCAGCACGGTTGCACTCATCTGGCGGGCCTACAAGACGCATGAAGGTGCCGACACTTCCGAGATAGGTGGTCATCTGCTTTATTAACGGTAAATATCAGTTACCTGTCTTGCCTTATATTGATATCGGTGTCAGGCACAGGTGGCTGAGGAACGACGAGACCGCCCTCGAAGTTATGAAGATATAGCATGACGAAAAACTTTTTAAACCGCAACTGCTAGAGCTAGTCCGGGCACACAAACCGCCTCCCTTCTACAAGGCAGTTGCCATCGCTACTATGTATGGCCACTCCGTGTCGTACACACCTCCATATCACCCTGAATTACAGCCTATTGAGCTGATATGGGGAAACATGAAGGGTTGGATAGGTCGCAATCCAGCGAAGAATGTTAGCGAGCTGGAAGAAAAGGTGGAGGCGAGTAAAGGTCGTATCGTGTCTGAAGACTGGAAGAAGGCTTATAGAAGCATACAGAAGGAAGAGGAAAAGTACTTGCGAGCTCTTGAAGACGATGAAACCGAATGTGCAGATATAGAAGAAGTAAGTGGCGACAATGATGCGGCCGATAGCCAAGAGGAGAACCTTTAAAATATTGTATTGATTAACCAACTGGGATTTGTAGTGTTATGATAGAAGATTTCCATACAAATTTGTTAAACATACATAAATGCTTGGTTTGAGCCCGCTAGCTGACACGATGTGGATGCAGAAAATCCAAGGGGCCGCCTCGTAACTGGCCGTTGGGGGTGCTCAGCATGTGCAGAGACCAAAGATGATCGTTGGCGGGGTGAGTCTAGGATGAACTCAAGCCAACAGCCCTGACTTTTTTTTTCTCCAAAAGCCTGTACGAGTGTGGGTGGCCTGTATCAACCGTGAAGCACAAGGTTCAGGGTCTCATACGACACTGTAATCTGGAAGTCCAAGTCTAGACAGGAAGTAAAAGGGGTGTAACAATGAAAAGCCACCGAATGTGTTGGAGAGGGTCTGAATGATGGCCAGCACGCCACCACCGATCAGATGGACGTGTCGACGGCTAAGGAGGACACGGCGTGGGTGTACCTGGAAGACGAACGCTTCGCTCTGGACGATACCTCTGCAGCCCTGGAAGGCCATGGCGTGATATGTCCGAACGACCGGATCGAGCATACTCAAGCCTATATATTCCCGACCGACTGCCGATGGTTTATGTACGCCCAATGTTGAAGTACCGTGTGTATCCAATATCGACGAAGTGAGTGCTGCCAGCACGACACAGGTGACCAAAGTGTCGAAAACTGTTGCCGTCGATATTCCTGCAAGTGAAACCAAGTGAACACGAAGATTGCATGTGAAGGATAGCCAAGATCTTAGCTAGACCATAACAAACAGAGTTCGTTGTGGTTTCTATAGCACAATTGACTCGACTTAGAGCTAAGGAACCTCTTCCCCAGTAACCTGGCATCTGTCTACTAGGAGCGCGTAACCTCGGCGAAGCCAAGGGCACATGGGTCGTGCAGGATCAACCGCTTGTGGAGCTCTTGGACTAACTTAGAGGAGGGAGGGGCTTGGTGAGGCCACGCATAACAGGTTTGCTCTGCTCTATATCATAATAGTAACTTAGGCGTTGTTCTCCCATACGACGACCTATTTCATATTCTGGACGGTATTCCTGGGCTGTTGAAGTAGTCACCCCTAAGTCTGAACGACTGATTACTGTGCGAACGGAAAGATAATGTATATTGTATTTCCTATCCAACTTGGAGAGTGGTGCGCGACTATCGAATAATGAGAAGGGTTTCTCAACTGACCAGTTTCTTAGAAGTTACCCCAGTTGACTGGACTATTGCCCTAGTTGCTACAGGGCCTTGAAAATAAGTAGAAAACTATGAGTATAACTCTGTATTGTTTTAGGTTACCGTTACGGCTGTGGAAATTGCGGAATGAAGTGTGGGTTGGCTCTCCGCTCTCAACCGAAACAAACTACACGTATCTGACAACTCAATTGGTGCAAGCCAGGAGTTACGAAGATAAACGAACCCATAGGGATTCCACAAGGTCAGACACCAACCCCGGACGATCGTTCGTGATCGTTCAGGGTTGATCTTTGGGAAGTCACTTCCTGGGCCACTGTACACCCTGGACAACAAAGGCGTTCACCCGCCTCGCCTCATACTCGCAACCTATATATTTAAGTTATGCATGCTTAACGTGATATGTTATTGTCATGCTTCCTAAAACCAAGCTTTTATGCATGTTTTACAAATATTTCCGCAACTTGTGTAATTGTTATTATTATGAATTGTTGTATTGAGTTGGATAAAACTTGCAAACCAAGCAAACTGCTTGGTTTTACAAGGGTCTTCCATGATAGGGTTAAGCCTAGCGAAACGTAAGCGCAGCTCTGTTGGTGATCGGTTCGTCTACTTAATACGCCTCACCAGATAGGTCCATGTAATGCATATTTCTTGGATCTGGAACTGCAGTGCGATCTGTATAAGCTGTGTGTCGTCCCAGTCTTTGAAGGTGGTGTTCACCATCGTGCAAAGCAAGAAGAGCATGTTACCTGTTCGTACTATGAAAACCGAAGGGACACTTATCTGAAAGTTTGTAAAGCTGAAATGGATGGTGTAGGAGGTAAGATAATACTCTGATGGGACTCCACCGTTTATGCTAACATTTCTGGTGACTTTTGCGACGTGGCGCCTTTGTACCCGGTATTTTATTCAGCGGAGACCCAGTCACAAAACCTAATCAATCCTTGGAGAGCATTTGGATTGGTAGACATATACTATGGTAGGTGAAGGCTTCTCCAAAGCTAAAAGGGCTAAACCAGTGTTGGCCGTCAGGGCCTAAACGTTTCGGCCTGGTCAAAACTGGGTTTTAACCAGGGCTTTAGGCCAATCGGCCATTCAAAAGGCCACGGCCACTGGCCTAAAAGGTTATAGAGGTTTGTTGCTCGTATTGAACCCGGAAGGTTTCTTTTTAAGAGCGATCGGCTTAAAAATAAGCATGCTGATAGACCACTGAGGCGGGGCTAATTCCTCCCTTTCTTTTGCGAGTTCCCCTAAAGGGCGCCCTTTTGTCACGAAAGGGCAAAGGGCAGTCGTTCTCGATTATTGACGGCCAGCCTCGCAGTGACTCACTGGGTGAGGCGAGGCCGCCGTTAAAGGGATGGATGAGACGGATTAATGCTCAGAAGCACTGACGAATGAGCCTGAACGCGCTGGGACGAGGCGCTTGGCCGAGGCGAGCGGGTGTGTCCGACGAGGCACGCTAGAGAAAGCCCCGCCAAGACCCAGAACGACTGCCTGAATGAGCTCCGTGGACGGTTGCGGAGCCTGGACTCCAGCTAAACTTGGCATCCTAGCTGGTAGCTGCCTTGTGACTGGTGGACTTGATCTTGAGCTGCGGTTTGGCTGTCTCCACTTGTTCTGAAACCTTTGTTTCGCTTTCGCAAAACCCAGTTTGGTGGTCCAGCTTGGCCTGGAGTGCTGGCGTACTGACGTCTAGTTCTAGTCGCATGCGTACTCAATGGTGTAAGTAGCGATTCGTATTCTAAGACCGTAAGACTGCTTATAACATATATAATTGCTTTTTGAGGGGAAAAACGGTCTGCTGAAATATGATGTGCAGTTTCGTTTTCGCAGTCAGCAGTCAGCTCTGAGTTCTGGCAGTACCCATATACTACATGATTACAGTAAGCAGATGCTGCGGCTGCGAAGCAGGCGAGGGAGAGGCATGGATTCAAAAATATAGCATACATCAAGGCCATCGCGTACGGAGCATAAGTTGTCTTTTTTTGTGCTTCTTCGGCGGCCATGCTCTGATAGTAGCGTACTAATAGTAGGTACTGCCGCTATGATTGTTAGGAAGTCGAGAAACTTAAATGTTGATAGTTTTCTTCGAGCTAAAAGAAATCTTCGAGCAGTTTAGAGTGGAAAAAAAATCTTTTTTTAAGCCCCATAAGTCTGTTTGAGCTGACTTCCAAAATATAATAGAGTAGCCAGTAAGTCGAACATGACAATAGTATGTTTTCTCTCCCCTACGAGAAAAGCAAGTTTAAACTATTTTGAAGAAGGTAAATGTCGGTAACAGCTCGCATAAAATCCAGATCTGTTCCATGCAAAAGCGCGGCTTTGTGTCGGTCTTGACAGGTTCGCTTTACCGCCCAGAATATTCAATTTTAGGCGGAATTCACAATAGCAGATCGTGTTAGCGAACATTTGGTATCTGTGAGCAGCTGCTCTCGGAGATTTCGGCGCCCGAAACCGAAGGTACAAGGCGTCTATTTGCGCCACTACTCAACTACTTCGAAAATGCTGAGATCAACTGATATCAACTCACCACACGCCACTCGTAAATAGGATACCATGAGCAAAACAAACGCATAGTACTATTTTTCTCGGTTCCAAAACTTGCGCTGTCCCAACAGCTTAAGTTCTCTATGTCTAGTTAGAAGGGTGATGGCGGTTACACAGACACCTCGGTTGATTCAGTTAGGCCGTGCTTAACTTCCAGATTCTATTATATAAAAGGTGGCTCGATTCAATATTTTGACTAGACCACGTCCGCAATTCGAACACGGTATGGTACCAGGACGTATATTTTTAATAACGTGTATAAGAGTATGCACAACGTGCATTACAAAAGAGTGTAATATACTTCTCCGAAGTACTACGGATAACGGTAGTTTATGGATTTGCCATTCATGTACACAATTTCTGCCTCAAAAATGAGAATTTTTCCAGATCAAAACAAGAACAGCTCCAATCAAAACAAGATAAACTGTAATAATTTATATATTTATCATTCCATTCCCTTTTTTTACTTCATATTGCGCGCAGAGCATTAGACGTGTCGATTCTATGGTGTCTCAAATCTAACTCCCAAAACGGTTAGACGGGGCATGTTGCCTTTTTCTTGTATTTTCTCATTTTGATGCTTGATGTTGTCTTAAAGTTTGGGGCTTTGACAAGAGTAATATAGATTCAACTAAATTGACAGCACTAGTAATATCTCCGACAGTATCAGTAAGACCTTCCGTGTGATCGGTCAGTAATTTGCCCTGCCAGGAGCAGTATATAGAAATTGAAGACTGCGAGTGTATTATTAGCTGCGTTGCTCAGGAAGTCAACAGACTATAAGCAACGCTCTAAGCGCGGCTTCTCGAGTAGGCAGGCAATCACACAGCGCCCACGTCGACAATAATAGAACCCCCATTGGAGCACCTCACGTTAAACCAGTCTATACGTTATCATTTTAGCCGTGTCTAATACCGCCCCTACGTGAGGCAGTAGTTAGCCGCTGGACAACGAGGATGAATTGAATGTTGGCGCGACGGAAGAGAGTAGCAGACAGCTCATACTGAAGTTACTCAGAGCGAACCGACGCTTGACAGCAAATGAAGGCGACTGTCCACCGGCCACGACACTGAATATCGAGCACCACGTTGACACGGGGGATGCAGCGCCTTTAATGTTGAAGAGGCAGAGGCAGGCACAAACTGAAGACACCGTCGTGGAGACAAAAGTAAAGAAGATGCTCGCCGCAGGAGTGATCGAAGAGGGTGACGGAGCTTGGGGTTTCCCTGTAGTTCACGTGAAGAAGAAAGATGGAGAAGTGCGGTTCTGCGTAGATGATAGCGCACTCAACAAGATCACACGAAAGGATGTCTATCCTTTGCCTCGCATCGATGAGACTCTGGAAGCGCTGGGTGGGGCCTTACAGTTCAGCACGTTGGACTTAAAAGCCGGCTATTGGTAAATACTAGCGACCGCGATAAGACTTCCTTCACTACAAAACAAGGGCTCTACCAATTCGTACGCATGCCGTTTGGACTTACAAACGCTCCGTCCACGTTTCAACGAATGATGAATATCAAGTGTTACGTGGTCTCACGTAGATGACTTGCTTGGTGTATCTAGATGAGATAGTCGTGTACACGAGAGGCGGTATTGAGCAACATGTACTCGAGCTGGCATGTGTCCTCGAGCGACTGCAAGCTGCGGGGCTGACACTCAAACTAAAGCAATGCGTGCTTGCTACGACCAGTATGAAGTATCTCGGTCACAAACTTAGTAGTGAAGGGGTACGGCTATTGGATCATTTGGTGACAGCGGTACGGGAGTTCCCGAAGCCGAAGGACGCTGTCGAGGTCAAGAGGTTCGTGCACCTCGCTGGATACTATCGGAGATTCGTAGAGGGCTTGGTTCAATGATGGCCCATCTAACCAAACTACTGAGGAAAGGAGTCGATTGAGACTGGAGAGAGGATGAGGAGGCGGCTTTCGAAAGAATAAAAGCTATTTTGACGAAACCGGTTCTGATGTATCCTAGTTTCCAGTTGCCGTTTGGCGTGGTGACCGACGCAAGTACGATCGGCTTGGGTGCGTGTCTAATGCAGGAGGGTGACAAAGGATATCAACCGTGGCGTATGCTAGCAAAGTGAATAGTCCTACAGAAAGCAAGTACGGGATAACGGAGGTGCAGTGTCGCGCAGGCGTTTGGGCCATAAAGTTGTTTCGCCCGTACCTCTATGGACGGAAGTTTACCATCGTGATGGCTCATGCAGCGCTCAAATGGCTCATGACGAGCCCTAATCTCTCGGGAAAACTCAGATGGGCCTTCACATTACAAGAGTTTGACTTTGACATCAAATATCGACCGGGTGACCCTAATGTAGTTGCGGATGCTCTCTCTCGGGACCAACCTGCACCCGCTACGGTCCTAGCAGCAATCGGACGAAGATGAAGGACGAGACGAGGAAGAACTGGTGCACGATCAGGATCGTCAGCCGAAGTTGCGGACGACGATCGAGACCGGAAGAGAAATGGCAATGACGAAACCATCGCAGACTTGCGAGGGCTCAGGCTCGAAGCATATGACGAATGACGGGCAAGCAGTGCGGTCGTGAGCGATGAGAGCGCGCTGCGAATGAGACGCAAGGAGGTGCCGATCGACACGGCAGCGTCGCGCCCCTTGACACGACAGCCAATAGACGCATTGAAGAAGCGCAACGATAAGCGGTGACAGAGTTGAATGAGGCCCTAACGCCGCCACACGAGGCCCTCCCGAAGAACGTGGAAGTGGCACACGGTGAGCTAAAGCCGACGCAACGATAGTTCGACGAGAGTCTCGATGATCGACGGAACGGAGCGGCCGGACATGACGATCAAACGCATGAGCCCCATGCAGCAAAGGCGCAAGGACCCCAATGTGTAGCGAACGTGCAAGTACTGAAGCAACGCCAAGGTGGACATCAGCGGCGCGACGCTCCTGAAGGTGAGACGGTACGGACTACCATGGGAGCGGCAAGTACCAAGACGATGACAAGGACGTGGGCAGAACCAACGACGGCGAGTTCATCAACGGTGCAATCAAAAGCAGCATCACGACCAGCAGAACCAAGACGTGTGGAATAAGGATCAGTGGAGGATACGCCAGTTGCGGAAGTGGTGCAACGAAGGACGGTGCCATGTTGCGAAGTGATGTTCATCGCAGAATCGGCCCGATACGCGGTCAAGACGACATGGGTGGGCCAGTGGCGAAGCCAAAGGTCGGTGAGCGGCAGAATCGGTGACGAGCCGTCGCACGGACAAGTCAGGAACGGCGCCAAGACGTTAGTTCCATATTACAGCTAACGGACGACGAGATCATCACAGAGCTGGAGGAAAACAGGCTGGTGCAACGACTTGTGGTGTCTGGAGCGCACTGAGGCATGAAGGTCACGACCCGGACGCGCTGGTGGTGATTGAGACGGCGAGGGGATGGCGGGTGGTGCTACCGCCCAAATTGTGGCACATCGCATATAAGGAGTGCCATGATTCCGGACACCTTAGGGCTCAGGAACACATATGCGAGAGTGGAGATTTTTTTATGGTGGCCACACTTGCAGAAGGAAGTGAAGTCGTGGAATAGAGGTTGTCATGAATGCGGAAGTAGTAACGCGCGACCACGTGAGGTGGTGCCTGTAATAGGCCAACTCTGTGCCCACTACTTCGGCTTACACGTTAGCGCACGTGTACGAGGAAGCGTAGTTTACTTAGACTTAGGTTAACTATCCTTTCGTCCGAAAGTATAGATTTACTAAAATAAGAAAAAGCTAAAAACCGTTTTGGGTTAAAATGAGAACTGTTATTTATGATTTATGTCTGGACTGGGTTTCCTCCTAAAACTCATATCCTATATGAAAGGTATTCTGCCATCCGATGGCTGTCAGAACCCTGCTGATCTAATTGGTAGAAAGAAATGCTTATCTACCAATGAGAAGCCTAAATGCATACAGACCAGTGATCTGCAAAGTGTAACCATTGGTGTGTTTTACACCAACGTTCGAGAACCCTCCATGTAACCAAGTGGCTGCGTGTAGTCACTTGTGTGTAACCCCGTTACACAAGACGTCTGCCCGAGTGGTCGCTCCAGCCGCGCCGGGACGTTCCACTCCACTATGCACCAACCCTTGAGCTTGTCCGTCCCCTTGGTGACTCAGCCCGGAGGCAGGAACGCCTTTACAGGACAGGTTCGACGGTCAGACGTCGCGTACGCTGGCGTGACCATTGGAACGTCACCTCTAGCGTTCCCCACAGGTTGTAACGAAGGACGAGACGGATCCACAGAGAACGCCACTCCTTGGCGGGGTCTTGGGACCGCCGTCACCGTAATCCCCACGGGCGTGTCGATCGTCGTTCCAGATTGAGTCGGTTCTTCACTTGGCGCCTGTTGTCGAGCCAACTACTCGAGGAACTCATTGAACAGCTCTCGCCCTCGGGGCGTCTCCCGTACCGACTCCACTCTCCCCATCGTCCTTGGCGACGGGGGCGCGATGCCGAACATGTCTTCTTCCTCGCCTTGGTCCGTCTGCGCCTCGTAGCCGCCAGCCCCTTGGTCAGTGTGACGCCGCGTTCCATGTCACCGCCCTGACCGTCCCTAGCCGGAACCCTCACCTGCGCGTCGCCGCGAGCAATATCCTCGGCGCGCGCTTCCTCTTCTTCCTCTCGAATCTCAGCAGGATCAGGCGTCTCCATTTCCAGTGGGGAGCCTAACCTCCGGCCCCCTCGCCTGTCCCGTCATCGTGTCCTTCACTGGACCAACCGTGGGAGCTCATTGCATTCCCACTCCCTTTCTTCTTTGCATTGGCGTTCCGTTGCCAAGAATCTCCAAGCGGCTCACTCCGCGTTCACGTTCCTTCGATATTCGGCAAGAAGATACCCTGCTTCTCCACCAAATTGTCGCGGGTCTTCCTCCTTTGTGTAGGGGCCGTGTATCTTGCAGGCCGACGTAGGAAAATTTTGACGATAGCGGTTCAAAGTAAATGTAAGATGTTTGTATTCTTGAGTTCTTCTTAAAGAAGGAAAAATCACGCCTGAGCTATTCCCTACAGCCTCCGAGCCTCACAATGAGTGAGGAGCTCCCTACCTCTCCGCAGATCCTTCCCTCGTGGCGGTCCAACGTGAATTCCCTTCACAATCGGTCGACAAGCGTTCCAAGTTAGACTTGGAACGCCGAGGACTTTGCTGGATGACCGAGTTGGTTGGACGTGATACACACAGTCTGAAGAGAGCAGACCTTCTGAATATAGTCAGCGAGAATCGCGAGTCCACCATCTAACTGTGGACCGTGAAAAACTTCGCAAAGTTCTCAGCAGTATGATGTTCTACCGTAACCGGCACCGCGCATCTCGTTACATACTCGACAGCCGCGATCACATAGCGTTGTCCTCCGTAGCTTACTGGTAAGTGTTCTGTGACGGCAAGGGCCCACCGGTCGCCAACGTCGCCGCCTTGGATGCTGCGTACCGGAGGTACTGTAACGGTGTTACACACAAGTGGCTACACGTAGCCACTTGGTTACATGGAGGGTTCTCGAACATTGGTGTAAGACACACCAATGGTTACACTTTGCAGACCACTGGTCTGTATGCATTTAGGCTTCCTATTGGTAGATAAGCATTTCTTTCTACGAATTAGATCAGCAGGGTTCTGACAGCCATCGGATGGCAGAATACCTTTCATATAGGATATGAGTTTTAGGAGGAAACCCAGTCCAGACATAAATCATAAATAACAGTTCTCATTTTGACCCAAAACGGCTTTTAGCTTTTTCTTATTTTAGTAAATCTATACTTTCGGACGAAAGTATAGTTAACCTAAGTTGAAGCAAACTACGCTTCCTCGTACACGTGCGCTAACGTGTAAGCCGAAGTAGTGGGCACAGAGTTGGCCCATTACACCTGGTAGCACTTCGTAGTCCGTCCAACGACCGACTACCTGACTTGTTCGTATGGAATACGAACATGGGACCGAGAACCAGCCCATCGACGGTAATCCGTCCATGCGTGGCCCGATCGAGTCTGCAACGCACATTGCGCGTGCAGACTGCCCCCACCTGTCGGGTCCAGAGTGGGAGGCACTCCAAAGACTGGCAACAGTCATTGGGGAGGCGGCCGTAGCGACGATGCTACGGACGTTGTCACTGACAGAGCAACACGGTGTTGCTCTGGGCTTCATAGTCAAGGAGCAGCGAGATGCTGCTGCCGCTACGACTACGACGGCGTCGTCCGGGACGACAGCGCGCGTGCAGTCATTGAAACTGCACGTGAGCAACTATGTGGGAAAAGAGGGGGAACCTCTTCTCCGATGGCTTGTCGAGGTCGACACTGCCATTGCAGCTCGACGCATCTTCGACGATTCGTCGAAGGTTGCGTTCGCCATGTCATGTCTTGGCGGACGAGCGAGGATCTGGGCGTATGGACGTCAGCTCACGGACGCTACGTGCTTCGGCACGTACGCGGAGTTCAAGGAGGAGCTCAGACAAGCGTTTGAGCCTCCTAAGAACGAGTTCCGGTCGAGGGCTGAGTTCCTCGACCTGCAGCAAGGTAAGCATGACGTTCATGCTTACGCCCAACGTGCGCGGTACTTGGTCTCGAACATCGTGACCAACCCGATGGACGAGGCGATCAAGGTCGTCACGTTCATGAAGGGCTTTGAGGGATGGTCCCGTCAAGACCTACCTCTTCCGAGAGTACCCAAGTACTCTCGAAGCTGCGATCACCCTTGCCATGCAAGAGGAATTTAGCATGCGGTAGGCTAAATTGCATGTGAACGTGCCAAGGATGGCACGTCCGGTGATGAGAACGGGAGGTCCGGAACCTATGGACCTCTCGAACGCTACGGCTGCTGGTCACCAGCAGCGGAACAACAGTAGCGTGCGGTCTTTCCGATGCGGATACACCAGACACTATGCGCGTGAGTGCACAGCGGCTGTGCACAAGGCCGGGGGTCGACGTGGCGATACCGGGCATCGCCGCGATCAATAAAAAAACGCGCGGAACCAGTAGGCGCGGGGCGCCCTACAGGTGGTGCAGTCACGCGTGTCTACAACGGACACGCAGCACTGAAGACTGCAGCCCCCAGTGAGAGAGACTCTCACTGCAAGAAGCAAGATGACAAGCCAAATCTTGTCATCCTGAAAATAAGGTCGAAGAGAGAGAACTCTCTTCGTGCTCTGGTAGACTCGGGTGCGTCGAACAACTTTGTTCGACAGCAAAGTCTACCAAAGCCGAACTTCGAGGATGTAGACACACCTCGAAGTGTGTTGGAAGTGCGGTTGGCAACGGGTGCCACCGCGAGAACTGAGAAGCGCGTCGTACGCGTGTGCTTCTCGTATAATCACCGGGTGTTTGTGGAGAACTTTATCGTCTTAGACTTAGACAATAAGTTTGACTTGGTGTTGGGCATGCCGTGGCTTGCACGGCATGATCCAGTGGTCAACTGGGAGAAGCGTACGCTTGTACGCTTCGGACGCAACGCGACAGAGAGCGATGGCCCTGTCAGTGTCGCGCATGCACCGCAAGGTGCATCCGATCACACCGTTGAGGCAGTCATTGAGTCTGTCTCAAATCTGATTTCTGATTTGAGATGCATTCCTACTTCAATGCGCGTATCGACTCTGGGAGTTGATCGATTAAGTATGGAAGAGACTTCAGCTACAATCAGTAGCTGTAAAGTCGGCGTGTCAGCTCCGGGAGTTGACACGGCCGTGATTTGTTCGAAAATCACGGAAGGCTCCGCCGCAGGGCGTCGAGGTGACAAAAGTGTGTCGGCTCCGGGAGTCGACACAAACTCCGCCGCAAGGCGTTGAGGTGTCAAAGGCGCATCAACTCCGGGAGTTGATGACGCGGCAAGCAGTGTTGACGGTTGCAAACGTCTAACACCGGAAAAGCTTGCGTGCTCGCGTGCAGCCGGGCTGCACGAAGAAGCGATATGCAATCAAGCCGGGCTTGATTGTGTGCGTCCGCGGAAAGAATCCGCCGACGGTTACAACAACGGAAACCCGTCCAAGGCCAGGCCTGGACGAGGAACAAGTGGAGCCGGGCTCCGCAAGAAGAAAAGACGGCGTAAGCGACACAAACTGCGCAAGTCTCGGTCCGGGACCGAGACGCTGCAAGAGATGTCTGCCGGGCAGACATCGGACACGACGTCGAGTGTCGAGACGCTGAACGTCTTGACACCGACCCGTACTGGTCTCCAGTACCGGTCAATGGAAATGGAGAATCCTCCGACGAGTGCGTCAGAGTTGACGTCGCTTCCAGCCATGAGCTGGATGCGCTTCGCGAAGGACCTGTACGATGGACGCATCGAACAGATATGCATCCTTTCGGATCTCGAAAGGATGAAGAGCGAAGCGGAGGAGTTGAGGCAACTCCACGCTGCGAGTACCACTGAGAGTGAGGACACTCTCAGTGCGAAGACGAAGAAGGATCGCTTCGACGGGCAGAGCTGGGACTCGCTGAGGACGAGTCCCTTCTACGATGGTCTGCGAGAGCACAAGGATGTACTCCCGGACGAGATTCCTGCTGAGCTTCCGCAGGACAAGGGAATACAGCACGAGATTGATCTCGTGCCGGGCACGAAGTACTGTGTGACACCGCAGTGGCCACTGCCGCGAGATCAAGTGAAGGCGATCGACGACTTCTTCGAGAGTCGTCGTCAGGCAGGGCAGGTGCGGGAATCGAAGTCTCCGCACAGTGCACCAACGTTCTGTGTCAAGAAGCCACAGGCGGATGGCGCATCGTTCATGCTTACAACAAGCTGAACGATGCGACGATACCGGCGCAGACGCCGATACCACGAAAAGATGTGATCATCGATTCGATGGCCAAGAGCACCATCTACAGTGCTCTTGATCTGCGCGACGGATTCTATCAAATCCTGATGTGTGACAGCAATATCCCTCTCGCAGTGGTGAGCACTCCAAGCGGTACGCTTTCGGAGTGGCTCGTAATGCCACAACGTCCCTGCTACCTTCAATAGATGCGTGACGGATCTATTGCGCTCAGTGCGCGACTTCGCACCGAGTTCCTTCGACGATGTGTTCGTTCACAGCCGGGCTGTGAACGGGAAGACTGACGTTGAGGTGCACAAGAAGCACCTCCGTAAGCTGCTAGGACTCATGCGTAAGCATAAGCTCTATGCGAACCTGAAGAAGTGTATCTTCGGGGCGAGCGAGAAACCCATTCTTGGGTGTCTCGTCTGAATGAACGGCGTACGCCCTGACCCAGAGAAGGTCAGAGTGATAAGTGAATGGCCTACGCTATCCAATGTCAAGGAACTGAGGCAGTTCCTTGAGCTTGTAACGTACTTGTGCAAGTACGTTGAAAACTACGCCGGCAAGATTCACCCGCTGTCGCAGCTTCTAAAGAAGGAAGCTGAGTGGAAGTGGACTGCTGAGTGTCAGCAGGGCTTGACAGAAGCGCCGATCTTGTCAGTGGGTGACCAAGATCATCCGTTCCACGTCGTGTGTGATGCGTCCGACTTTGCGATCGGATGCGCGTTGATGCAACACGATCACGAGGGTCGTGATCGTGTGGTCTACTATCAGTCGCGTCAGCTGAAGCCAGCTGAGCGCAACTATCCCGTACATGACAAGGAGCTCCTTGCCATGAAGTATGCACTCGCGAAGTTCCGAGTGTATCTACTTGGGAGTGGACCGTTCGTTGTCTACACCGACCACGCTTCACTGTGAACTGCAGTGAAGTCGCCACACATCTCGCAACGGATGGTGAGATGGTTGTCGTTCTTCGCAGAGTACGACTTCCGGGTTGAATACAAACCCGGAAGGTTGAACGTCGTGGCCGACGTGACAACGCGTCGGCCAGATTATGCTGTGAAGACAGCCGACACCAATCGGATTGGCGTCGAGAGTGTGAGTGCTCCGTCGTCGTCGTTGATCGACGATGTTAAGGTCGCGTATGCGAGTGACGCAGACGCGAAGCAGCTGCTGAGCTACGCCTCAGCACCTTCCGACGAGGCGCGTCGGAAGTTGGCACCACACCTTCGAGCTCGTGCACATCGTTATCGTGTGCACGAAGGACTGCTGCTATACAGCGCAGTGGACGACGATGTGATTCGCATCGTCGTGCCGAACGACTATAATCTGCGGATGCGGATCATGTACGAGTATCACGATGTCCCTACGGCAGGGCATCCTGGTCGTGAAAAGACATACGTGCTTCTCACGCGTGACTCCTACTGGATACACCAGTACAAGTGGGTGCGCAAGTACGTACGTGCTTGCAAGGTGCGTCAACGCGTGAAGCCTGCTGCGTTTTCGCAGGCTCCGCTTCAATCACTTCCGACACCGTCGGAGTGCTGGCAGTCCATCTCTATGGACTTTGTCTTTGGTCTTCCGCCTGACAGTAAGCGGAGGACTAGTGTCGTGGTCTTTGAAGACCGATTCAGCAAGATGGTGCATCTTGCTGCAGTGCCGGCTGAACTGACAGCCGTACAGACAGCACGACTGTTTGTAGACATGGTGTTCAAACACCATGGCATGCCGCTCGACATTGTGTCGGACCGTGATCCACGCTTCACAGCGCGGTTCTGGCAAGAAGTGTTTACACTTCTTGGTATACAATTGTCGATGTCGACTGCGGACCATCCGCAGACGGACGGTCAGACCGAGCGCGTGAATCGCGTGCTCGGCGACCTGTTGAAGAGCTACGCACACTCGTTCCAGCAATGGAGCGACTGTCTGCCGATGGCAGAGTTTGCCATCAACAACTCGGTGCATGCCTCGACGGGGCATACACCGTTCTACGTGAATGCAATGCGGCATCCACGCCTTCCGAGCATGCTCGAAATGGTGGCTTCCTTCTTAAGTGGAGGAGGATCTACAGCTGCATCCGAACAACCGAAGAAGAGCGCTGATACCGACACAGTATCAGCGATGACGACACGAAGACAAGCTGCGTCTCGTTCCGGGAACGAGACGACGGACAAGAACAACGGGTCTGTGCAGGGCACAGACAGTGCGCAGGCCGGGCCTGCCGCGAAGAACAACACGTCTGTGCAGGGCACAGACAGCGTACAGACCAGGCCTGCTGCGGGGAAGAACGCCGTGCTGAGCAAATAATTCAGCACGCAAGCAATGGACTTTGTCCAGCGCCGACAAGCCGTAATACGGTTTGTCCAGGACGCGATAGCAGCTTCTGTGGATAAACAGAAGCGGAACTTCCACTTGGATGTTCAACGCGGTCTGAGCGGCCTGCGCGTTTTGGTAGCGCAGCTCCTGCTGCGGCTGGGCGAACTCCCCGCTCAGGAACAGTTCCAGAGCGGCTACACGGTCATACAGAGCGCGGGAGTCACGGTCAACCTGGGGTTGACCGTACAAGGGGTATCTTTCCGCCCCCGCCGCCACCACTGCGTGATGCGCGCGGCTCGACTCGGTGGATAGTCGAGCGAATCGTGGGCTATGAACCCCCGAAGACGATCCGAGATCAGGCTCGTCTTCGTATTCGTTGGAGAGGATTTCCTCCCCACCGAGATACATGGGAACCTCGGAACGTTCTGATGGAGGACGTTCCGGAAATGGTGAGGGCGTATGAAGCCCAGAACGGAGTGCAGACGTAACGCCTGCACGAGCGCTGCTATCACCGCTGACACTCGGAGTGTCACGACGTTGATCACAACGTTTAAGTTGAACGCGGAGATCACGCAGCTGAACAGGTACACGCACAGTCGTGTACCCGGTAAGGTCTCGCTCGGAGAGACGCTCTGTCCCAGGGTGGCAGTGCGAACACACAGTTCCAAAGGGAACTGCGCACGGAATACCCGCCTCCATAGCTTCATTATGGCGGCGATCGATCATGTGACGCTTCGAGAAAGTCTCGAAGCGCTGTTGCGCCGCAGTGATGCGGGCGCGGTACGCTTTCGCGTCTTTGTTGAAGCTCTCAACAAAGGCGTTCCAAGATTGACGAAGTGCCATCCACTCGGGCACTTTGCTTTTGCGCGGAGTTTTCTTCGACGCATGCCATCGGAGCTCATGGAAGAGACCGATGTAGTAGTCGCGCCTTTGATTCGTCATCGGATCAAAGTGCTGCGCTGCAGCCTCAGCGTCATCAACGATGGCGCTGTACACGTACAGCGGGATCGGGTTCGGTGGGGAAGTCGCACCGAACCTGGAAGCAATCTCGGATGCAATTGCCACCTACGGAGCGCGTTCTGTCGGGACAGAACGCGGAGAAGAAGGAGTAACCGGCGTTGGTGCCTTCTCTTCTTCATCATTACGCGAGCGCTTCGAGCTTGAAGCGCTCGGATCATCTTCACGGGGTCGACGCGACCCTGTGACCGGCTCATGCGCGACTGCGGCCGACTCGGAGTCGGCCGCTGAGGATGGGACTTCCCCTTCCTCCATGGGGACATCACTGATGTCCGACCCATAGTCGGTAGGCATGCTACCGTCGGTGTGAAACACCGACGAACCCTCGAGGATCGTCTCGGGGGCAGCAGCCTTATCCTCCACGCGCTTCCTATACTGTAGCGCGTAGTATTCGTCGACAGAGAGTATAGACTCTGTCGTGGAGGTGCTTGCTTGCGCAGGCATCGAGGTAGTGGTGCCTGCTGATGCGGGCAGAGTCTGTAGAAGCAGACTCTTGCGCTGGCGTCTTCGTTAGCGAGCTCATTGCGAAATAAGCTTGAATTGCCCAGAGAGTTGACGGTCTCGTCAATTCTTTGATTGACATGTTAAGACTAGCACGTCTTATCTTAACGGGGTTACACGCAAGTGGCTACACGCAGCCACTTGGTTACATGGAGGGTTCTCGAACATTGGTGTAAGACACACCAATGGTTACACTTTGCAGACCACTGGTCTGTATGCATTTAGGCTTCTTATTGGTAGATAAGCATTTCTTTCTACCAATTAGATCAGCAGGGTTCTGACAGCCATCGGATGGCAGAATACCTTTCATATAGGATATGAGTTTTAGGAGGAAACCCAGTCCAGACATAAATCATAAATAACAGTTCTCATTTTGACCCAAAACGGCTTTTAGCTTTTTCTTATTTTAGTAAATCTATACTTTCGGACGAAAGTATAGTTAACCTAAGTTGAAGCAAACTACGCTTCCTCGTACACGTGCGCTAACGTGTAAGCCGAAGTAGTGGGCACAGAGTTGGCCCATTACAACTTGGCAGGAGGCCGAGGAACGCTACCGGTTCAGTCTACTGTGGCGCCGACGGTTGGAACTGGAACGTCGACGACGAACCCCGCTTTGCAGGCGGTTTTCGTAGACACCTTGAGTCAAGCACTCCAAAGGTACTCGGTGACGAGTGAAGCCCCGACGCCGGCGCTACGAGCTCAAGCAACAGCGCCCGTGTCTCGCCATATGGCGACCTCGACTGAGTACACACGAGCGGGGGCTGACCGACTGATGCGGCTAGGCACCTGGGCTCAGTGTCCCCGAGGGTGGCGCTGCCGACTCCGGCGTCGACACCTGTCGGAATGTCCATGGCCGCAATTCCTTCGTATGGTGGTGTGTCCATCCAAGCTCCAAGCGCCAACAGGGACGAGGTGGAAAATGAAACGCTCCGACCGGGTGCGTTCCATCCTCCGTTCCAACCTCCGATGACGACTACGTCTGGATGAAACTCTACTGGAACGTTGCCTGCGTGGTCTGCAGCGCCCGCTACACGGACACCTGTGAATTATGGTAACTGGAGGGAAAGGTACCAGACGAGTACGGGACTTCCACACGGGCCGGAGACAAACCAATTCAACAGCCAAGACGGCTGGGGCTGGTATGGAACGGCGACATCTGGAGGTTATTCTCGGCAGAACGTTCCAATCATTGGGATTCCAACCGAGTTACGGAACGCTGTGAAGGTTATCGTTCCATTCTACTCCGACACCGCTACGAGCGAAAGAGCGGCCGCGTTCTGGCGTTCTGGCGTTCCTTCGAGAAGTGCACGTATGGAATGGATAGTCAGATGCGGTTGACAGCTTTTGAGCAGTGCCTCAAGGGTAAGGTGGGACAAGAGTGGTGGTATAACTTGAGGATCAATAGTTTCGAAGCGTTGCGAGTGCGATTTCACAATCGTTTTATCTGCCAGACGCCTGCGCAGTTGTGGAACCGGCCAAGGCTGCTAAACGGAACCGTGGTGAGTCCGCAGAAGAGTGGGGCGACAGAATCGCTACATTGTGCGAAGCTCTCAACTACTATGAGCCACGCATGAGGTATGAGTTCTTCCTGGATGGCCTGCGCAACAAGCAAATGAGAGCGGTGCTGAACGCGAGTATGGTCACGTCGATTCCCGAAGCTTGCACCTTACTGCTGTACAAGAACCGGCACTTACCAGTTGAGGAGGAGGACGAGTTTGCCGGAGATGGAACGCTCCCGTACAGTACGAGTAGCTCGACGTCGACTCAATCGCAGATGCTCCAGCAACTGCAACAGATAAATCAGATGATGCTGAAGCAACAACAGGGTTCTGGAACGCATCGTGGATTCGTTAACGCTGTGGCGCCGACTGCACCTCAAGCTTCTGGCGTTCCAACTTCGGATGGGAACGCTAACGCGAACCTTAGACCACTTAATATCCATCTTGGACCTGACACTCGAACCACGGAAGGAGAGATCGTGTGTGGTCGATGTGGGCGCAAGGGCTGCAGTCGCGAGAATTGTCCGCGTGGGAGAGGCCGTTGTAATCGGTGCCTGCGTGACGGCCACTATTCTATGGAGTGCAACTGGCCGAGGCCTCAAGGCAATACTCGAAACGGGGAACGTCGCGTTCCTGGGTGTTACCTCTGCCAGCAGAAGGGCCACACAGTGGCAATGTGTCCGGACATTGTAAAGCTACGAGGGCTGGTGAGGAACGCTTCAGACCCTGGAACGTCCGCACCATCTGGAACGTCCCAACAATGAAGGGAGCAGCGGGGAGGGAAGGAAGTGTCGCTCATTCCTCTTGCCTAGTTGGCGACACAAAGAGCGACGAGGGTTCACGAGAGAAGAGAATGGCTAGTGGACCCGCGAGGACTCTCGGACGAGATGTGATGAATGGTGAAGACGCTCGGGACGTTCCCGTCGCGAGCGTGACGACTGAAATTGCGGAAACTGAATTAGAAACGATTATCGGGAGCGGTCCCACCGAACGGACTGGCTTCGAACAAGACGGAAGGATTGAGGGCTCTACGAGGAGGCTCGATCAAGAAGGAGTGAGCACGGAGGAGGCAACGGAACACTCCAAAGTGACACTGGACTGGGAAGGCGGAACAACGGAACGCTCCAAAGTGATACGGAACGCCAGCAGGGGAGCAACGGAACGCTCCGAGACGGCGTTATAACCCAAGGATGAGTGCAGGGAAGGAGAGGAGGCTGAAGTGCCGTCCACCAGCTCCGCGCGGTGTAAAAATTCACTTGAGTCAAACACGGAGGACGCCTCTAACGTCAGAGAAGGTCGATTCTTGGTAGTTATTGGAATGGTGGGAGTAAGTAAAGTTGAGACTGAGGCTCTCGAGGTCGAGAATGACGGGAAAAGTACCAAGGGAACGGCAACTACGAGTTGCTACGATCGTCTGTTTACCGACGAGAGGCTGGACATGCTCGAGCGCGGTGGAGATCAAGTAGTGAAAGATGAACCCGAGGAGTACGAGAAGGAGCTAGAGGAACGGTTATTCCCTCTGGATGACAAGGAGGTTGTGCTGCGTGTCCAGCGAAACGCTGAGGAACAAGAGAAGCCGACACTCGCGGAAATGAGTGTGGTGCTGAGAATATCGGAAGAGGCCGCGAGACGTCTCGTCTGGAGCACTTGAAACGCCGGAGTACTGGCTGAATTGGTACGCCGACGCATTAGAGACGTCGGCGGAGGCGAAGCGCGCTAACAGGAGCTTCCAGGAAATTGAAGGGCCCGATGTACGGTCGCAACCTGCTGTCAGTTCGGTACGCCTCGTCGTACGGCAGAACGCCACTGGAGCGGGGTCGTCCCGCCCGCTCTAGCTCGACTTCGTCAGATTCTTCGGAGTCCACGTATTTAAGACAACACAGACGTTCGGCAGGACCTCCGGCTCCCTTGCCTTCGCGTCCTATTCGGAGATGTTTCCTCGGAGATGTTCACTTCATCTACCAGCTTCGATGTAACGCCCTGTACTCTGTCCTGGCTTATTTTTTCGACACTATCCTCACCTTGGGAGGCAGGTAACGCAGCCTCTGCTACTCCTCTGGCATAGTGTTGAAGCTCGACAATCTTCGGCATCAAAGCTGGATGCGGGTGACTCAGCCTCCCGCCTAAAGTCGCGGTTAGCGCGCTTGGGTACTTCAACGGTGGCAAACTTTCTCTGTACCTCAAGCTAATATTCGGGTGTTGAGAGGGCTCCACGGGCCACCTCTCTCGTTCTTTCTAGCACTTCGGTCGGAACATCCAGCTTCGTGCTCAGCTCTTCCATGCTGAGTTCCTAGTGTCCTTCGGCATTCTTCTTCACGCGACACCGCAGCTCCACTTCGTGCAGGGGGAACAACCGTTCCTCAAGATCTTTCTCGTACTCCTCGGGCTCGGTGTCAGCTAACGCGTATTCATGCAATTCCAGCATTTTCAGCTCTACATCGGTGAACAGCCGTGCGTTCTGGTTATCCCGTTCCTCGCCTTAGGTATCAACTTCCGGTTCTCCCATCTCCATTCTTTCTCGGCAAGTATCCGACTTGCTCTTGTCTTCTTCACGCACGCGACCACAAGCGTCAGACTTGCCCGCTTCCTTCCTAGTGCCCTCCTGCTATGGGGAAGTCCGTGTAAAAAATAGTATACTGAGATGGACATGCCTGTATACACACATGCATATAAATCGTAAACTGGAACGGACACACTGTATACAGTGGGAATGCCACATGCCACGATTGTAAATCCCGTGATAGACCAAATTGTAGTTGTTGCCCAATCATAATCCACGATACCAAATGATCTCCCAATCAGGTCGCGTCGTTCGTGTCACTTCAACTACAGCACGCGCCGGGCACGTGTATGCCGTGTGCCAAGCTGTAGGCATCCAGTCGAGTAGACAGTGAAGTGCAACCGCAACAACCTGCCCCACAAACTTTCGTGATAGGTAATCTGAGCTTCGCTCGAGCGGTCAATATTGTCTGCACAGTGACGATTCCTGCCAATTGCGACGACATATCATTCAATCTTAGTCTTGCGGCCTCCTGCTCTTGTGACAAAGTATTCCGAGATATGCGTTTCCTTGATGCAGATTTTCGTGATTGATCCAGCTCTCTTTGCGCGACGACAACGCTTACCATAGGCTAATATATTACCGTTCTTAGCTGAGGTGGACGGTTCGAACGACACGCACGAAATTTAAAAGGTTTTGTGGGGCTTTGAGATGGTAATAAACCTCTTTTGTTTTACCATAAACATATCCAATATATATTACCAGGTATTCATGGATAATTTACCATACCTTCGATCAGATCCCTCCTTAGCTCTGAAATAAATTTTAGAGAATTTAAATGCCTAACGGTGGGTCTGAATGTTTCGGTGAGGGGAGGGGGGTGACAGGGGTGTATGACAGGGGGGGGGGGGGGGCTCGTCTCTGAATGCTAAGTATCTACTAGTTGCGCTTGGCGACGGATGTAGTCGATCGAACCGGAAACCACTACTACGTTTCTGCCGTGAATAACTCAAACCGCTCGTGAAAATACTCCCACAAGCGCCACCGCGTCAGAAATTTCTTGAAAGCACACACCATCTGTGTCCGGAACGATAGTATTCATCCCGAGTAGGCAATCAATAGCATCTTCATTTTCCGGTGTAAAAATCTTTAGAGCATCCTGTTTCGACTACGGTAGCTCCTCCGGTGTCTCCTCGTGTAGTTCCTCAGGGGTCGAGTTATGTAGGCCTTCCGGTGTCGAATTATGTAGTCCTTCTGGTGTAGACGTGTGTACTGGTTCCGGTGTAGACTCATGTACTTTACTGGTTGCAACTATCGCAGTCTTTTGTGGTCTCGATTGTGTGTCTTGTACAGCGCTGCCAGTGGCGCAGCTTTAACTTCCGTAGCACCTCACCTCTGTGGTCTGTGTATTCCCTGCTTCTGCTGATTCGACGACTTGCGTTCGGTGTCTGTCGACGTGTGCCGCGAGCTCCGGCGTCAGCTTGCTGGGTCTTCGACTTGGGTCTGGATTCTTTGGCACTTTCGAGAAGGTAGTTTTCGTCGTTACTGTCGTCAAGGTCGGCGGCATCATCATCGAATGCATCCTCGTTGTAACGGGGTCACACGCAAGTGGCTACACGCAGCCACTTGGTTACATGGAGGGTTCTCGAACGTTGGTGTAAGACACACCAATGGTTACACTTTGCAGACCACTGGTCTGTATGCATTTAGGCTTCTTATTGGTAGATAAGCATTTCTTTCTACGAATTAGATCAGCAGGGTTCTGACAGCCATCGGATGGCAGAATACCTTTCATATAGGATATGAGTTTTAGGAGGAAACCCAGTCCAGACATAAATCATAAATAACAGTTCTCATTTTGACCCAAAACCGCTTTTAGCTTTTTCTTATTTTAGTAAATCTATACTTTCGGACGAAAGTATAGTTAACCTAAGTTGAAGCAAACTACGCTTCCTCGTACACGTGCGCTAACGTGTAAGCCGAAGTAGTGGGCACAGAGTTGGCCCATTACAACCAGAGCACGAAGAGAGTTCTCTCTCTTCGACCTTATTTTCAGGATGGCTTGTCATCTTGGTTCTTGTAGTGAGAGTCTCTCTCACTGGGGTCTGCAGTCTTCAGTGCTGCGTGTCCGTTGTAGACACGCGTGACTGCACCACCTGTAGGGCGCCCCGCGCCTACTGGTTCCGCGCGTTTTTTTATTGATCGCGGCGATGCCCGGTATCGCCACGTCGACCCCCGGCCTTGTGCACAGCCGCTGTGCACTCACGCGCATAGTGTCTGGTGTATCCGCATCGGAAAGACCGCACGCTACTGTTGTTCCGCTGCTGGTGACCAGCAGCCGTAGCGTTCGAGAGGTCCATAGGTTCCGGACCTCCCGTTCTCATCACCGGACGTGCCATCCTTGGCACGTTCACATGCAATTTAGCCTGCCGCATGCTAAATTCCTCTTGCATGGCAAGGGTGATCGCAGCTTCGAGAGTACTTGGGTACTCTCGGAAGAGGTAGGTCTTGACGGGACCATCCCTCAAAGCCCTTCATGAACGTGACGACCTTGATCGCCTCGTCCATCGGGTTGGTCACGATGTTCGAGACCAAGTACCGCGCACGTTGGGCGTAAGCATGAACGTCATGCTTACCTTGCTGCAGGTCGAGGAACTCAGCCCTCGACCGGAACTCGTTCTTAGGAGGCTCAAACGCTTGTCTGAGCTCCTCCTTGAACTCCGCGTACGTGCCGAAGCACGTAGCGTCCGTGAGCTGACGTCCATACGCCCAGATCCTCGCTCGTCCGCCAAGACATGACATGGCGAACGCAACCTTCGACGAATCGTCGAAGATGCGTCGAGCTGCAATGGCAGTGTCGACCTCGACAAGCCATCGGAGAAGAGGTTCCCCCTCTTTTCCCACATAGTTGCTCACGTGCAGTTTCAATGACTGCACGCGCGCTGTCGTCCCGGACGACGCCGTCGTAGTCGTAGCGGCAGCAGCATCTCGCTGCTCCTTGACTATGAAGCCCAGAGCAACACCGTGTTGCTCTGTCAGTGACAACGTCCGTAGCATCGTCGCTACGGCCGCCTCCCCAATGACTGTTGCCAGTCTTTGGAGTGCCTCCCACTCTGGACCCGACAGGTGGGGGCAGTCTGCACGCGCAATGTGCGTTGCAGACTCGATCGGTCCACGCATGGACGGATTACCGTCGATGGGCTGGTTCTCGGTCCCATGTTCGTATTCCATACGAACAAGTCAGGTGGACTCAGCGTTGATATCCCACTGGGAGATTTCTTTTGTGATTTGGTTATTCGAAGCGGGGCAATGAGAAGACTTGGGCTGCCGGCGCGACATTGGGCAGTGTCCTGATCGCCGGGGGCTACCAGAAGCTACTGCTGGGGTACGTCGGGTCGTTGCGTGAGCTTGCAATCGTGCACGAGTGCCTGCGTGTGTGTGTGGTGGTGGTGGTGGGTAATCAGATTGCTGCTTGTCGGTGTTGGCGGCTGCCTATCCTTTTTTAACCTAAACACCTTATGTTTTGGCGTATTTTTTGCCGGTTGAGCCAATAGCAACTTCGTATTTTGACTGATGATTTGCTAGCCCTTATTGAGCCCTTCCCCAAACTTTTGAGCTTCCGAGATACATTTTTCTAGCTTCCATTTCACCTATTAGGGGTCCGAATTCAGCAAATCTGACCGCAGAATCGGGTTCTACGGCTAAAGTTACCCCTTATATATAACTATCGTATATGGATAGTCACCATCTTCTAGGACTAAACTGTGGTACAAACTATTTTGGCCAGTTCAATATCCCAGTCTGGCAAAATACTCACTTACTTAATAAAAACGGCTGCCCCTCCCCAAGCGTAAGTAATTTACGGTAGTTTACATATGCAGCAGGGAATGCGACGCTTCATAAAACCCGGCAAGATCGCTGGAGATACGTCCGTCTCATTCGAGAAGAAGCTCAAGAGCTGCCAGTGCTGGAAGTCGGAGAAACTCCAGTCACATACACAATACTACTGCCGCCATGCGCCAAGCCAATTTGCTGCTGCTGTTGCTGGCGATGGTGCTAGTTCTGCTGACATTGAGCGAGGCCGCCACCTACCACCTCGTGGGCCAGTGGATGCCCGCGACCAAGAACACGGCTACCGAGAACCTGCTGGCCGAGGCGCTGCAGAAGAAGAATCCGTCGCTTAAGTCGCAGATGTGCTTCACGGAGGTCACGACTATTGAGCAGCAGATCGTCAACGGCATCCACTTCCGCTATCACGTCCGTGGGTGCGAATCGGCCACACCCGGCCGCTGCAACAGCGGCACCTGCACCGCCGAGAAGAAGTTCGACGTCGAGCTCTTCGTGCAGCCGTGGGCCGACATCGTGCAGGTCATGTCTGCAGTTAACGTGCAGTAGACGCCACTTGTCTACCGAGATGCAGCGAGGATATTAAGAGAGAGGTGTAGGAGGCGTAAGATACCGTATTTAGGGGCGAGTGAATACATGTAGCATCACTGCATTTGCGTGTTTTCGTTGGCGTGTTCTTGCTGCGAACGCTGCGACGCTGTGATCGCAAATCCTGAGAGAAACTCCGCGCTCTTCGCGCCGCGGACGCAGGCTGATCTTCAAGATAATCTTGTTTAAGTAGTAAAGTGTTTGATAGTGGGCTCGAAGCTGCTGCCGTACTCCCCCCGACAGCGTCGCCAAAGCTATCTTCCTCTTGCTCTGGTACTATGCGCGATTGATTGTTAAACACGGCCACGAGTATCCATGTTAGATATCTTCGCGTGGCATGTCATCTGGAAGGCTCGGTGTGCTTGCGGCCCGCATCAGGTCAGCGCGGAGGAAGTTAGCTCCCACCGAGATCTATTGACTGTGATCAGATCCGTTCCTTTGCAGCTGAACTCCAGTCCCCCCCCCCCCCCCCATCGATTATCACCACCGCGCGATCCGTTTCAACACAGAGGTGCTCTCCGCAGAACCAAGTGGCAGGCCAGCGAAGCGATCATGCTGGCCTCTTTTGGCTTCAAGCTCGGTTAGAGGCGAGAAGAGAGCACACTTCGCCGTTGCGAGCAGCTCTTTGCCTAAATGTACACCTCTCTCTCCAGTGCACCAGCAACTGTGAACGTCACTGATACACAACAAATTGTATGAAAGTGATCCTGTGGCAAAATCTCAGCGAAAAGTTAGTTATACGGAGTTACCAGCGTAGCATTGCATTAAACTCGAGCCATGAGGAGATGCTCTAAGCTTCTGGGTGGTGAGCCTTGAGCTCCACAAACAAATAGCGTAGCGTTGTCGTCCCCGGCACACTTGGACAGCAATTGATCATCGTACCGTGACGAGGCGGAATAGTGCCGCTCTCCAAGTGTCGTTTCCGTTTCAATCCACTTTCCACCAATCAAAACGTTTCAGATTGCATGATTTTAACGAATCACAGAGTGCCGTCATTAGCCAGCGTCGTGGAGCGCTCACTTCCACTTTTGCGGTCTCGCGCTCACATCGCCCAAGCCGAAAGAGAGGTCTAAAATACCACGTTAGTGGTTGGAGCAGATCGTACCATGGAGGGACAATGGCGATCGGAGATCCCCGAGGACATGCGCAAGAAGATGATCACTGAAATGTACGTCTCCCCCTCTGTCTTTCGCAGTGTTTGAGGGGTTGCGAACCCTGTTGGAGCATCAGGAGAGCTCGCCCAAGAAACGGCCCACCTCCCGGCCCCTTCCCCTCTTATTTCAGGGCCGCAGGTGCCCTGTATTAGGGTCAAACTGCGTCAGGGAACACTGACCTAGTGTGTATACGCAGGTATCATGAGCTGGCGCGTATCTCAGGCGAGGTAGACAAGCAGAAAGTATGGGGATCGGCAGCCAAGTTCGAGTTGATGCTGTGGTCCAGCAGCCCCGACCGGGTAAAGGATACATCACTGTTGCTGTACTGTATGGGAGAAGGCAGACGTGCTGACTATGGGCTGTTTGTATGCAGAACTCGTACCTGATGAAGATGCAGCGCAAGATCATGAGTCTCAAGAAGAAGCCCGGTCCCGGCGAGATGCAGCAGCAGCCCAACATGATGGCCAACGCCAACAACGTCGTGACGTCCAACGCCATGAACGTTGCAGCGAGCGGCATGAACAATGGCCTTAACATGAACATGAACGCTGCCAACATGGGTGCAGCCATGAACGCACAGCAGTTCCAGCAGAACAACGCGGCCGTGAGTGCAGCCATGAACAACTTCCAGCAGCAAGCGCAGGCACAAGTCCAGGCACAAGCTCAAGCTCAGGCGCAAGCCCAGGCTCAAGTCCAGCAACAGAATGCCGCGGCGCTGGCTGCTGCTGTGACCAATGGGGTGAGTGTTGGTGCATCGACTGCTTTGAATCCAGCAGTAACGGCTGGCTTGAACGCTACCAGTACCGCTCCGACGACGGCCGGCAGCACTCCTGCCGCGAGTATTCCTACTCCTCCGCAGCAGCAGGCGCAACAATGGCTACAACGCATCCAGGTGCAGTTCCAAGCCCAGCAGCGGCAGCTACTGCATACGCAAAACCAAGAGACGCAGCAGCTTCGTCAACAGCATTTGAACCAGCAGCAACAGCTCTCCCAGCAGCAGCAACAGCAAGGAGTTGCCCCTGATCTGCGTCGTCAGCAGCTCCAGACTTTGCAGCAACAACACCAACTTGCACGTACTCGACTACAGCATCTACACAAGAGCAAGCAGCAGCAATTGCAACGCAAACAGCAGCAATATCTGATGCAGAAGCAGCACCAGCTCCAACAGCAGCAACAACAACAAGGTTCCATTGCAGCGACGTCAGCTGCAGCGACCACTAGCGCTGTTCCATCCACAACTATGATGGCTACACCACAAGCTGGTGCTACGTCCGTCTCCATGTCTCTCCCTAATGCGACGACAGTGCAGACCACAGCTCCTACTGTCCCTACCACACAAGCAGCGGCGACACTTACGCCTACGCAGCGTGGAGTGAAGCCAGAGCAGCTTGTAGCTGCACACACACAACAGGCAGCAATGCGCGAGATGCAGCGTGCTCAGAACACGTCCCAGTTGCTCGCCGACAGCGTGTTGAAGCACCAGCTCCCCAATGGCCCCACCGGGACCACTGCGTCGTCGACTCCTACGGTTTCTGCGACGGGTACGACGACCACAGCCACCACAACTGGGAACAGTAGCCAGACGTACGTGGAGAGGCTGAAGGAGATGAAGCAGAAGTACTGGGATGATCTGGTGATTGTGTACCGCGAGTTTGAGCGCATGGTGAAGCAGAAACCGGCCAATCAGCAGCAGGAGCGCATCAACACTTTCCTAGTGAACTTGAAGCGCATCATAGCGCTCTTGCAGCAGGACCCATCAAAGGTCACGAGCAGTAACAAGAACGACCTGGATCGAGTGGAAGCACACATTCATAAGCAGGTGCTGCCGATTCTGGAGCGTTTGAAGAACAAGACGCGCGCTGCGGCGGGGAACGGAACGAATGGAACGGCAGCAGCTCAACAGGAGCAGCTGAAGAAGACCCAAGAAGCTCAGCGGCTGGCACAGCTCCAAGAACAGCAGAAAAAGATGCAAGAACAGCAAAAAGCAGAGGCGCAGCGCAAGCTGCTTGAGGAGCAGAAGAAGAAGTTGCAACTCGAAGCTGCAGCAGCTGCAGCAGCCAAGAAACAGGAGCTGCTAGAGCAACAGCGCCAGCAGAAGCAGAAGCAGCTTCAGGCTCAACAAGCTCTCATGCAACAACAGCAACAACAGCGGCAACAGTTGTTGGCCCAGCAGCAAGCTCAACTGAAGCAGAACCAAATGCGCATGAACGCAGCCGCGCAACAGCAGCCTGCAGCAGTATCCGGTGCAATGGGAGCCACTCCAGCTTCGATGCTGGCTGCAGGGAACGGCCTCGCCTCTGCAGCTGCGGCCAATGGGACTGGTGTGTCGCCTACCAGTCTTGGAGCTACGTTGCAGACTCCGATTGACGTGTCGGCTTCATCGTCTCCGGGAGAGACCAATACATCGAATGGTATGGGGTCATTGACCCCCGCGCAGTACCGAACGTTCAAGCTCCCAGAGGCGCGCAAGCAACAGCTGACAGCTCAGCACGCCAAGTTACGCGAGCAGCAGCAAGAGCTGATCATGCAGCAAAGTCGAGCCAAGACGCCGTCGCACCAGGCGAAACTCGCGCACCAGGCGCAGCGTCTTGCGCAGATGATCAACAAAATCTCACAGCAATTGGTGCAGTGCAAGCTGGCGGAGGAATACGAGCAGTCCAAGAATATGGGCATGGCCCCGACAATATCGCAGCCAACGCTAGCGCAGCCCACGGCCACGACAACGGCGCTCAACAACACTACGACTGTAAAGCCGGAGATCGCCACTTCCACTACTACGCCTGCTGTGAACGGCATTGCTGCCACGACATCGGCCGCCGTGGCTCCTAGATTGACAGTACTGGATGCTGCTTCGAAGGTTGATACCGCAGCGGTGACAGCGACTTCTACGAAGGTGGACGAGAGCTTCAAGTCGGTGTTGCCCGACATGACAGGCCTGGGTGCGTCCGAGAAGCTGTTGACTGCTGTTGCCGCCTATGAGAAACACAAGCCGGAGGTGCTGAAACGCGGCGCGTCGCGGTTCTCGCGCATTGCTGTCACAATTGGAGCCAAGCTCAACACATCCTACGTGACTTCCTAGAAGAACTTCACCGAGCGTAGTCGAAGGCTGTTTCGTGCGAAATAACACTCTGCAGTAAAAATGTCGGAGGTCCGGCATGCTGAGAAAGAATGGGAGGCGATGAGGACGTGGCAAGGAGGGCACGCTCAGGGAGACATCATCAAGCAATGCAAATGGAGGCGAAGCAGCACGTACAGGAGCAGATAGGGAAGCAAAATATTTTGCTTTATTTATGAGGTAACGCTGGTGTTGTTTGTGGTTGTTCAAAAAGATGGTGTAGTGTACGTGTTGCCTACGTGAGCCTGAGCTTACTGGTATCCTACTGCCCTGAATCGAGCTCTTCGAGTCAGTGCAGCCATGTCAGGCGGGATTTGAAGCGTTTCGGTGACATGTTTGTCCGAAGATCGTTCCGCAGCATTGTACCGCCATGGTGTGCGTATACGCCGCTGTTGAAAGTGCACTCGAAACAACCGTGGACAGTACTTACAAACCAGCGCTTGCATGCCTGCCAGCGCCAAAGCAGCGTTTTGTGAACGTAGATAACGATGTGATCTCGACATGACAAAATGTTAATTAATATTGCTCACAATTTGTGATCACGATGCGGCCAGCGAGTTTCGATTTCTGCATGACCGCTATCTCTCTTTTTTCCTCTTTTTTCTTTCATCGCTTTTAGTGTGCGGTTGCAAGCTGGTGCGGCTCCAATGGAGCCGAATCCTCTGTTGTTTTGATGAAAGAAAACAACTGAGTTGCCGCGAAATCGTTCAATCCAAATACCTTACATTAAGCAAAACAATTTTATAATCTGGAACCAGGAACTTGGTAGTTCTCAAGTCGAATATAACACACGAAGTACTGATGCGTGCTCCCCAGGTAACCTGCCGCAGGTTATCTGTGCTCCTTGTGACTTTGACTTTGGTTGCTTCACATCTCAGTTGAAGTCGCTTAAATAACAGCTGCTCTGTGTTTTGCACACGTATGCATGTGAAAACACCATTTCCGTCCGCTCGTTGTTCGCTCGATCGGGCGGACGGGCGGACCAAACTCGTGTTTGTCACACAACTTGATCCACTTACTCAGTTCAAGTCACATTTTGGCCGTGTGAAACAGTCGAATCGAGACTCTCAGTCGAAAAGCAGACGCCAAAGCGTAAGAAACAAGTCGGAGCCCCCTGAAGAGCTTCCGCTGTCCCTCGAGTCCCCGCAATCGCCTACAGATCTCCGCAGGCTCCTCGTACACCCTCAGTGCCAATTAAAGCTTTGAAAGCATTGGCCCGCGAGAAATCTTCATTGCCCGCTCCGTTCCTGTGCTGTTTTTCTCGCACACAAGAGGTCGAGTGGAATCTCAATCGTCCGTCGTCAACTGCAGCGCGTCTGGCCATTTGCAGCAACTTGCAAGCCGCTTGAGCTTAATCTCGAGGTTCTAGAGTTCGTCCACCATGTCGACAATCATGGTGGAGCAACCCCGCCAATCAGGGATGGCTACACCCGCGGGCTCCAGCTCTGGAGTCAAGTCTCAGGCCCCGACTGCGAATGGGACCAAGGGGCCTGCATCCAACGCGTCTCCTGAGCCCATGGACGTGGATATGGACCTGCGAGAAGTGGAGAACACGTCAGCGAATAGTACTAACGTGGTGGCCAATGGAAAAACGAAAGCTGGTGGAGCGTCCACAGCAGCTGCGGATGCGACTATCAAGCGCAATGTGGAGAGCGCATCCGAGACGTCGAGGAAACTCGTGGAACAGGCCAAGCGCCGACTGCAGATCCAGATGCAGTTCGTCGACAACGCGAGACGCAGAATCCTGGATGAGACACATCCAGACATGGCAGAGAGACTGCAAGTGCTCGTCGAGGAGCGCGACCGATTGCTGCGCTTGGCGAAGCAGCGGAGTGATTATTTCGAGCACGGAACAACCGTGATCTTTGACTACGAGTGTGACGAGGCCAACTCGGAGTACGAACTAAACTGCGAGAAGCTACGTCAGGATATGCTGGACGAGATCCACCACGAGATGGAGATCCTCCACGACCAGCGCAAAGGAGGCCACAGTCACGGTAAGGACTAGCGATATTTTTTTTTGCTTCTGTTAGTCGGCTCTATTCATTTCTGGTGTTCAATTGGCAGCTCGAGCTACGACTCGCAAGACGCGCAGTACGCGTAATAAGACCGACTCGGACTCGGGCTTCGCGCTAGACACTGCGCAGAAGATCAAGAAGCGCGCTGGTGGCTACGTGTTTCAGCCGCTGGAGAACAAGTTGGGTCAGTTAGAGATTGACCATGACGTGCGGGAGCTCACGAGTGTTTATGAGGCAACGAAGAAGCGGCGTATGGAGTTCGACACCGGTACACGCCTATTTAATGTCTTCTCATGTTGTCGTTACGATCACTGATGAGGTGTTGCATGCTGTGCAGATCGTGAGGTCACCCCCGTGGCCAAGTATTACCGGAATAAGTTTTTATACCGAGACTGGATCTTTCAGGAGGGCGACGAGGTATATGTGCTCAACTATCCGGCGTCCAGTGAATATGCCGCAGTTATCTGCGGCATCACATCCACGGAGCTCCTCGTTCTGTCGGAAAAGGGCAAATACTACCGCTTGGTCACCATGGACATCCGCCAGGGTCGAGTCGTGCTCACCACGCTGTCATCAGAGCAGGCTGCCTCCCGAGACGATCTCGGCGATGCAAGTCCATAGACACACCGCCACAGTTGCCGGTGCCACGCTTGTTCTTGTCCCGCCTTGTGTCTTAATTTTGCTTATCCAACAATTACTTGAAACCAACATTGTGGTGCCATTAAAGTCGCCTCGACGGGTTCAGATAAACTGTTATCTGTCAGCCAGCTACGCTCCTTACTTTCTATTCGGATCATAGACTGCATCTTAGCAACCTGTAGGCTACAGAACACGGCTACTGTCCCGCGGCAGCTTCCTTCGCTCGTTTGTCGGCGAGGTACTTGGCAGCCGCGGCCTTCTTCCTCTCCTCCTCGGCCTGCTTCTCGGCGTACATCTCAGGTACCTCGAGACCCACACGACGCGCAGAGGCGTTGACGATTTCCTGCCCTGTGAGCTTTTTCTCCAGACCAGCATCCAGCGCCCACAAATACTGAAGAATGACACACATAAAGAGACTTGTCAGTTACTCTTGACTCAGATAATGGAATTGAAATGCACGTACGCGCTGCTCCTCGACGCCCTGTAGCAGCATCAGGTAGTCGCTGGCCTCGGTGCGGTACGTGCGCATTTTGGCACGGTCGTTTTCGTGCTGCCGCGCTCGGTACTGCAATAACAAAGTGCCATAGTGTCAGATAGATAGTGCACGGACGATAGCACGGCGATTGACAGTATGTATTAATACCTGCGCAAGGATCTGCTGCGAAAACTTGCACTCACGGATGGTGTCCTGCGATCCACGCGAGCGCGCCACGCGCAGCAGCGAGCGCAGGTTCTTGAGCACGTCCGCCTTCGAGCCAATACGCACACCTCTCGCCATAGTGATGTTTGGCGTCGAGCTTGAAACAAGAAATTGTGGTGTGGTAGACGTAATATTAAAAATGTGGTGAACATAATAAATGGTGTGGTGGACATTTCGCTCCGAAGATTTTCGCCAATCGCGACGCTCGGGATCTGATTACGAATGCGGCTTCGTTCACGGCACTGCAGCAATTTTGACTTCCCTCGCATTTCCACAGACCCAACAGCACCGAATCTGCCCCCAGCCTTCATTATAAAAGCTGCAGCGACCCTCACGTAACGCTAGACTCCGTTAATCCTCAAACCATGGCAACTGGAACTACGACTCCTGCCACCAACGGCGCCAAGCCCACCACCACCAACGAAGGCACCACGACGATAGAGGAAGCGCTCGAGACTATCCGCCAGGGAGGGTTCGTAGTCGTCATGGACAACGAAGACCGCGAGAATGAGGGCGATCTAATCGCTGCTGCCGAGTTCGCTACCGAGGAGCGTGTCGCCTTCATGTTGCGCCACTCGACGGGCATCGTGTGCGTGCCAGCTCTACCTCCTCGTCTCGACGAGCTGCAGCTGCCTTTAATGGTGGAGAACAACACGGAGGCTCACAAATGCAAGTTTGCCATCACCGTCGACCTGAAGGAGGGAAACTCTACGGGCGTCTCAGCTGCTGACCGGTCACGCACGATCAGTGCGCTGGCAGACGCGAAGACCTGTCCTGCAGCATTCAACCGACCTGGTCACATTTTCCCGTTGCAGGCACAGGAAGGTGGCGTGATGGTGCGTGCTGGCCATACGGAGGCTGCGATTGACCTTGCAAGATTGGCTGGAGTCAAACCTGTGGGGTATTTGTGCGAGATTATGGGAGACGATGGTCGTATGCTGCGTCGCCCGTAGCTTCAGGAATTCTCCAGGACCCACAACCTGCCACTTGTCACGATCTCGGACTTAATTCGCTACCGTGCCCGCACTGAGACGCTTGTGCAGCGAACGGAGGCCAAGGCGACCAAGATCTCCACTCCTTTCGGTGAATTCTCGTCGCTGGAATACAAGTCGCTTGTCCAGGAGGACCAGGCGTATCACGCACATGTGTTCGGCGACGTGAACGGCCAGAAAAATGTGCCTGTGTTCCTGGTGGAAGATGGATTCGAGGCTGGCTTGCAGGCGCAGTGGGCTCAGATGTTCGTAGCTAAACATGGGAGCGATGTGCTCGTCTACATCCATGGCTCGGCGCAGCTCCTGCAGATAAGTAGCGAGCTGATGGCGCGCCAGAGTATCTTTGGAATGGCGATGCAGGTCGTGCGCGACCTGAAAGTTGCCTCGGTGCGTCTAGTAACGGCGGCGGAGTCGAGTCTGGACATGAATGGCTTTGGCATTGAGATTGCCAGCAGCGAACGTCTTGCAACATCGGCGTAAGCGTGGAAAAATAGATTTCAGATTTTTGGCGAAGACACATCTGATAGACTGGTTGCAATGAAGTAGAGAATTATGTTGAAAGTGTCATCCTGGCAGGATGATCCTGCTCAGCATCCACCGTGGGTTTGATGGTCATCACTTCCGTATCGGTACGTGAACAGCATGGGACACTTTGACCTCCACGTTGCTGTTTGCGTCAACGCCGCAACAGCCACGTCACTCCGTGTTGCTCATTGGTCCGATACAGGATGATTTCTACCAATCGCATACTGCCTTTTACAACAAATAAGATTTGCAAACGGCATATTTGAATTTCCTTCGAATCGCTTCAAATGAACTTCCAAATCACATACTTCTTTCACACAGCATATTTGTATTTCCAGCAATCTCTTCCGTGTCACGCCGGATTACGATTGCAACGTCAGTCATCCAGTCCTCTCGCCCGACACTCTCGTCTGGCATTGCTACATCGGCATCTTCCAGCTTAAGTCTTCATCTCCCACCATGGCCACTGGCACCACCTCGAACGGCGTGACCTCCGCCAAGAACGCCGGCACAACCTCCATCGAGGAAGCGCTGGACACCATCCGCAAGGGCGGCTTCGTAGTCGTCATGGACAACGAAGACCGCGAGAACGAGGGCGACCTCATCGCCGCCGCCGAATTCGCCACAGAGGAGCGCGTCGCCTTCATGCTGCGCCACTCGACGGGTATCGTGTGCGTCCCTGCGCTCGCTGACCGCGTCGACGAGCTGCAGCTTCCACTTATGGTGGAGAACAACACGGAGGTACACAAGTGCAAGTTCACGGTGACTGTGGATCTCAAGGAGGGCAATTCAACGGGCGTCTCGGCTGCTGACAGAGCACGTACGATCCGCGCGTTGGCTGACCCCGAAGTGGGTCCTACAGCGTTCAACCGCCCCGGCCACATCTTCCCTTTATTGGCTCAGAACGGAGGCGTCATGGTGCGTGCTGGCCACACGGAAGCCGCCACGGACCTCGCACGCCTGGCTGGTGTCAAACCCGTGGGCTACATCTGTGAGATGAACGACGTGAATGGACGGATGCTGCGTCGTCCACAGCTGCAAGAATTCTCCAAGAAGTTCGACGTGCCATTGATCACCATTTCCGATCTGATTCGCTATCGCTCGCGAACGGAGACGTTGGTGCAACGCATGGAAGAGCAGAGTAATGTCACTACTCCGCTCGGAGAGTTTAACAGTGTGGCGTACAAGTCATTGGTACAGGAGAACCAGACGTACCACGCGCTTGTGTATGGCGATGTGGCTGGCAAGGACGTCCCGGTGTTCCTGGTCGAAGACGGATTCGATGCCAGCCTGCAGGCGCAGTGGGCGCAGAAGTTTGTAGCTACGCACGGCTACGGCGCCTTGATCTACCTCCACGGCTCGGAGCAGCTCCTGCAGATTAGTGGAGAGCTCATGGCTCGTCAAAGCATTTTCGGTATGGCGATGCAGATCGCACGCGACTTGAAGGTGGGATCCGTTCGGTTGCTGTCGACGACGGAGGCGAGCTTCGACCCTCATGGCTTCGGTGTTGAGATCTCGGGCACTGAACACCTTCCTACATCAGCGTAGATCGATAGATAGGACCATGATTTGATAGGGAAAAAAAAAACGATGACGCTGTATAGCACTTGCGTTTAAAGACTTACAGGTACGAAGGAAAGACATACATTGTACAAAGCGTGCATGTTTTGGTTATGCTAAAAAGAAGAACGTTCTACAAGCATCGAGCTTCTAGTGTTGAGCATGTCAGCAACCTCTCTAAATTAGAGTGAATTCTCTAATCACCTCGAAATTAGAGTAATTAGAGACTCTAATTCATTCAATTACGGGGAACCTGGCGGTACGCCTTTTGCTTGGAACGGGAGCGCACGAATAACAGGTAGCCACCCACTGCTGCAACGGGGAGAATGTACCACGCGAATAGCGTGACAGGTGGGGCACTGGCACCTTGGAGACCGTCCTTGGGCTTCGTCTTCGTATCGGCAACAAGGTCCAGAGTGTTCGCTGCGTTCTTGATGCCCAGCTCCGCATCCTTCTGGCGGTATTCGTACCCACCTTCGGGCTCTACAGCGGTCGGGCCAGTTGCCTTCGGCTTCGATCCTTCCTCAGCAGCAGTCACTTTAGGAGCCTCAGTCACCTTGCGCAGAGCTGCAGCTGTGGTCATTGGGGCAGTCACCGCAATCTTAACCAGAGGAACGCTCACGTCACGGTAACTGTAGGTCCTGCTCATCCACTTGTCCACTTCCACCAGTTCCCACGCGTCTTCAGTGCCACAGGTAGGACAAATCTCGGGCTTGGGCCAAATAGGATGACGCAGACGCTTGTTGACAGAGTTGTGCTGTTCCCATAGCCAGCGACGCAGCGCTAGAGGCTTGTCCTCCGCGTCCTTGATCTTCTTCACTGCTTCAATCGTGTTCTCCTTCAAGAAGTGGTCTCGACAGTTCACACAACCAAAGAAATGCTTCATAAAGCGACGGATTGATGCCACTACAGACACCATAAGCTCAGCACTCCGTGTCCCCGTCTCAGGCGGATTCATCGTCAACATGTGGAACATGTTCCATTGGCCGCACGTATACAACGCACACGCGCGATATGTGGCTCCTTGACCCAGGAACAAATTGTCCAGCCGCTGCCACTCGGGAACGGTAATACCGATAAAGTCATAGCGTTCTTCTTCTGCCTTAAAGGCGGCAACAGAGCCCTCCTGCCACTCCTTCAAGATGGCATCCCACGTGTCAAAGTCCAGCAGCTCCTTCGCCTTCACCTTCTCGTACAAAGGTCGGATAACCTTCCGGTTGATTACGCCCGGGAATGTCTCCGACACCATCTTCAGCCATCCTTTCAGAGCATCAAACTCCTCGTCGTCCATAACGTCGCTGGCCATAAACGCGCCCTGCTTGAGGCCGAACACGAAGGCAGAAGCGGCGTCCTGGATACGTGTGGTCTGGTTCATCGGGAGCGTCGACTCCTCCCAAATGGCCGGCTTCGGGGTCTCCGTAATCTTGGGTGGTTCTTTTCCTTTGGATGCATCCTTGGCTTCAACAGCCTTCTTCTCCTCCTCCTCCTTCTTCTTCTTTTCTTCTTCTTCCTTAGCTTTCTCCTCCGGCGACTTATATCCAGGCGGCCAGGTGCCTGTCTCGTTGAAGGCAGCCTCAGCGAATACGCTGTTGACATAATCCTTCACTTCCTGTACAGTGTGAGTACCGATGATCCGCTTGTTCTCCTTCTTGGGGTTCTTCTTGTCAAAGTTGAGTGTCATCAGCGTCGGGAAGCCCGTGATGCCCACGCGGCGGCACTTGACGTGGTCCATGCAGCTCAGAGCTCCTACATAAATGTTGCCCTTCTCCTTGTAGTAGGCCGCCAGCTCGAAGTAGGCGGGAGCAAAGTGCTTGCAGTGCGGGCAGCTGTGTTCACAACCGGTAAAAAAACGGCGTAACTCGGTCAGTTCTCGCTGCATTTCGACGCAAAAGCCTCGTTAGAAAGCTCGTTGAGTGGTATTTACGTACAAAGGGTGGTAGAAGTCGACGATCCATGGCTTGTCCGTCTTGGTCATGTGCTCGTCCCAGTTCTTGTCCGTCAGGTACGTGATGTTGGGGTGGCCCTCGGGGAAGAGCGGCTCGCCCTTGTCCTTGGGGTCGACGGCCGCGCCCGAGACGGAACCAGGCAACGCCAGCAGCGCCGCGGCCGACGCCAACGTCCACAGCAGCTGCATTCTACCGGTCAGAGGAGAGCGCTTGAACTGCCAAGTGGAAGAGTGACACGGGGAAATCGAGGAGCTCTCCGCCCAGATGCGTTGGAGGTGATGGAGGTCTGGAGTAACAAACTTTGTATTGGAATGAGCCGGATAATGGGCGATTAATGTCTGGCGAATAATTGATGAGAGGTGAGCTGGCTAGTTTGATGTGGTGTACACACGTGCCTTGAACAGCTGGGGATGTGATCGAGGAGATTTGACTTCGATGGCGTCGGCCTTGGGAACTGATGTATGCTCTGCGTGCGTAAGCATCGTTAGATAAGTTGCCGTGTTGTGTGTGATTCATTCACCGCGCACGAGTTGCTTGGAGCTTTCTTATTAATAACAAGATCACAGAGTACTTGGAGACTCAAGTAAATGTAACATTCATCAACCTTAGAATCTCGTTAAGGATGTCAACAAGATCGTAGGTGCAGTCTCGAGTTCATAGTAACTAGCTTTTCTCAGAGTTAGTCAGCTCAAGCTGCATTTTGCAAGGCCTGCTCCCATGTTTGACGCGTGAGTTGGCTGCAACCGAACATGCTATCCATAGTGGCCCAACATTCTTGCCTCCATAAGAGACGTGTATCCTGCCATCACTGAGTAAATGGACGGGTGTATTTATAGTGTTGTGCTAGAAGATATCCTAGCTCGTCATGATGGTACAACCAAATTGGAGGGCAATCCGTTGGCTTGCGAAACGATAATGCTTGCTCGTGGGTATCACATCATTTTTCAACTTCACAAGCTATTAATTCGCGGTCTCGAAATCATTAAATGCACAGTTCGATTCGCGAGGGGTACTTCATGAAGATCGCCTTCGGCTGTGTCATGTCAGTCAGCCGCATTAAGGATCAAGACTAAGGAAATTATGTTTGATCCTTGTGATAGATGAATATTGGTGCCCGATATTGATGCCAGGTTGTTAACAGTAAACTTGATTGAGGTCGCTACTCTGTAGATTGTGTGGTCAAACCACCTGTCATATTTAATATCGAAAGGACACATGTGTTTATACAGGGAATATTACAGTATATCGATGCTGACCGGCACTACATTGATTCACACAAAAACTGCTTCCACACTTCGCGTTTACGAAGATCAACTACACGCAACTGCTGCTGTCCGCGATGAATGCGCCATCCGAGTTCTCGCAGCCGCAGTCTCCTGTGGTGGGGTCCTTGATGCAATCAGTTCCGATGCCGCTATCCGTTCCGTTTCCACTGCTTCCACAAGACATTAATACCATCATTTTCCGTCCTCGAGAGCAGTAAACTTACCTCCAAAAAAATGTCCAGTAGTCATCGTTGTCCTCCATTTGGTCCGAGGTGGGCGGATCGCACGTGTACGCAGAGCAGGTCCCGTAAGGGTACCCGTTGTTGCCGTCGTACTGGTGATCGGTCACAAAGACGGCGAAGGTCTGCGTCTCGGAGGTTCGGGTGTTGTGCGAGCACTCAGCAGCCTGGATGGCTGTGGACACTAGTAGTAATACTTAGCACATTACGCCGGCAGCTTTTTTTCTTAGCATATTTTTACAAAGAGAATAGGTTTAATCGTTTCTAATACCCAGCTGATGTTTCTAACCAGACAACCAATCCATAGCCTCATAGCGTAAGGAGTCCTCCAAAGCATATTAACCAGGTCTGAGAAGGGTTAACCTTTGTATCAGTTCCTGCAACCAATGTGACCACACAATGTTTTCGGCTTAAGTACGATTACAAAAATTCTCTCCCATTCTTTAATCCGCCGGCTCGACAAAAGATGGTCAAGCTCTTCTGTGCGATCGTTGATGTCGCGGGAGCCGCTTTTCCCGTAAACATCGCTGCGGGGGAGTCGGTGGGAGACCTAAAGAAGGCGATTAAGGCGGAGAAGCCGAACGACCTCAACGATGTTGACGCGGACAAGCTGCAGCTCTTCCTAGCGAAGAAGGGCACCGCGTGGCTGAAAGATGACGATCCTGCTGCGCTGGAGTTGGAAGAAGGAAAGACGCATCAAGACATTCAAACGGCGATCGATGGCGAGAAGATGAAGGCTACGTGGACAATTGAAAACGTGTTGACAGCTAACAACATGACCAAACGGAAAGGGCGCGCTCCAAAGTCGAGGCAAATCCACGTGCTGGTGGTTGTTCCCCCGCGCGAAGAGAAGACATCATCTCCACTTGCAGACGTTGCGGTCACGTTGTTTCAACACACTTTCTTGAATGTTCCCAGTACAACGGCTTCGAGAACTCAAAAGCTGAAGAAGCAACTGGTGGAGAAATACAATTGTGATTGCGGGACAAACCAGGACGGCGACCCCATGTTGCTGTGCATGGTGATGAATATTGGTCTACCGAGCACTGTTGTGATTGCATCACACATTTTCCGACGAGAACACGATCGTCTTAAAAGTCGCTTCGTGCAAATCGCAGATATTGACGATGTGAGAAATGGCTTGCTGTTGTTTAAACCGATCGAAAGCGCCTTCGATGATCTCGACATTGCGTTTCTTGTCGACAAGGAAGATCAGTTCATACTGAAACTGTTTAATCCAGACATTAAGTCCAAGCTGCTCGTGGACAGCTTGACCCAAAAGCAATGGGATGCATTTGGAGGTGAATCCATTCCAACGGATTGGGAGACAAGTACGAGTCCAGTGTATGCTCCATATGCGCCGGAATTCAATGTGCTCACAACGTTTGGCGAGTTGGATGGCAAGCCACTTCGGTTTCCAAGCGGGTCAACACTACGTCCTTTCAGGCGCTGTTTGTACCATCAAGCACAGTTGGCCAGAGCAAAGGCGATTATCCAGGGATGGGTTTCGGAAGATTATAACTTCGATGACTTCTCGTCAGAAGGGTTCACATTGGAAGAGAAGATGAAATTGCTATTTACTAGCAATTTGCTTATTTCCGAAAGTCCGTCGTAACGATTTCAATGCAGTGATTAGCTGTGTTTGTGACATCCCAGACCTCGTCTTCACAGGGATATTAAGCAACAAAAGAATCGGGCGCAAAATGAACTTAATTTTTATCTTCCTATGAAATCTCCGTGAAATTGATGCAGTGTCTACCAATTTCATGAATTGAACTCCCAGCTGCGAGGTGAAATCCTAAGTCATATTCCATTCACGAGTTTTTTCGCCTCCAGTGGTGTAGCATTCATCTTCACGTACTGGATCCTTTCGTGTAAATGACGATTCTTGCTCGCTAATTTGATGTCATTGCGACAGTTACGGTCCTTGTCTGACAGCCGAACTCACTTGTCCTCTTCTATAGTCAATGATCGCGCGTAAGCTAAGTAATATTTAACTATTCATCCTGATAAATATAAAGTTATTAATATACAAAGATGACGTACTCTCCCGAGCAATACCTGGCTAACAAAGAGCGCATCAAGGAGGCGCAGAAGCGCTACTATCAGCGCACACGCGAAGCTCGCTTAAGCTATCAAAAGGGGTATGACGACACGAATAGAGATCAGATTCGGACTCGTAAGCGAAAACCTAAAAGCGAACCTAATCCAAGCGAAAGCGAACTTAGCTAATTAATTAGTTTTTTTTCTCACATAAAAAGTCAAGCCATATATAGGCAGACTCCTCCACCTGTATTAATTAACTAAAATTCAAAAACTTTCTATTAGACCATGATATAAAGTCAACCCTAATACAACATCCAATAATTATAAAGTCATCTCCACGAGAATAATATAGCCACAAATATATAGCAAATATGCTGCCTTACGAACGTGAAGGACTAAAGCGATTAAATATTAATGTAGTCCGATGGGGTACCGATTATCGCGTCAAGGTCCGAGGTAAAACCGGTAAGATAGTTTATGTTAGCAACATCACTCGTCCGATCAATCAAAAGCTGGTCGCAAAGCAGTACAATGTTTCAATCGAAGACTTGACGACGCATATATCCAAGGACTATAAGACCGACCCCAAATATCGTTTCTATAGCGGTCAGCATATGGAGTCTCATCTATACGAAGGTATCCAACCATCGGAGTTTTACGATAAGCTTGAGCACGTTCTCTCGACGCAAACCAATGCGTTTAAGGTGAATGTTGCTCTCGGCTACGACCTGATTAGTCTCAGCGATGAGAATGAAACCAGGTACTTTCACCCGAATCTAGGTAATACCTACGTATTTAATACTACTGTTGCGGTCAATAGTAAGGCTGATATTCGAAAGAAAATTATTTCAGAAATCAGGTCTATGGAGCTGGCTAACAAGCTTAACTACCCCAGCTCTGGATACAAGGTCAAGGCGATTGCTGGCTTTAAGATTTTCATCTACCATCGCAACCATGATCTTGGTGATAGCAAAGCTGTCATTCCTAAGGTCATTCGTGAAAACAAGCATGTCATCAACTTTCCCAAGATAACAACAAATGCGTCTTCCATTGCATTGCATGGCATTTGCTACAAGACCCTAAGAAGGACCCTCGTAGAATCCAGGCTCTAGTGGAGGAGGTATTCAAGAGATACTGTGCTTTCAAGGGTATTAACTATACTCTGAGTCTATTTCGAAGCTTTAAGCCTATTGACCTACTACAATTCGATGAGCTTGAGGACTGCTTCCGGCTCGCTATCAGTGTTTATACAATGGATGCGGATTTGGGAAAAAATGAATGCATTCGTCGCTCGGACAAGGAGTTTGAATCCATGGCCATCTTATCTCATGAGAACCACGCTCTGTACATTAAAAGCATCGATATGCTTCAAAGCAAATATCTATGCCCTAAGTGTGAAATGGTCTTCGTTAGCGCTGACAAGCTTAAGAATCATAAGCGGAATCAATGTGAGCTAGTCAATATTGAGAGTTTTCCAGCTGAGCCAACTATCTACATACCACCTCAGAACTCCATCAAATCAATGCTAACGAAATACTCTATTAAACATATGGATCACTACATCGATCACTTCATCGTGTATGATTTTGAGACCATACTTAAGCCGACGGGTATCCAGCACGGTGAGAGTACAGTCTTTACGAATGAGCACATTCCTGTTTCGGTATCAGTAGCTGACAGTCTCTCCGGGGAAGTAAGGTGCTTTGTAAATGATGAGCCAAAAGCTTTGCTAAAAGATATGTTTGATTACATCAGCAAAGTCAGCTTAGAGATTCAGGAGTACAATGTTCAAAAGTATGAGCCACTTCTCAAGAAGATTATCAAAGCTCACGGCTTTAGTGGTATGGAGATCCCTGGATTAAAGCTTGTAAAGAAGTACTCAATGAATGACGTTGATAACTGGATCAAGGATGGAGATTATGCTACTTTCTTCGATTTCCATTAAACAATTTCCTTCGGGAAGGAGAGGTCTGATTATGGCAGAATCAAGCAACAGCTCGATCAGGTACCAGTGTTGGGGTAAACTCTGGTAGATACGATATCAACTTGATTAAGAGCGACCTATTCTCCGTCATTGGTACGACGAACATTAAATCTGTTATCAAGAATCCAAGCTACATGTGCATTGCTACTTCGGACATGAAGATGCTTGATATTAGCAACTATGTTCCTGCTGGAACCAGCTATGAAAAGTATCTTAGTACATATCTCGGTGGGTGCAAGTGTGATGACAAGATTCAATGTGTATGTGGTCTTGGCAAGGGGCTATTTCCATACGAGTACATCAAATCTTTCGAGGTGCTCAACGAAACCAACATCCCTCCTAAATCAGCATTCGATAGTGCTCTTCGTGGTACCAGCATTACCAACGCTGACTATGAGCGGATAAAGTTCGTGTGGAAGCACTATGAGATGAAGTCTATCAAAGATTTACTCATCTGGTACAATAACTTAGATGTAGTACCATTCATCAAGGCTATCGAGGCTCAGCGTGAGTTGTTTAAGCGTTTTGATCTCGACATGTTCGCTGATGTTGTCTCGCTTCCGGGCCTCTCGGAGAAGGTTATGTATCAAACTTGCTTTAGCGAGCTCCAAAATCCTGTTAAAGCACCTGCTACATCTTTCAGATTCCCAGCTAAGCGTCTGACTGCCTACAAGCATCAAGATGTAGATGCCAAGCGTGAGTTCAATATGACTCTTGATCACTTGGACACATTGCTGAAAAGCAAAAATATCTGTGTGGTCTGTGCTGGTGTCAGCTGACTGTCGATACTGCATCAGCCGATCGTATCAATAACAATTTGGGGCATATTGACGGTAATGTCCTCATCTCATGCGTCCAAGGCAACGTCGCACGCAAGAACATGTCGCTCGGTGGATTTCGCTTCAAGAAGCTACTGGAGTTTAACTCAGACAAGCTTGTCTATTCAATTGACAGGGAGGAGAAGGACATCTACGGCAAAATGAAGGAGAACATTGCTGGCCGACCATCAATCATCTTCAACCGCTACGCTAAGCGCAACGAGACGAAGATTCGTGGTGGTAAGCTCGTGAAAAAGATCATCGGCTACGACGCCAATGCTCTATACCTCTGGGCTCTCGGTAATTACATGCCTTGCGGACGCCTTACCACTATTGAATCCTATCCAGATATTGTTGAGGACATCAAGAACGACAAAATATTTGGCTTTCTTGAGTGTGATATTCGAACTCCAGACCATCTGAAAAAGTATTTTAGTGAAATGACTCTCATTTTCAAAAACATATTGATCGACTGTACTAACGAGAAGGTCATTGGTGATCATATGTTTGAGTACAATGAGGCACGAGAAAAGAACAAAGCCAAGCCTGCTCGCAAGCTGATTGGAAGCTACTTTGGAGAGAAAATTCTGATCTACACTCCGCTACTCAAGTGCTATCTGTCTCATGGAATGGAAATCACTAAGACTTATAGCTTTATTAAAGCCAGCGCTCATAAGGCTTTTGCTCCATTTATGAATGCTGTATCGAGCGCACGTCGTGTTGGTGATGAGGATAAGAGTAAGGCTATGATTGCTGAGATGATGAAATTGGTTGGCAACTCGTCGTTTGGTCGATCGGGCATGGACATGAGCAAACACAAACAGATCAAGTATGAGTCGAAAGAAGATAAGATCAAGTCGCATATTGAGCACTTCACATTTCATGGGTTAGAGGAGCTGAACGATTCCTGTGAGATAACCATGAATAAGCGTCGTCTTAATAACAAGAACCCGATCCATTTGTCGATTGCTATCTATCATCTTGCTAAGCTACGCATGCTCGAGTTCTACTACGATTGTATTGACTTCTACTTCGATCGATCCGACTTCCAGTATCAAGAGATGGACACGGACTCTGCCTACATCGCTTTCAGCTGTAATAATCCATTCCAGGAGTGCGTCAAACCTGAGCTACGTGATCACTTCAAACAACACAAGTACGATTGGTTTCCGCGCGACTATAACAGGGAAGTAGCTAAGTTTGACCTTCGTACCCCTGGCCTATTCAAGGATGAATGGTCAGTTGATGCCATGGTCTTACTCTCGAGTAAGAACTATATTTGCTATCTTCCAGATGAGTCATACAAGGTGAAGGTCTCAGCTAAAGGCGTGCAACAAAGTCGTGGTTGCAATGAGGATGTGCTCAACCCTTTGGGGTTTGAGTCAGTAGTTCGCGACCGCATCACCCTTCGAGGTACTAATAGGGGATTTAGACTGTCAAAAGAAACTAAATCAGTAATCACATACAGTCAGACTAAAACTGCCCTATCGTATTTCTACGACAAGCGACAAGTGCTTGAGGATGGAATTAGTACCCTCCCACTTGATATTTAGGTTCTCCAACCTATCACATGTTTTTTTCTTTGAATATTATATATGAATCATGGACAGGATGATGGTGCGGTCGCTGCCTACACGCACAAGTGCGAGCGATCAGCTCAATGATCTCCTCCGCAAACTCTACTACAACCCGAAAACTGGTTATGTTGGGGCTCAAGCGCTTTATCAGAAGGCTCGAGAAACAAATCATAAAATAACGTTAAGGAACGTCAAGGATTGGTATGCTACTCAGTCAGATATTCAGCTATTTCAAGAACAAAGAAGAGCTTTGATGGGTTCAAGATTGCCTCTCATAACCCCAACTCCTGGCAAATAGATCTTGCATTCTGGGGGAAACAACCGATTTTGACTGGTGTCAATATCAACTCCCGCATCGGCTACGCGAAGGTTTTGGTGAATAAGACCGCGCCTATAGTTTTAACAGCCCTCAAAGCGTTTGTGAGACCCCACAAAGTTGATATTTTAACGAGCGATAATGGTAGTGAATTCATGAATGCTCAAGCTCAGGAATTTTTCAAAGCCAAAAAGATCGACCATTTCAACAACGAGCCAGGTGATCATGGAACTATGGGCAAAATTGAACGATTCAACCGAACTATAAAGGAGAGACTAACCAAGATGTCTCTAAAAAGGATTACACAAAAGCTAATCATCGACATTATTGGCAACTACAACAGCACTGTTCATCGATCGATTGGAATGACGCCAAATGAAGCCAAAGGCCGAGTAATGGAGGCAGATTCGACTCATAACCAAGGTGAAGCTGATAAGATTGAGAACGAGTTCAGCGTTGGGATCAATGTGATCTATCGGCTCAAGAAGGGAACGTTTGAAAAGGAGGCTGCGCGTTGGAGCAAGGTTGTATATTCAGTGGTAGGGATTGATGACTATCGAGTCCAAATTCGCTCAAATAATGGTCATACGCTTTACAAAGCTCCAAATGACCTCAAGAAGGTTCAATCAGAGACCACTGATGCTACAATCAATCGAGGCGATATCCTTGAAGCTGAGAAGATCTTAGATCACAAAAAGATGCGAACTGGTAAGTTCAAGCACTTCATTCGGTGGCTGGGAAATGAACCTGATTCTTGGGAGCCGCAAGATAATCTCAGATTAGTTAATAAGAGTAGAAGATCGACTCTTGAAAAGGAGTATTGGATGACGCAAAAAAATATATGAGACATAGTTAGCTAGATAATAAATTTGATAGAGACATCCTTTGTAGCTTTGGCTCAAGTATATTATTTCCACTATTCTATTAAGATTGTTTTGTAAATATCTGATTTGATATATAGACACCAACCCATAGGAATGTGCCAGAACTGCTTACAAAAAGACCGTGAGCTTGGTAAGCTTCGGCGAAAGTTGTGGGTCATTCATGAAGTCAGCAGAATCAAGAACGAGCTCATGAATCTCGATGCAGTATCAAATTTCCGTAAAACGGTTGTAAATCGCAAGTATCAGCGTGAATTAGAAGCAATCTTTGGTGTTCCATTTCATGGCATCAAGGATCGATATTTCAACCTACTAAATGAAAGAAATCACATTTATCATTCATATGCAACATTTCACCACGAATCAATTATGCCGAGCTACTGGTAGCAATGGAGCGGGGGAAGCCCCTCCCGGGCGTCGAACGATGTTCGAGGTCAAAGACCCTCGGACCGAGTTCCGAGAGTCTCCTCTTCCTTCGGACAGCCACCGAAGGTTGGGCATGATCTTCGAGCCAACAGCGTTGATTGTCGATTCGACAAGCATAGTTAGTCTCGATCACTGGTAATTTCACATATTTTTTTATGATACACAAGGTATAGGCACAATGTTTCCTTCGTTCTCATCCCTCGCTCAAAGAGAGCAAAAGCGACAGGAACTCCTCGAACGATCTCAACGACGTGTTCAACAAGCTAAAGCCAAGCGCAGTATGTATGAAGGTGGCATCATGGGCAAGCGACGTAGATAGCACTATAAGCATACTGAATTCAAGAACCTCCACACCAGCTCAGACAGATTCGTCTGAGCAATTAAAAAAAACATTGAGTGATAAATTCTCTCAGACAAACCCTGAGGTCTCAGCAGTAAATATGGTTGATAGTGAAGTACAGGCTCGCCCCGATACTGCTGATAGTGGAGTACAGGCTCGACCCAAAACAACTAATAGAGAATTACAGGCAAGCTTCATTACTACTGATACAGGAATTCAGGCAAGCCCCAATACAGCTGATATTGGAGTTGAAACATTTAAATCTCCACAAATGATAAATGCTTCAACTTCAACTAAAAGTGTTCGTGAAAGACCGCTTGATTCGGAAGAGCAAGTGCAATCCAGGTCTTGGATTAAACACCTGTTTGGAGAAAATCTTAACTGGATTGCGCTCCAAATCCATCCTATTCGAAGGAAAACTGGTAAAGATGATCCATAAGGTTGTTTCTGGAAAGACATTGACTGATTTACTAAAAAAAATATTCGATGGATGGATACCTTTCTATTTCTGCTTAGTGAGTTGGAAGCTGCACAAGAGACTGCGAGTAATGTTGAAGCCCCGGCTACAAAAGATGAGCTGAAAATGGTAGAGAATGTAAATGCTAAGCTCAAGATTATTCGAGATGTCATTTTCAGCAATGCATCTGATGTGAAAAAGCAAAGTGATGAGCCATATGATCACGACGAAGTCCTGCAGAAGATTCATGATGATGCAAAGACAGCTTTTCAAGCATATGGCGAGGCTCAGAAGCGATATGAAGCAGCTAAGGAAGCTGTGAAAGGCTCAAACTCAAACTCATTAAGATCAGCTTTAAAAGCTACACAATCAGCACTTAAAGCTACAAAGTCTGTATATAATTCTAAAGCTAAGCGATACTCTGACGCTCGCCCTAAATTAGAGGGTCGTGGTCTAAGAAGCGCTGGTGTAGTTCCACTGGGTGGAGTAGTCAGACGCGGTAGAACATACAATCTGAATGAGATTCAGGGCTTAGCTACCCCATCTGCATACGTATATCGTCAGCTTGGTAGCAAGTACATTCGTTTGCCTGATCTAGACTCTAAGACACTCGTGCTGGTACAGCCTAATCGTTGAAAATGTGGGCCTAAGTGTCAGATTAGTGACAGTTCCAAGCTATGATCAAAATCCTCGTCTATAAACAAAACATTGACCAAGCTGCTTACGATAAGCTCAGCATCGAGGACAAAAAATTGTTCAAGGAGATCCTTGCCATCAACCCATCTCCAGTAATTTCCACGATAAGCTCGAGGACCCGCTTCAGACTCTACGAGCCGAGTATGATAAGCTAAAAGGAGAGCTTGAATTATGCTCCAAGCATCATAAAGCAGCTAAATCTCTCACTGTAGTAGATATGTGCAGCAATCAACTTATCAATGATAACGAATTTAGAGATATTATCACTCGCCTACTATAGTCAGAGATAAGTTTTTCTTCAAATCCGCGCATTA